>OU015752.1:15646745-15665341 GCA_907169655.1 Acomys percivali
GATAGATAGATAGATAGATAGATAGATAGATAGATAGATAGATAGATAGATAGGTATCCTGGTACTCTATAAACCTCTAAACACCTGAACTTTTTTGGAATAAAATGCCCCTCCAAGGGGGACACTGATTCTATTCTTATATGTGACAGTGAATGGCCTAAAAATTTTGAACTTTGACAAAATAATATTTATATTTTTGTGAGATATACTTCCTGCGAAGATGAAACACACACACACACACATACACACACACACACACACACACACACAGACACACATACACACACACACACACACCACTGCTTACCTCAGATAAAAAGTCCAGAGCAGATCAAAGTACAGATACCACCAAAGTCCAACTTGATGAATGAATGAGTTTTATTGGGTTGAATTAAAATATGGGTGAGGGGTTAATTACAAGATGAGAAATGGCTCAAAGACAGCTATACCACCAAAGCTCAACCCAGCATTGGTGACAGCTCACAAGAACGGAAAATCTGGGATCAGGTAAGCTGGTTGAAGGGATCTCTTTTGATGTAACTTCCTTGTTCTAAACTTGTTCCGGGCAGTTCCACTGGTCTCTGCTGATTCCAAGCAGTTTAGTTGGGCTCTGCTCCTTTTCAGGCTGCTTGGCTGATCTGTGCTTCTTCCCAGCAGCAGGGCTTGTCCTTTGCAAGTTGGCTTGTCTGACTAACTCTAGGAGCCTTTTAATTGTTTACCCTTAGGAGAGAGGAATCTAGTGAATTCCAGGATTTACAGAGTTTCAGTGGTTTTTCCTAATTTGAGTGGTTTACTTAAATTTAAGGGGCTTCCCTGCTGAAATGCAACAGTATTATCATTCATTTATGGGACCAACTGTCTTTCTTGTTCACCTTGGAGACCTCTGTTGGGCAGACTAATATCCCCAGCAGTTCCATAGAGCAGCAAGTTTCTGTTCTGCATAGTTTGCCTGTGTTGAGCAGAGGAGGTCAGTGTGTTTTAAACCTCTACACAGCATGTTGTGCTTTGTGCTGTTGCCTACCACAAGCAAAGGATCCTGCCTTCACTGCCGGGACTGACGGTCACACAGAGCAATTGGTTCCACTGGTAAAGGAGCTGAGCTGAAAATGGGCTCCTTCTTTGGGCCTTAAAAGGAAGTTCATGTAGAAAATGTTTTGCTCTTAATTTTTCCTATTTAGTGTAAACCTGCTCTGTCTGTGTAGATAGTCAGAAAGACACATTTATTTTATTTTTTATGGATGAGTGTTTGGCATGTATGTATGTCTGTGTACCATGTTGAGTTATAAACACACATACACACATACATATACATATAATATATATATGTGTGTATACATATATATATATATATATCACCAAACATACACACAAGAACACACAAATATTGTTTTTACTTCCTCAGATGAGAGGATGAGATGAGAGCCTTTCCCAAACCATTCTAGCTCTTTCTGAACTCTCGCTCACTGGTTCAACTCAGCTGTTCTGGCCTAAACTCATCTCCAATCTGAATGATTCAAACTGGCTTCTTTTGGCTTCTGACTGAATTACTCTGCCTGGCCTCAAACTAATTCTGGCAATATCTTTTAATGTGTCTACTTTTCATTCTCTGGCTCATTCTGTCTTCTTGTTCTAGGGGCTTCTAGCTTGTTCTCTTTGCAACTATAACATGTTCACAGGAAAAAACTCTCAGTAAGAAAACCTCCCTCTCTCCTTGCCCTGCTCCTAAGTAGCTATTCTGTCCTATTCTCATGAAAGTTGAGTGTATCCCTATCTCTGACTCATGTTGTAAAATCTTTCTTTGATTCATCACTTTGTCTGTCCCTCAATTATGCATAACCTTCAAACATGGTTGGCATCTTCTGTAAACTAATCTTACCTTCATTGTTTGGAATTAAAGGGGTTTACTAAGGGCATGTCTGTATTACAATAAAATCACACTGTAATCCAGAGTGGGTCTTGCATTCCAGCCAGATCACACAGACCTAGAAAGTCTTTAAATGTGATCCCTTGCTAGAGCAGCCATGTTGTTGTTAAAACTCCTCTATAGCAACCAGACGTGAGGATATAAGCCTTTATTCCCAGCACTCAGGGAGGCAGAAGCAGGTGGATCACTGTGAGTTTGAGACCACACTGGTCTACAAAATAAGTCCAGGCAGCCCAGGCTACACTGAGAAATCCAGTCTCAAAAACAAAAACAAAAACAAAAACAAACTCTTTATATCAGGGACTTACATAGACACATAAAAGCACA
Organism: Acomys percivali; assembly: GCA_907169655.1. NCBI lineage: Eukaryota > Metazoa > Chordata > Mammalia > Rodentia > Muridae > Acomys > Acomys percivali. The sequence goes on from OU015752.1 coordinate 15,648,997, forward strand.
TGGATACACAAACAGCACACACACACATAAGCACACACACATGCTTTATACATACAATACATACACTCACAACACACACACACACACACACACACACACACACACACAGTTATTTGGAGAAAATGTTAAGTAACAAAATTATAAACCATTTCTCTCTATGTGTTTGCAGTTCTTTCTTGACGTGAGTAGTGATAATATCTACTTTGATATCATGAAATTTTAAAAATATTAAAGAATTTATTATATTTGGTTTGCTGTGCCACAGATATGTAACAGAATATATTCAGCAGCGACTCCCCTGTGCCTCCGCACCCCCCCTCCCTCATCCCCAAAGGACTCACTAGCATTTTGTGGCATTGAGTCTGGAATTTGGAAGCGATTTTGTAACTGTTTGTTGTTGGCCTCAAGAGTGTTTCTTTCGTGCATTTCTTCCCTTCTACTGAGAATGCAACTCTGAGCAGTGGTGACTGGGACAACAGCAGCAGCGTGGGAAGAGCTCTTGTGCAATTGTCAATGGAATTTGATCAGTGTCAATAAACAGTTTGTTTTAAGCTACTCATAAGAAACTAAGAAACTGTTCAGTAGCTGCTTATCCAGTGCTTAGGGAAATGAGAAAGGAAACAATTTAACTCTCATAAGGCGGGAGACAGGGGGTGATGACCAGACCCTAGTTACAAGCTTTCCCCTAATAAATTATCTTTCTGGGCTTTCCATTGTATTAAGGTTAGAAGAAGAAAAAAAACCTGAAGGCACATCAAATATTGGTAGTAAGTTAATAAAAATAAGAGTTTGGATTCACACAGAAAGAAATATATACCTGAGATCAAACTGCCCACTGGAGGTTGTAACCATCCTGGTTGTCAGTACATGGCTGTGGAACATTTTTGTTTTGTTATTCTTTTCCTCTGTGGCTGCCAGTCTTGAATTCACACTGTTCCAGGCCTTTATGTTTAAAACTGTGTTATGTTTGGCTTTCTTTTTGGGTTTTCTTTCTGCTTCTGGCTGTTCCTCACATCTGATTTCCCTTTTCTGTGGCTTCTCCTATCCCACTGATTTGCAGTCCATCGAATGTGAACTACTTCATGAAGGTCTTTACTCTACTCCTGCTTAGAGTCTTACTAGCTTTAGGTATGCTTTCTAAACAACCACTAAAAGACAAGTAAACAAAATGGGTGACAAGGTCAAGGAACACCATTTTAATCACTGAAAAGACACATACCAAACCTGTATGGTTGTCCATATCTTTGCATCTCACCCCCCTGCACCAAACAGCTAATCAATTTAAAAGTGTTGAAGACTTGGTGTGCCGTGTTGTACCTGTATATTGTATATACAGGCTAGCATATACAGAATACAGTGATTTCTTTGGCTGGTTTTAATAAACATTTTATCTTCTAGTACTCACTGATACTATGTTCCCCTAAAGTCAGGACATTTTGGTATTTCAATAGCTGCCTAACTTGTCCTCCAACATCTACCTAAATCTGTTCTGATCTACATCCTAAAACCAGAATATTCTTTCAATCTATAGATGTGATTATGCCACTTCTAAACTTCAAGTTTAGCAGGGTCATCATCAGTGAATCCATATGTTAAAGCTCCTAACCAACTAACAAGGCCTTGTAAATAGCTCTCAGTTTAAAATCAACCTCTCCTTTTCTCTTTCTCCCTCTCCATGCCCCTGCCATACTGAAGTCTCACTATTCCAGTCTTTTCTTCATTAAATGTGATACATCCCAAAGGTCTCCATCTAATTGTGAATGTACTCGTGTGGCAGCCCCTGAGCATCTTGACTGGGTTAAGTCATTTTTCCTGGCATGACAACAGCATTGCTCCAGTGCATTCATCACACTTGGAATTACTTGTTGAATGTCTGTAACTTCCTCAGTGAAGCTTTCCCCAACCTCCTTGATGAGGGGAAGTACAGATATTAAATGTTCTCGGTGACTTCTGAACCTTTTTCCCTAGCATGCATCAGAGTTCAGTAACTACTTTGTTGAGTTGAACTGAAAATATATCTTTAGCCATAAAGGAACTTTTGAGGGTTTTCAGAGGGGTGTATATGTGTGTCTGTGTGTGTGTGTGTGTGTGTGTGTGTATACTGGAGTGTATGTATATATATATTTATATATATATAATTTTATATATACTATTATATAGTATATTATAATATATAATACTGTATTATATGTTAATGTAATATATTGTTATATATGTATAATAAAATGTACTATTTTATTTTAAATGTATAAGATATATTATATATGATATATAATAAAATATTTATACGTATTTCCAATCTAACTATCTTATTGCTTATTTCAGGTCTTCCATCTTTAGGAACTATAGAAGGCTTTGCTAACCATGTTGCTTGATTCATTCTCTCTCTCAGATCTCACATAGGTTTTTTTTTTTCCCCAGCTTCTGGTTATTATGGATAAGGCTGCTAAAAACATGGTTGAGCAAATGTACTTGTTGTATGGTGGAGCATCTTTCATGTACATGCAGAGGAGTTACAACTCCGGGTATAGCAGGGTCTTGCGGTAGCACTGTTATTTGGCCTCTCTCAATAGTTCTACACTATTATTGACCCAGCATACCTTGCAGGCATGACAGGTTGTAGGTGCAGGATCTTCTGGCTGAGTTGATGTCTAGGTTTTTCTTTCTGTAGCCTGAAGAGAAGCTTCTCTCACCAAAAAGACTAGAATGTAGGAGTGATAGTTCTAAGCTCTCACCAGCTCCTTAATTTCCGTGTTGAACCATCCCTGCATCTCTCTTTCCATTTTACCCAAAGTAGGTATCACAGAAAACAAATAACAAATGATACTGAGGTTTCAGAGTAGAGGAAGTGGCAAACAAGTTGGGAGAAATATGAATTATTCCACTCACAGTGGACAACTGTATGAAAATTCCTCAAAAGTTTAAAAAAGAAATTATTGTACCATTGAGGTATATTACGCCTGAGAAAAACTCGAAAGAGCCTATGTCAGCATTATTCACAGATCTATCCACAGCCATGTTTTCAATAGCACGATTTATAGTAGCTGTCTTCCAATGGATAAACTGATAAACAAAATATTGTATATTGACACAATGAAATTTTATTGAGGCAGAAAAAATATGTTGTTTGCTGGGAAGTGGGTAGAACTAAGCTGGAGATCAACATATAAAGACAGACAGTTACAAATTTCACACTTCTTTCATATGCAGATACTAGAGTACATGCCTACATGTGAGCACATGGACACACACATGCACACACCCACATGCACACACCCATACACTCAAATGCACATACACAAACAGCAATACAATTAATATTATAGCTTGACGCTATTTTACAAGAGATGGTTGATTTGGTCAGTTCATACTCAGTTTATTTCTGTTCTTAATTTGAAATTTCAGATAATTTTAAATCTCTCATTTCATAATGTGAAATAGGAAATTTTTTTCAGTCTCTGGCTGGTAGTTGACACCTTTTTAAAAATGTAAATATGAGAGATAACGATGATGACTACTTTTCAGCAAATAACTGCGAAAGACAAGGAAATTGTTAGGACTTGCACTTCTAACTTTTAATATTTTCTTAAAGAACACATTACCAGAGTTACTAACAACATGTATACACTCTGATATTTCCACCCAGGCGGGTCTTGAAACTCCCAGCCACTCAGCTGTGATCCGAAGCAGCAGAGCTGTCTTTAACATTTACACTTGCTTGATGAGAAGGTGTTGACATATTCCGAAGTGCCCTTATTAAGTAGAAGAAAGCACTGCTGTCTCCGAGTGTTGACAAGGGACTTAGAGCTAAAACACGTAAATGCTCTCACAAATTTAAGTGGTGTATGAAAATAAAACAAAGTCTGGCTTCTAGTGTTTTTCATATGTCTCCATTTAGATTTGTTTAATGTAGCCAAAGTTATTTTATAAATACCAAAAGAAAATATGTAATTAGAAAGCAATTCAGATGAACTTGAATTTTGAGAGACACTATAAAGGCCAGAGGAAGTCCCAGGGCATAAATTAGTCATTTGTTAACATTTGGATCTTGAATCTACAGGCACAGAGTCGGTAACTTATGTAATGTATTTATCTGCCGATTTGGTCATTTACTTAATGGATGTGAGAGAATTTCAAAGGAGGCTGTAGAGTGGGTAGCACATACTTTTCCAAAGTAACAAGATTTGCAATAACCATAGTTATTCATTCAAAAAGTATTGGAAGACTATTGTACTTTAAAAGTATATCCAGCGGGTGAGAGAGATGTAATGTTTTCAAGGGCTGTATGTAGGTGCTGATGATATACCTGATACAATCCAAAGAGCTATATACTGAAGTGGGAATAAGAAAGAAGCAGTCAAAACATCCTTCTGTTTAGCCTGTATCTTATTTCTTTCACTTCATGCATTTGAGATCACAGAGGGCCAGGTGACTAAGCCTCAATGAAGGCTATATGAATTGAATTTCCTTGGGACCTGTTTCGCTTGTTCATAGAATGGAAGAGCTTCACAAAATATACATGGTTTTTGCTTTCTTTTCCCTGAAATAAAGATGATAATCTATGATACAGTATTCAGTGGGAATGTTTTCATGAAATAATTCTCTGATTTAATCAACTCTTAAACAACTGTTTTTAAAATTCAAAGTGAAAATATGCCTATAATAGAAAGATTTATGAAATTATTTTAAGCATTGAACTTCGTGGAAGGTGCAGTTTGCCAGTTGACATTCTGTATTTTACTAAAGCATACAAAAACTTGATAGCCTGTGACCATAAAGTGGGGAGGAGATCCCCCTTAGGCATGGACCTAAGAGAGGGTACTAGAGTGGGGGTGGGAGGGTAGGAGGGTAGGAGGAACAGTAGGATACGAGTGATGGGAGAACAATTGAGTTGTAATCTGAATAAATTAATAAAAAATACAAAAAAAGAGTTAATGTCAAACTAAGATGGGATGGAATCCTTCAATTGCTTTTAAAAAAAAAACTTTAAAATTTTTAGTTAGATAAGATTTACACTCACTTTCTACATCAATATTTCTTCTGGATTAACTATTGTGGGTTTTTGTTGTTGTTGTTACTGTTATTGTTTTATTTTCTCAAGTAAAACTATTATAAATCTTGGATCAGATCTGGCAGTCTTTCTGTGTTTAAATATAGAACAGTATTGCCATGGTTCAACTGAATGGCTTCCACCCAGCTTAATTATGCTCAAGCTGCAGATAAATGCGTATGCTGTGCCCATGGATTTGAAAATACAAAGCAGGGGCTCCCTCCGCATAACCATCTGTGCACTGCCTTTGTCTCTTATATGTAATAATATAGATAATAAAGCCAAATTATTTTTAAAATTAGAATAACATAATTGGAACACGAGGCTAACTTCATGTAACATGATGGTATTATTTTCAGATCACTCAGTAAATTTAAAGTAATAGTAGTGGTGACAGTAATAAATATGATTTTTTTTAGTAGAATGCACAGTTAATCCACAATGGACGAGTTGCACGAAACATGAAATGCTATCATTGAGAATAAAATATTACAGTGACGTTACTAAGCACTTGGGAAATTTTTGTTACATTTGCCCTCCCAAAGAGACAAAACGCAAAGGGATTCCGAATGTGTTTTAAGAGGTAACTTGCTGTGGAATTAATAATATTTAATACTGATTTTTAGGGTTATTAAGGCATATGTAAAGGAATTAATTATTCTATTACTGTTAATTAATTCTGGTTATTAATACAGCAACACAGTTATTCTTTAATCTACTATTTTATAAATAAAAGATACAGAAACCTGTTAGATTTGTTATAAGCCTTAAAACTCTAGGTCTGGGCAGATATTAACCCTCCAAGCTGTCTTGTCTGCTCCTCAGCTAAAATCCCCCTAAACACTTACACATGTTCTAGTTGGGCTGCTTCTGATCCATCAGGCCAGTTCTCAGGGTAGGCTGCTCTACACCATGTTTCTAGGTTACCCTATGGCAACCTGTTTTCTTTCTTCCTCCTTCCTCTCTCCCCTTGTGGTCGTTCCTGATCCCACAAGACCAAAAACTTTTGCTCAGCACCTCTCTCTCTTGCCCAGCCCAGACTAGGCAACTTTATTAGCCAATCAGGATTAACTTGAGAGGCAACGTTCATACATCATCATTTTGTATACGTAAGAACTTGCTCATAGGACAATAAGTATCTTGGTGGGCAAACAATTAACAGTAAAATACATAATAGCTCCATACCAACCCCAACTGTACCTTAGGTACATCATATACCTAATGCCATCACCAAACGGGGGACTTCTGTGAGAGAAGCATAACTGAGCACTCGTGCAGGAGATAGAAACTAGTTAAAGTAATTTTATGGTAGGGTCCTTGAGACAGACAGACAGAGAGAGAGAGAGAGAGAGAGAGAGAGAGAGATGAAGAGATGGAGAGACACAGAGACAGAGAGAGACAGAGAGATAGAAAGAGACAGCAGCAAAGAGACAGAGAGGTAGAGACAGACAGAGACAAAGAGAAAGACAGACAGAGAGACAGAGACAGCAGCAGAGAAATAGATATAGACAGAGAGAGAGAGAGAGAAAGAGAGAGAGAGAGAGTCTTAGGATAACAGCCAGAAAAAGTTCTTGGTTCTGTCTTTACTGGAGGCCAAGAATGACAAAGGAGGTGCTGTTTCCTGATCTGGTTTCTTACACTCTTCCTGTTTTATACACTCTACCTGAGTACTGTTAGCTGGAACCTATATTGGAGTATGTAATGGCACCTGGACACCTTGTATGTGGGACATTGGTGTGACTGGTCTTAATCTAGTTCTACCAAGAATTCTCTAAGAAGTGTTTAGCAGTTCCTTGTTATCATTTGTATGGCTTCTCCCATGGATTTGCCTTAAGACTGGCATCAAATCATGCCTGAGATTCTAAGCTATAATCTTGATCTGCCAAATGCAAATTCAAGACTTCAGCATTAGCCTCTAGGCTTCCACACTGCTGGTCTACCCTATAGATTTCAGACCTGATGGATGCCATGGTCATATTAGACTCTCCCCCATGTCTGTCTGCCTGTCTACCTGCCTCTCTGTCTGTCAGTCTGTCTGTCTCTGTCTTAAAAACAAACAAACAAAACATCAAAAATAGCATAGAAGATGAGCTACAGAAATGCATTTTTTCTAATTCTGGAGGCTGGAAAGCCCAAGGTAAGGTTCTGAGCTCAGTTCTTGCTAAGGCTTTCTTCCTCACTTGCAGATAAAACATTCTCTAGGAAAGAGAGACCGCAGGCTTGCTGCCATTTCTTCTTCAAGTGCATCACTCATGCACACGACCTTATATAAACCTAATCATGCCCAATGGCTTCCATCTACAAATATGCTCACAGTTTAGAGCTTCAGTAGTGTAAACCTTGGGAGGGCACAACTCAACAAACAGCATAGGTTCTCTTTACACTCAGGCAGATATCTTAACTGTCATTATTTTTCTAGAAAGCTCCGACTTATACATCTACCCTATCATCTCCAGAATTTAAGCTCCAGAATGACACTAACCAGTTTAGTCCTTCTGGATGGCTCACTTTCTCATTTCCATCTCAAGTGCTCTTAGTTTCCTGTGAGACCCAAAGACCCCAGGCCATCTTACCTCTCCCAAGACTCAACTGCCTTTCAATATCAGTGGCCGTTCCCACCTTTGGACACGAAAGTGCCATCATAATTCCCTCAAAAGTTACTCGGTAGTTTTTCTCCCTCACTTTTCACTTAAATTTGCAATTGCTTCCCAGACAACCAAAACTTCTTCATTTTTAACTTGCTTAAGGTCTGTTCTTTTGATCGTGATATTTGTCCTTCATGTCTATGAGACACTACGTAGTCTCATCTTTGTGGACTGCATCTTAAATTTTTCTCTTGATTTATTTTATGTTTAGTGTTTTGCTTGTGTGTTTGTCTGTGTATCATGTGTGTTCTAGGTGTTCATGTGGGTTAGAAGGGGCTCAAGATCCTTTGGAACCATAGTAACTGATAGTTGTGAGCCGTTGAGTAAGTGCTGGGAACCAAACCTGAGTCCTTTACAAGAACAACTAATGGCCTTACCACTGAGCCAATTCTCCAGCCCTGTGTCATATATCTTTAAAGCAGGTAAAGACTATTTTACTTAGAAAATGTTTGTTATGGGAGCACCATATGTCTCCTCATTTTAACATGCTTGCCTCTCTGGTGCCAACCAGTTTATGGACAGGAATAGATGCTTATTAAAACCTTGCTGAATGAACAATCTTTTTATGAAGAAAAATTTACAAAGGGTGATGAAAGTGAAGACTAAGGACTCTTCATTAGAGTAGAAGGTATGTAAGTGCCAAGGCTGTTATTTAATAATTCCCCATGCTTTTCTCTTCAGTAACTGGTAGCAGAGTTCACTGAACCCCAGGGAATGGTGAGGTAGAAAAGCCGTAACTCTCCATTCTGCCCTGCAGATGGACAGTACAAAGGAACCATGGGCATTCTGATAGTGAATTTTGTTGTGAACTTATCTCTTCATGGTTTTGAAACTGCACTCTGTACACATGATGCTCGACAGGGCCCCCCCAGCACAACTAATCTGTGATTCTGTTTCTGCCTAATGTGCTGTTTCCCTAAGAGTTAGTTCACGTCCTCAAGACTCAGCTTCAATGCACGTGATTGGACTGGGTTATTTCTAAAATCTCTTTGAGCCCTGAATTTCTATTCATCTCTGATAAGGTATAAATTTTTTAAAACCCCTTATAGTGTACCTTTTCTTTTAAACATCAAATTACTGCACAGCACTTTTTCCTCCCCTGCCCAAAAAATAAAAAATCTTTGTCAGCATTTCAAGACACCTAGATATAAACTTTTATCCAACCTCTACCAAAATACTAACTAGTTAGTTATTATAGTCTTCGTACAGATTGTGCAATATTGCTCATTATTTTAATTGGGACTAATAATGAATAAAAGAAACTGTCTTAACATTAGTAATAGTTTTCCTAAATTTTTCCTCTGACATTGATGATACAGGATGTTATATATGGAAATAAAATGCTTGCATTGCAGATATATAGTATTTATCAACATTGATGATCTCAAAAGAAGAATGACACTACTACAAATACAAATATATAGTATGTTTAGAACTTCCTTATATATTAATAAAATAGCATGCTATAAAAACATTTTAAGTGCCCTAGAAAACACACACACACACACACACACACACACACACACACACACACACATTTCTAATCCTTAATCAGGAGTTTTTATAAGTAATACATAATATAGTAATGTAAAATATAATTATACAAAGAAGTTTATATATTGTCAAAAGTCAGTAAACCAAGACACAATAGTAAATATCACACAAAAATATTTAAATTTAGAAATACTGACTTAACCATTTAGTGTATATTATGGTCTACTAAATGACTAAATTGGACTATTTTAAACAAAATTATTTTATCTTCATGACTTCTTGAGAAGGATAATTGATGAATGACATGAGATTTAAGCTATACTATGAAAGTAGGTTATGAAAGCAGAGAAAAAAGAGGACTGTTAGGCAGAGAGTACAGCTTAGTTTTAACTGGCTCACGTCCTTACTACCACGACAAAGGAGGTTTGTTGGACCTCCAGCTGAGTAGTTTTACTGGTCACAGGTGAGCGCAGTAGGCGGACATCATCATTAAAAAGAAGTACGGACAAATGACAGGGAAGCACTACAGACAAACAGTAGATTAAATTTGTCAATTTCACTTTGCATGCTCAGAGCTTCTGTTGCCTAGCCTAGAAACATCCATGCAACAGTAAGCTGGGAATTTACCAGTCTGTCCATATGAGCACAAACAGGATAAACAGGGAATGAAAAAGTGCAATCAAGAGATAACTGTAAAAATGTAACAAAAAATTAAATTAAGTTTGTTTAATTAAAATATTCAAGTAATTGAAGGCATTATATTAAAAGTAAAAAGATCTTGTTGGTGTTTTTTTTTTTTTAATGGGTAAAGCTTTCAAAATAGGTAAAAACAAAAACCTGAATAAGGAAACTATTCATAAAATACTAGTACAACTGAAGCAAGTATGAGAACAATCCTGAAAATGGAAGAATAAGCAATAGAATATTTATATCTGGAGAAGCTAGACAAACTGTCACACAAATAGAGACTTTTATGAATGGAGACATCATAACTTCATATAAGTTGGAGCAAAGAGAGAGAAAGATTAAACGTGTTAGAACAATTAAGAGACACAAAAGATGGATTATAAAGAACTAGCATGTATCTAATTATATTTTCAGAAAACTATTGGATGTAATGGCAAAGAACTCAACAATAATTCAGAATGTTGCAGCGGGGGGGGGGGGGATAAGCCCTCAGATTAATAACAGTATGAACAAAACTACAGTGCAATAATCAAATACATTCTTCTAAATGGGAACAGAAATTTGGTCCTTAAATAACAGTTAAATATTGATTAAAATCAAACTTAAGAATAATGAATGAGGCGTGCATGAGGCTCTTCTATACTACAACATTACTGAGAAAAAATTAGGGAAACCTGGATGAAAAGAAGAGCACAGAGCTGTGTTATATGTGTGGCTACAATTGCATAAGAAGCCAGAACAGCTCAGGGCTCAGAAGGACCAGCACGTATCTAATGAAGTTTACTCAAAGGGCCTTGAGTGAGATGTGTTATGGGCTTGACTGACGTGTGCAAGCTGGCTAGGGTTCGCTTACCTGGATGTGAGCCGCCTCTCAGTTGGGATGGGCCATCGCTGCTCTAGGAATTCTTCTAGCCCCTTTCTGAGCTGTCTTGAATGAGTTTTCATGGCAAAGGAGCAAGAGTAAGGAGAAAAATTGATGCTTTTCCATCTTCTGCTGCAAGTTGTCGCTCAGTGAGGCAGGATCCATCAGCACCCACTGTCCTCTAACGACTGAGAACGGCAGCCATATGATGATGTATGGTCAGGGAGACAGGGGAGGAGATGTGTCCAGGAACAGTCATCCTAGGACAGCTGCCTTTGTGAAGCAGAGGGGTCAAGCTGTAAGCCCAATCAGCTCCCCGTTTTCAATTCTGCTCCAGGCTCCCCTTACTTTCTCTGCTCCACCCTGCAAGCAGCCAACCTTGCTAGGAAAATCTGACCGATGTTGAAAGTTCTCTTTAAGTATGGATTGCACACTTACTTCTATGTCTAATATTGAAGAGTTTTCAAAATGTTAGTTTTGCTGATATATCAAAAAGAAGGACTACAAAAGATTTTCTACTGTAAAAACATTTGGATGTGAATTTTAAGATATATATACATACATATATATAAATAAATAATAATATATTTTTATATTAGAGTATTGTAATTTTCATTATCTGTAAAATAAAACTTTGAAATTGTGGGTTTATTGATCACATTTGCATTCAAGAATGGCAGGAATTATACGGAAATTTGTTTTACACTATATTTTTGTTCTAAACTCCAAATTTGGGGGGCCTGCACAGATGGCTGAACAGTAAAAGTGTGTACTGTTCTTGCACAGGACATGAATTTGTTTCCCAAAACCTACTTAGGGTACTTACAACTGCCTGTAGCTTAAGCTCCAGGGGGATCTGATGCCTCTGGCCTCTACTGGCACCTGCACTCATGTGCATATACCTTCTCCTAATATGCGCACATATTGTCTTGTAAACTGTTCTATTGCTGTGGAGAGACATCATGACCAAGGCATCAGTTACAAAGGAATGCATTTAATTGTGACTTGCTTACAGTTTCGAGGTTTGGTCCATTAACATCATGGTGGGGAGCGTGGTAGTGTGCAGGCAGACATGACACAGGAGAAGGAGCTGAGAGTTCTACATCCAGATCGGCAGGCAGCAAAAAGAGAGTGACACTGAGTCTGGCTTCGGGTTTTGATACTTCAAAGCCCACCCGCAGGGACACATTTACTCCAACAAGGCCACCTCCTAATCTCTCTCAAGTAGTGCTACCCTCTGATGACTAAGCGTTCAAATATAGGAGCCTACTAAGGACATTTTTATACAAACCAGCACACAGATAATAAAAGTAATCCAAGCTTGATGTAAACAAATACCAAATTAAAGAAAATCTTCATCTAAGTCTATTAACGAATGTAAATGCAATGAAAATTATAATAAGAAGTTGAATAATGAAAATAAAGATCTGAATATATGGAGAAAATCATGAAATGTAGCTGTAAGATTATTAAAATATAATTATTTCCAAGTGATTTATAATTTCACTCTGATTCCAGTCAGAATTTTAATGAATGTATTCAAGGAACTTAAAAATTTATCTTTAAACTAACAAAAGTATACAATGAAACACAAATCAGTTTTTAAAAAATACTAGAGAACAGGCTAAGAGACATTTTGGTGCATCTTTTTGAGAAGACAGTGCCACATGAGCTTGCCCTAGCTCTGCAGGTCTCATCCTAACAAATGCCAAGCCTTCTTCCACAGGTGGAAGCTATACCACTGCAGAAGAGTGGGGAAGACAGAGACACATGTGTGACTATTTGGAACCCTCACAACATGACAGAGGTGTCATGAAAAATAAGCAAACAGCATATTCAATAAATGTTACTGTAAGAATAGGTTTTTACTTTACTTATAAAGGTAAACTTAGAAATATACCTTATAATCCACTTTAGGTGGATGAAAGATCTGATCTCTACACCTCTTAAAAGAAAGTATAGAACATCTTTATAAGAACCATGTAGGGGGAAATTCATAGGCATAATTCAAAGTGCTTAAAATATAAAGGCTGATACTCAAGACAAAAGAAATTAAATATGCAATTATATACACTATTACACATAAAATATATAACAGGAGTAAAAACAGTAGAAGGCTATAAAACAAGCTATATAGTGGTATATACACATCATATATTTATAAACACTAAAAATTAAAAATGGAATGTATTGAAGGACACATCATACATCTGTATGAATATAAGCACAAAGTGAAATTGATCATTAGTCTAATTAACAAGAGTGAATGAAGAAAGAGCAGACAGGTGAAGGGAGAGAAAATTCTGCATTCCTTCTGTCATATTTCCTTTCTTTGGTAACATTTTCTGGTGTGGTAATTATATTGTTTCTACAGACTTTTGTATTTTTGGAAACTTTTGCTGGTGAGAAATTGTTTACCATGTGTAGTATACAAATAAAGAAATGTTTCTTTCATAGAGAAAAAACAAGTGCAAAGCAAAGGACTAAAAAAAAAAAAACCAAAACAAAAAACAAAAAAAAAGATGAACCGAGGGTGACTGCAGCACGGCAATTTCCTTCCTCCCTACGTGTAGAATCCCACTTTGATCACTTTAAAAGATGCATAAAGGTAGCATACATTTTCCTTTTTCCAATCAACAAAGGAGAAAATCAAGTCATTTCCATTAAGTGTTTGTATTGTATTTTCTATCCACACACAAAAAAGGTTTTTTGCTCAAAACTATAACAGCCTGGGTAGTGAATGGTCTGATGAATCAGACACAAAGGTTTGAAAGAGACTTGTGTGGAATCTGTAAATTGTCAGATATGCGTATAATGTTATAAAATTTTGCTTAGGTAAAGCACTGAAAGCCATTTTCTAAGTAAGAATGGAAGTTTTAAAATAAGGTATTTGCCTGTTGGTTTTACTCGAGCTATAGAACACGTTGACCATATATGAAGCACCAGTGTGATGTGCCAGTGCCGCAAAAACAAAATTGATTTACATTATATTTAATCATTTAATATCTAGACCACAGTGGTTTCAATTTACCAAAATCACCTATTTTACAAGTAATTGTGGCTATTTCCCCCTCAATTTCTGTTTGTTCTGGCTCTAGTCAGCACCAACACTCCCTGTTAGTCACATCTCATGCACCTCATCACCATTTAACGGAGTGGTTATCCATTTGTAAACAAAATGGTGATACATAGTGATAGCCAAAGGCCAAAGCTTTACCTGGAAAGAGATTCATCATTTCTTAATGCAACACAGCTTGATGCTTGCAATATCATCAAGCATTCTGAAAGCTCCTCGCCAGAGACTGATGGCCTAAACAATCTCAGAGACCTAATAATAGCATCAACAACTGCAGGTTAATATTTTACCCAGCAGAATACTACTGTTTTTTCCCCCTGCTGTGGAGATCCACCCCAAGGTTTTGGCTGTGTTAGGCAAGTACTCTACACTGAGGTGCATGGCTGAGATATTATTTTTGCCCTTGTTTATGTAGTGAGTTGCATTATAGCAACAGTTTCACTGCATAAAATGTTAAAGAAAGGTACAATACTATTAGTCCTCATTACCGATCACAAGAGCCTTAGAGACTTCTCTGTAAGCAGATGTTGGACTAGAAATGATTTACGTGCAGAGCTCCAATACGTTTCGTACCACAGTCACTGATAGAGGTTTCAACATAGCATTAGGTTGACTATGTAGCACCTGGAAAGCACAAGATGGAAACTTGGATGAAAATAAAAGGAAGCCAGTCAGTTTGCTGTAATGTGAAATATAGTCCCAAATCATGGCACATTTTATGCATGCCATTTGTGACGTATATTTCATATGCCTCTGTCAGAGAGGATGGGTATTGTGCTTTTCCTGTCTTTGGTTTTTCCAGAAAACACCTTAACTCCTGCTTACATGTCTTTCTTACTTACTTTCATTTCTGTTACTGTGACAAAATGCCTGGTAGAAACAACCTAAAGAGGGAAGGATTTATTTTTGGATCATGCTAGAAGAAGGATTTGATAGCATTATGGGGAAGTGAGGTGGTTTATATCCAACTTTACAGCATCCAACATCACCTTGAAGACAAACCTGTACACGCATACGGGAGAAAGCTTCCAGATTAAGTTTGATGAGGATGGAAGACTCATATAAATGGCACCATGCCGTGGCCTGAGGCAATGAACAGAAGAAAAAGGAGCAAGTGAGCAGAGAGTGAGCATTCATCGAGCTTGCTTCCAGACACCAGGTCCAACATGCCCCTGCTGCCTCATGCCCCTGCTGCCGTGCCTTCCCCACCAGGACACACCTGCATTTATAACATTCAGCTGTGAGCCTAAATAATCCCTTCCTTCTTAGGATCTTTTGTTGAGTGTGTCGTCTCAGTAACAAGAAAAGCAGCTACTGTAGAAAGGCATGGCAGAATGGAAGCGGTACAGTCCGTGGTGGTGGAGCATGTGACACAGGAGCATCACAGCAGCCCAGTGGAGTGGTCACATGATCTTAGACAGGGAGTAAAGAATTAGGGCAGGAGCCAAGAGCAAGCTTAACCTTCAAAGGCCCATTGCTAGCAAATGACTTCCCTCTTTCTGTGCCTTCACGCTTCCCGAACAATAGGCCCTGGGGGATATTTCATATTCAAAACCACAATAATCTATTATCAATTTGACCGGTTTCACAAAAACTATGTCCTTTTCTGGAGGTTGCTTCTATTTGGATTTCAAAGAATTGTAATGTATCTGATTTCAATAGTTTCAGTGAAATGTTAAAAGGATGACATGATTATTGTGTAGCAAGTGTTAATAGGGGAAGCATACAGCTCTCGGAATTTCTGAGGGAATCATGGCAGGTACATGCTCATTTCCCACTTACAATAATTTCTCTCCTTTACAGAACTCTCTGGAAGCACATAGAACCCAAGAACACAACTGAATAAAATATGAACCTGCAAGTGGCTTGCTTATTTGAATTTCATAGGGGGCATTATTAACAAAGGCAGGCCATTGAAAGGCTTGTTTCCTTACTGGTGAATTAACGATGGGAGGACAACTAATGTAAACTATACTGCAGACAAGCCAATAATGAAAACATAGCTAAAGCAGTAAAGCTTGCCAACTCCTGATGAGACTCAGGAGAAATTCCTTAACAGATGTTTCCCCGAGCAAATATATACTTTTCCTACTTTGATTACGATGGCCTTGAGAATTCGTGATTTGATTCAACACTCAGCCACTCTTCGGCAGCCTCATAAAAATATGATTCCTACAAAGAGTATATTCTACATTTACATTTCCCTTTCTTTAAAAAAAAAACAATATCTAGCATATTTATCACTCTCAGTCCCATATGGTGAAGCAATGGTCCAACTGCACTGTTTATAAAACTATAATTAAAGCCATGTCAGCATTTTATCATGAACAAAAGAAGGCTAAGCCAATCTTGTCCTCAAGTGAGATGCTTTCTTCAGTTGAGCATTCACTGAGTCCAGTAACGTGTTCAGAGCACCCATTTGCCTCCTGCTATGAATTTCTGATATCTTGCTCATGGCTGAATGATTTTAGTACAGACAGGTTAACACACACACACACACACACACACACACACACACACACACACACACA
>OU015752.1:15676703-15688168 GCA_907169655.1 Acomys percivali
GAAGAAGAAGAAGAAGAAGAAGAAGAAGAAGAAGAAGAAGAAGAAGAGGAGGAGGAGGAGGAGGAGGAGGAGGAGGAGGAGGAGGAGGAGGAGGAGGGGGAGGAGGAGGATGACGAGAAGAAGAGGAGGAGGAGGAGGATAAAAGAACAACATTTGATTATCAACTTACAGCTTCCATGTGCACATGTAGACACCCCTACACAGCATATATATAATTAATTAAGACAAAAATGGAATGGATACTGAAAGCTTCAGAACAGTGCTGAGTCATAGCATCCCTTATGTAATATTCTGGAAAACACAACATCTCTACCCTCTTATGAATAAACAAGCTTAATACAAGAAACAGTCTATTCTGATTCTTACTCTATTCATTAAATGATGGGGATTATAATTGATGTATTAATACAATAACATAGTATAAATTACAAGGAAGAACAAGACAGCTGATGTAATCCTTAGTCATATGCCATGTCTTAGAGAGTGAGATACCTGCACCTAATGAAAAAAGCAGCTTTCCCAAGGGAAGGACCTTTTTAGATTATTAAATTGTCCACTTCTTTTTTTGTCTGTAGCATGGGGGTAAAAAGGAACCCTCCCTGACTTTTCGGGGGATTGCTGAGGATGTAACTAGGGAATTACATCCAATCCACAGAGCTTTAAGGAATCCCTAGGAATATATGCCTATCTTACCTTCTGGAATTTGGGGACAACAGATATTTAGACAAATCTCAATAACAAATAAAAGGCACTTTAAGTCTAATATATATATATATATATATATATATATATATATATATATATATATGGGAAGAATTGTTAGATATGGCCAAGTAGATTAGGTTTCACCTCTTTCATCCCTAGTCAGTCTAGAAATATTTGAGACACAGCATAATCTCCACTCCAGTACATATATTATATGAGAATGCCTAACTCCACATCTTGGTTTGAAGCTATTCCTTCAATTGTATAAAATTCTGAAAGTAAATTGGACATTTATATCCCACTGGGCCATTTGAACTTTTATTTATGAGCCATTGGATGGACGAATGTCCAAGCCATGGTCCTTCGGCCACATGAATGGGCCCTTCAGTGAAAAAAAGAACTGGAAGTTTGGAGACTAAAGCCACCTAGAAGTAGTATTTACTTCGGAAGGTTTAAAATTCTGTCGTTTTTCAGATGGGAGCCATGAGTCATGTTAAAGATATAAAGGGATTACTGATAATGAAAGATTTTCTTCAGCCTGACAGCTATGCAGAAAAATTTTCTTAATAATGATTGCATTTAATTGCATAAAGAGTGGTAAAGTCTCTTTCATTTTATCTCCATAATGAAGCTTTGATTCTGAGGCTAATCCTGGGCCTTCTCACCAAGGCCATCATGTGAGTAACACTGAATCCAATTCCAAGTCTTAACTCTCCGTAGAGGATAAAGCAAGAATAACTTTTCACATACATTACAGAGATGAAAAATGTTACCTTGGGCATGATTTCTTTAATGTACTCTAAGGAACATATTGCTAGATTAATAGCTGCACAAAAAGAAAAACAAATTAGCCTCTGAGTACTTTCTAGAGTTAACTGCAACACCATTCAATAAAATTAAAGAATATAAAAGAAAGTCCTCATTAAAAAATACTACTTTGTTAAATTTTCTAGTATACACACTTATTTGAGACTTAGCCATGGCTTCTGACGGCTTACAAGATCACTGGTTTTATGAAAATAATTAGGGAGACCGCTCTACTTTGTAAACCAGAGCCTTGAGGTTAATTAAAACGGCATGAGGGCTATGCATATGTGAAGCACACCGAGAAAGCCTGACAGTCAGGTGTTCAGATTCCTGCCGTCTGTGGAGAATACGGGTGAAGAGCGATAGCCCCTCTAGGTCAATAGACTTCATAGTTGTATCCACACTGACTCGGGTCACAGCATTCACACATCTTCCAAATGATTTCTGTGAGTTCTTACTCTATGATAATTATTTTTTTTCTACATATTTTTTTCAAAGAGAACTTTATACAAAAGCCTTTTGAAACAGGCTCACAGACTTCGGTGAAGACATCAGTTGTCAGCTGGGATAACCGGCTTTACAGCGTCGAAGTCAGATGTAAGCCTGGATAACTGGATAGATCTGAAGAATTCCGTTTTGAAAAGTACTCATTCTCAAATGTCATTTAAAACGGTAATGATAATACCAAATAGAAATTGAACACCCTACTTCTGGGAAGGATATAGTATCAGGAAACCTGAGTTTAGAGTCAGAATCTGTGTTTTCAAAGGAGAGTGACAGGGGCTTGCCTTTTGAGCTTCCAAAGCTCCTGTTTTCAAGTATGAAAATGGATATTAAAAAGAGATAACTTATTGATGACATGGTGTTTGTATAAGGAGGGCAAAGCTTTTTAAAAATGAATGACCTTTATCCTGATAAGCACTGGGTATATGCTATAGTTTCAAGAGTTATAGTCCTTATTTATTCAGATAAAGATATCTTCTATTAATTTTTTTAACATGAAGTCAATTTGGTAAGAAACAAAGAGTTGTGTCTTCGCAAATGTGGGACTTACAAAGCCTCTGCTAAATAGCTAAAAGTTCCCAATAATACGCAAAGGAGAATAGTGCAGAAAATTCCAGACACGCCAACCAATAATTGAAAATAATGTAAGTTAGAGACCAATGAATAGATGACAAGCCTGACTGAAGAGCTTTCTCTGCCATACAACACAGATAGGCCAGACAAGCACACACCTGAGAGAAGTCCAATCTCGATGGTAATCCTGTGAATGTTTCAGAAAACATCCAACCAAACTAAACAAATGTCCTCCTGTGGCCGACTTTAATAGCGAGGATATCCAAGTGAGAGCCAACAGCAGCATAAGGAAAAATACTTTCAAATTAAGAGTCCTGTTATAAAAGAAAAAGGAAAGAGGCAAAAGGCTTTTACAAAATAGAAAGATGCCCTGTGTTCACAGATTGGTAGAATAATATTCTTTAAATGAACAGCTCAATAAAAAGCAATTTACGGATTAAAAAAAAAATAGTCCTAGTAAATTTCTCATAGGAGAAGAGGGAAATGTAGTTTGTCAGACTAGGAACTTAAAAACACGAGTAAAATAATACCACAATAATTTTGCACTTTGCACTTTCTTCCATTCTGAAACAAGCACCAAGGAAGAAATGTGAAGTTTCCTAGTAAAATTCAAGACCATAAACTTTAGAGTGCAGAGCAGAAATGTCATTACTAAGAAGCCAAAGAAAGAACCTCCCTTAATTCCTAATCTGTCATATTCTGAGCAACATCTAGTTGAATGCATGAAATACATGTTTGTATAGAACATACCCACAAACGCGTAAACATATGCACATCTCAGATGAGACAAATAGTTTTTTATTGTAGAAGCCGCCCTGCTCTCCTTTCTTATACAAATTAAAACTCAATTGGCTGTTTCCAAGATTAGGCACTGTGTGTCACGACGTTAATCCCCATCTGGATGACACTATAATTTCACTCACGATTTCAGAGCTCCTTTCTCCAAACAAAATTTCAGAAGCTTAATTGAGCTCATTGTGAGGGCAGACTTAAAATAATGAAGCAATCATTTTGGATGTTTTGGCAGCAAATGTCAGAATACAAAATGAGCAGTGGCTTCAACTGGAACAGGTATGCTGCTTTTCTGCAGAGGAGCCAGCTGGAGGCCACTACACTGTCCTGTAGTCACACTGATTGTGCCAGAGTGGCCAGTGTGAGGTCAGCAACAGGCTGACCTTCTCACGTCCTACATGCTCATAAGAAGACTGCAAAGATACAGAATACATCTTCACATAAAAGTATCAATCAGGAATCAAAAACGGGAACAAAGATCCAAATTCCTTTCTACTTGTATTTAAAGGAGTACAATGTATCTTGCATGTCTTTCTTATTTCCCCTTTTGTTTCATTTTCTAAGAGTGAGTCTGATCTACTGCAGATCAGTCACTGAAGAAGAAGCAAGCAAGCCCGTGACAAAACTGGCAGTAACCTATCACGTTCCACCCCAGCAGGTAAGCCACTGTCAACCAAACATAACAGAGTTTTTGTATCAATGGGAGAGAAAGAGTAGAAGACCAGTCACAGAATCTCTCTGAGATTTAAATTCCCTTCTCAAATAGGACTGGCATCAGATTAAAGATTTCATATTTAAAAATAAAAGTAGATCCGGAAAAACCTTTTTTCTATGAGAAGACATATTATAAGTATATAAATATTTTATCAGTATAATAGGAGTCATATTGTAAGTATTTAGGTATCTTATTAATATATTACATCTCTTGGTAAGCTTGTCATATATTTTTCGTGGTTAATTTTACAACCCTTAAAGTGTGTAATTATTTTTTTAATTGCAGAGCATACAAAAACTGAATATAGGTTAGCACTAATTCTTGTATGAGTGGACAAGAGGTTTCAGTGTCTACTCAGTTACTTCACAGGCTCCTCAGAAAAACCTAGAATCTAGGCAGGTGCCACTCAACAGCATACCCTAAATATGTGGATATTCTAAAATGTTTTATTTTTTGAAGGTTTCATATATAAATTGATGACAGTGTTGAAGAGCAACACATCTGCATTTATCTAGGAGACCAACCCCAAGGTACAACTGTGATGGGAGGACTCACTAGTCTCTGAGTTTGGGTCTAAGATTCCATATAAGTGAACACTTTACTGAGCACTAGCATTCATCTCTGTCTGCTTCCGGATAGTGAAGACCAGATACCTCAAGTATCTGTTGCTTTTGATTTTCCTAGCATAAGGACAATAGGCCAAAATAAGCCCTTTCTCTCTTAACTTGCTTTTTTTTTTTCCCCAGGGTCTTATCACTAGACAGATAATATAAAGTTATATGTATTTATTAACCAAGTTAGTAAAAAATAAATTACAGTTTCTAAGCCAGCATGCATATTAAATAATGTATGGCCAGCCTGAATAAGTATAAGGAAGATGGAAGGTAGATGTCTCAGTTGGGGGTTATGCTGAAATGAAACATCATGAGCCAAGCAACATGGGGAGGAAAGGGTTTATTTGGCTTACACTTCCACACCACTGTTCACTATCAAAAGAAGTCAGGGCAGGAACCTAGAGGCAGGAGCTGATACAGAGCCATGGAGGAGTGATGCTTACTGGCTTGTTCCTTATGGCTTGCTCAGCTTGTGTTTCTATAGAACCCAGGACCCATAGCCAGGGGTATTCCCACTCACAATGGGCTGCGCCCTACCCCAGGGATCCCTACCTAAGAAAATGTTCAACAGGCTTGTCTGCTTACAGCCCAAACTTCTGAAGGCATTTTCTCAGCAGAGGCTCCTCTTCTCAGATAGCTAGTGTACAGGTTGCATGCCTCTCAGTGGTATTATCCAGTAGAACATTATGATAGGCAGATTTGGGCCCAGGGGTCCCGCTCAAACTAAGGCACTAGCCAAGGACAATACAGGTAGTAAACTTTAAACCCCTACCCTGATCTAGCCAATGGACAGGACACTTGAGTGGAGAGTGGGATATGACTTTCTCAAGTACTCTCGTGCCTCACATTTGACTATGTCCCCTGGAGGGGAAGACCTAGTGGCACGCAGAGGAAGGACAGCAGGTCACCGAGAAGAGACTTGATACCCTATGAGCATATACAGGGGGAGGTAATCCCTCTCAGGAACAGTGATAGGGGAGGGGAATAAGGGGAAAATGGGAGGGAGGGGAGAATGGGAGGATACAAGGGATGGGATAACCATAGAGATGTAACAAGAATAAATTAATTTAAAAAAAAGAAAATATTAAAGCCTATTAATGAAAAAAAAAAGAAAGAAAGAAAGTAAAAAGAAAGTTGAAGATATTATAAAATGGCCAGGCATGGTGGTACACATCTTTAAACTCAGCACTCAGAAAGTAGGGACAGGTAGGTGTTTGCGAGTCTGAAGACAGCCTATTGTACATATTGTGTGCCAAGCTAGCCAGGGCTACATAGAGAGACCTTGTTTCAAAAAATATTATAAAATGAACTTAATTCATCCGAAGTACTGAGCTTCAAAATCTAGGAACACAGTAGACTGCAGAGTGCAAAAGCCCTCTTAGCTATGTGGCTGACAAGTTCTTTCTTGTGGCTTATCTTCACTCACCATCATAGAATATCAGACTACCATATATAAAAGCCAGTCTAGGAAATGGTCAAGATACAAAATTCAGAGCACCATGAATACATATTGCCTTCATATCATCACAAAGTAAAAAACTTTAGTAAAATAACTGTTAGGTTAAGAAACATCTGTATCAGTGTCCTAAGATACTGAAGCAATTGCTAGTCTGAGTAAAAAAGTCCTAAACTCTTGTGAAGATCTTTCACTAAGCTAACTAAAAATCTCCATTAAAGTCCAAGTGCAGGAGCATGATACAGCTGTAGCTTCAGCTACCCAGGAGACTGAGGCAGGGGGATTGCTTAAACTTGAGAGTTCAAGACCAGCCCAGGCAACCTTGCAAGATTCCCTGTGTCAAAGAAATAAATACCTGTGCAAACCTACCTAATATGAGCTTAAGTTAAAACCAGTAGCTTTTAAAGAGAAGACACACATACACTAAATAAGAGAATTCAAGGCTACCTCTTATAGAAAGATTAAATCTCACTCTTAGTACCAGAGACTATCACTTTATCAATGACATTTCAGAACATTCAAAGGCATTTTAAAAAATCAGTATGGACATTCCCCACCATTGAATGGAGATTGAGATCTGACTCTCACAGGAACTCTGGTGCCCCTTTTCTGACCACGTCCCCTGGATGAGGAGGCCTGGTGGCACTCAGAGGATGGATAGTAAGTTACCAAGAAGAGACTCCGATACCCTAAGAGCATATATAGGGGGAGAAGGTCTCCCTCAGTCACAGACATAGGGGAAGGGAGAAGGAGGGAAGCGGGAGGGAGGGAGGAATAGAAGGATACAAGGGAAGGGCTAACAATTGAGATGTAATATGAATAAATTAATAAAAAAATAAAAAATTAAAATGATGTTATTTAAGAATTAAAAAAAAAAATCAGTATGGACAAATGTCTTTGTTGTATAGTGGAACATCTTTCAGGTGTATGCCCAAGAGTGGTATATCTGGGTCCTGAGGCAAAACTATTCCCAATATTCTGAGAAAGCACCAGATTGATTTCCAAAGTGGTTGTACAAGTTTGCAGTTCCACCAGCAATGGAGGAGTGTTTCCCCTTTCTCCACATCCTCACCAGCATGTGCTGTTTTGTTTTGTTTTGTTTTGTTTTGTTTTGTTTTGTTGTTTTTTGTTTTATCTTAGCCATTCTGATAGGTGTAAGATGGAATTATGAGGTCGTTTTGATTTGCATAAACTTTGGTCCTCACTGGTTGATCACTTCCCCCTGGTGGGGTGGCCTTACCAGGACACAGAGGAAGAGGATATAGGCAGTCCAGATAAGACTTGATAGGCCGAGGTCAGAGGTCAGCGGAGGAGGGCTCCGCCCTTGCTGAGGACTAAGGGGAGGGAGCAAGTGGGTATGAGGGAAGGAAGATGGGACCAAGAGGTGACGAGGGATGGGGCTACGATGGGATGTAAAGTGAGCAAACTAAATTAAAATAAAAAGAACAAAGAATATTGAAATCATAGATATTTGAATGAAAATAAAAGTTGAATGTCAAAAAAATCAGTATGGCAATAGATACTCTCCAGGAAAAACAGAGTGCATCAGTCTGACAGGGGTCAGCGTATGCTCTTTTTTGAACCCGATTCATACAGTCTCTATCAATTTTAACTATTCCCTGCTTGTTTGCTAGAGATGTCTTCACTCTCTCTCTGTTGCCCAGGGCCATCAGAAGTTGCTTCAGTTGCTTTGTCTTTTCTTTTTCATGCCCACTGAAACAGCACACCAAGAAGCCCTTCTAAACAAAACAGAACCACAAAAACATAATCACCAAGGCATTTCCACAAAAGAATAAAACTGTCCCTTAGAAAACTGAAATCACATTTGGGAACTGTGTGTTTCTGCCTTTAAATGCAGTCAACAAAATTGTTCCTTTCTTAGAAATGGTTTGTTTGTGATAAGTGAGCTTTCGCTCAGAGACAAAGGTCTCAAAGAGTTTCTATCACCAGTGTTTTCTGTCCTTGGACTTTAGAAATTCGTTTCTGGCCAATACACTTGCCCAGCAGCTCAGAAATGTGCTAACTTCGTGGAACTTCTAAGCAACTTTAAAAAGTGGTTTCCCACCGCACTCCCTGGGGAGTACCAGGGATTGTTTTTGGGGGAGCTAATTAATACTCTACAGATGCCCAGCAATTTTTGTGGTAGATTTCTCAATTTGCCTTTCTGCTGCTTTTGTGCTGAGGGAGTTTAAGGCTATTTGGAGGTTCTAAATGTCACACAAGTGCCAGAGATAAGTATAAAGAATTCATAGCAAAATTTTCTAGGAAAAAAAAAGAGGTTTTATAGGACAGTTCTAAACACTGGCTTAGACTCTACTAACAGACACAGCCTGGAACTGTTGAAGAGACAGTGCTTCCCAGTCAGAAAACCTAGTTTGACTCTTTGGGTTATTTCTTATAAACTCTATTGCTTTGTAAACAACTCTTTAATTAATTTGTTTGGCTCTTTCCTTGTTCAACGAGAATAAGGTTGAGAGCACCAAATATGAAAACGCTTGTAGTCATTCCTGGGTTTAGTTAATATTTATTGAGTCAGTCAGACTCCAAGTTAAACAATGAGAACATGATTGTGAGAAGACATCAGAACATCGTTTCATAAAGTAGACATGCATGCGGAACCTATAAAACAAAAAATGAGTAGTAGCAACTGTTATAGAAGAAAGACTTTTTGTGTTTTATTGAGAGATGCGGGATAGAGAGAAGAAGAGAAAGAGAAAGAACATGAAATTGAGAGGGTAGGAAGGTGGGGGAGGATGTGATAAGGTGTTTGAGGTACACAGCAAAGATATGTTATAGGATTTCTTGTAGTAAATAACAAATAAGAACTCAGTGTCAATGTGATTAGAGAAAAAAAAGGCATAGTCACATCAATTTTCCTTATACTATTTTCCACACTATTCCTCATACAAAGCAAAATTCCATCAAAGAGCAGAAAACGTTATGAGAAAAGGAGACAGGAACTGGTCAAGGGGGGCATGGACCCCAAATCTTAACAGTTCTGAGACAGGACTTGAGGAATCCATGCTGGAGACAGGATGCAGGAAAGAGTGCGGCTTCTCATTTCCTTGTTGTGTCTTCTAAATGAGTACCTCGGCCTGTCCTCCTGCCTGCAAGGGGGTGACTGGAACTGAGACTAGGAACCTGGGCACTCTGTAGTTGGATCACCTTGACTATTTAGCACAGCCTCTTCCCCATGCCTCACCCAAGAGTCTGCCACGTGCCTTTCTCAAATTCCCATAATGGTGGTATTGTACTCTTGGGACCCACTGGGACTCTTCCTGCTATACAAGAATCTCTCTCTCTCTCTTTGTCTCTCTCTCTCTCTCTCTCTCTCTCTCTCTCTTTCTCTCCCTCCCTCCTTCCCTCCTTCCCTCCCTCCCTCCCTCTCTCCTATGTATCTATTCTAACTTCTCTTTAAGACTGTAGTCCATAGATAGTATGCTTCGGTTTTGTAAGACAAGAACTTGAAAGTCACAAGCTTAGGGATGAGACAGCTTTGGAGGCCATTGAATTTTCTGGGACCCTAGATTCGCAAGCCAGTTTCCTCAAAAGCCAAGAAAGTCACTGTCACTCTGTTTTTAAAAAAAACCTAATAAAGAGAAGAGAGATGGCTCAGTGGTTAAGAGTACCTGCTGTTGTTTAGAGAAATGATCCAGGTGCAGTTTTGAGCACCTACTAATTGACTGTAGCCATCTATAACTCAAGGTCTAGGGTTCCCATGCCCTTTTCTCAATTTCTAGGTATGAGGCATACATGCTGTGATGCTGAGTATATACATATATGCTGTCAGAACCCTCACGCACTAAAATTATATATATAAACTTTTTTATTGGTTAAGTTATTTACTTATTTTACACCAGATCAAAGCTTCCTCTTCCTCCTCTCCTCCCCATCTCTTTCTTTCACCTCCCTCCCACACTGTATCTACCCCACTAACAGGATGCACCTAAGCACTCTCCACATATATAATGGTTGGGCAGCTGGGTCTCCATTTGGGACTCCTGAAGTGGGAGCAGGGCTTTTCCCTGACTATGTTGCCTGTCTTTCGGTCCCTTCCCCCTAACTGGGTTGCCTCCTCTAGCTTCAATAGAAGAAGATGCCCCTAATCTTATTGCAATTTGATATGCCAAGTCTCATTGATATCTTTGGGAAGCCTCCCAGATTGAAGGAGCCATAGCAGTCAAGGGCATCATAAGAATACCTACAGAATCAACATAAACCTTAAAAAACATTTTCCCATATCAAAAACTAACGGATTCTTCCTACCATACACCAATCAGTCCTTTTCTGAGTCAGTCAGTTATTGTATACACCAGTGCAGAAACACAGTTATGACTTTGGAGCAGTTCAGTCATGCATAAACTTAGATTACTGATAAGCCATACCAAAACACATTCAAGGAAACAGTTCAGCCAAATTTATTAATCAAACACCAAATGTGTTTAAAGTACCCCTACCAAAAATAAAGGAACATTGTTCACTTACTAATGAAGAAGTTGAACTATCCTCAAAACCTAAATTAAATCTTACTAATTATTATTCATTCTCATGGAATAAGTCAAAATATATAACACAGAAAGCTTAACATTGCTATTTTACACTTTCTGTTTTCTACTTCGAAGCCAATCCCTTAGTGCATTCAACAGATTATAATGAAAGTGGCTTTGTGATGAGATTAAGATCTCTAATGACAGCTGGTCCTGTGCTGCCATATGACACTCTTGGCCATGTTTCCCCATGGTATGATGCAGCAAGAAGCCCTCACCACCTGTATTTGGCTTCCCCGGAACCGAGCACTATGACCTAAGTAACCCTATATACGTTATAACACAGCCCATGACACTCGCAGTTGCAGCTTTTATGTCCTGGTCCTTATCTTACCTATTAGGATGATATTTGCAGGCTTGAATGCCTTGTTCAGCCATGTTTTCAGTTTTTGTTGCTGGCCATTGTGATGGTGTCTGTTCTGGGGAAGGAGGGGTTGGGTAGATGGTGATATTTATTTTATGGGTAGGGATGTTTGCCCTGCATATATGCATTTGTAGCACATGAATGCTTAGTGACCACAGAGACCAAAAGAGGGTATCATATCCCTTACAACTACAGTTCCAGATGGTTGGGAGACACTATGTGGGGGTTGGGAATAAGACCTAGGTCCTCTTCTAAAGAAAGACTGTATCGTTTCTCTATCCCTGATCCTGGTTTTTGTAGAAATTGGGAAAAACTATATTATATATATGTGTGTGTGTGTATGTGTGTGTGTGTGTGTGTGTGTGTGTGTGTGTGTGTGTGTGTGTGT
>OU015752.1:15705828-15722390 GCA_907169655.1 Acomys percivali
AGAGAGAGAGAGAGAGAGAGAGAGAGAGAGAGAGAGAGAGAGAGAGAAGAAAAAAAGTAATCCCAAGAGAGTCAGAGCTTCTGACTGAACAGTAATTCATTTTAAAAATCTACTCACAACCCTTACGTGGATTGGATCTTGGGGTGGTTTGAATAAAAATACCCATACACGGTACACCATTAGGAGGTGTGGACTTACACTGAAGTAGGTGTGGCCTTATTGGAGGAAGTGTGTCACTGGAGGTTGACTTTGATGTTTCAGATGCTCAAATCAGGCCCAGTACCCCCCCCCCCTTCATGCTGCCTGAGGACCCAAACGCAGAACTCCAAATTACGTCTCCAGCACCCCGTCTGCCTGCATGCCACCATGCTTCCCGCCATGCTGATAATGGACTGAACCACTAAAGTGTAAGCCAGCCCCAAATTAAATGCTTTCCTTTATTAGAGTTGCCTTGATCGTGGTGTCCCTTCACAGCAATAAAAACCCTAAAGGAGACCTCAACAAGCTTGCCTTGTGAAACAGGGCTGCCCCTCAGCTGAGTTTTAGAAAATTCAAGCCACCTTCCAAACAACAACAACAACAACAACAGCCATTATTTACTGTACAGCTGAAGAGAATGAGTTTTAGAGAAATTTAATGACATGAATAAAATTATCAGGAAAAAAGATGTAGAGAATAGGAAATAACGAGGGAGATTATTCTGGTAAGAATATGAAAAAGAAATTACAGGGGCAAGGTAATTCAGAGACTACTGACACAGTCCAGATTACAGAGCAGTTCCTCATGGTGATGAGGAGTTAGTGACTGTAAGAGACTACTATGGTGTTGATGTTTGTCTTTCCTCTAAAATGCATGGTGGAATTACCTCTCAGTGTGGCCTTTACAGAGTGATTCTACATGGATGTGGTTATGTACTCTTATTTCAGGCTTTCACAGAGAAAGTGCGTTAGGATACAGAATACAACATCTATCTGAAGGATCTGCGTCACGCATATCACCACCCTGCAAACTGAACCAGATTCCACCTGACAACGAACCTATTGCCACCTGGACCTTGAAAGTCTCAGCCTCTGGAATTATGGGAAGATAGTTTCTGTCCATTATGAGGCAGATTCAGGTATTTTGTTATGACAGCACAAAATGGAGCAGGAACATGAGGAGGCAGTCAGTGGCTCTCATCCTTTCTAATGCTGGCACTGGTTGACATAGCTCCTCATGTTGTGGTGACCCCTAACCATAAAATTATTTTCCTTGCTACTTCATAAGTGTAATTTTGCCAGTTATGAATTGCATCGTAGACATCTGTGTTTTCCAATGGTTTTAGGCAACCCCCGTGAAAGGGTTGCTGAACCGCTGCTAGGTACTAAATTGGACGGCCGCTTTCTTGTTTTCTCTCTTATATCAGCTACCATACTAGGGGAACAGCTAAGCAGGTCTAAGGCAAGGGCCCCAAGGCTTCCTGCTACCAGCTCATGTAAATGAACCCTCTTGGAAGCGGCTCCCCCTAGCTACAATCCAACTTACACTGTAACAGTAGAGACCCATGGAGCTAGAACCGCTCAGCTAGACTTTTCCAACCTCGGATTCACAGAAACTTTCAAATAGCAAATGATGTCATTCGTTAGATAACAATAAACAACACAAAGGTCAAAGTGAAAAGGCCGGTTCAGATTCTTCTTCATCAAAGGACAGAGGTCAGAACTGAATTTGAGTAAACTAAAGAATCCAGAGTCCAGCAGTCCTGAGTCTGATGTCAGTCATCACTCCCCACCAGAAAGCTATTAGACAAACCTCCACATACATTTTTCTACTTGAACTGCGGTATAGCGCTGAGCTTTTATGAACCCACAAACTGACGTTTTAAATGTGCTATATTTCAGCACAAAAAGCGTAGGCCGAGTAGCTCGAGTCCCCTGCTGTTCTCTTACTTTAAGCCTGGTTCTGTGAACTCCTTTCACTGTGCACAGGAAGACAGGAGGTCGATTGCGTGACCCCTAGCGCGGCTAGCAGAGCTCGGGGCGGAGTCAGCATGACCTGGGCGGGTCCTGACTGCAAATGAGCGGGGCCTGGGCGGGGCCCGGGAGGGGCCTGGGCGGGGCCCGGGAGGGGCCTGGGCGGGGCCCGGGCGGGGCGGCGAGCGCGGGAGATTTGAACTTTAGGTGCAGTTTGTGTCAGCGGGAAAGTGCAGTCGCTCGGTTGTTTTTCAGTCAGGCCTTGCAACTAACTCTGAGGACAGAAATGGTGGAAGGGCCAGGTTGTACAGTGAATGGAGAGAAGATTCGGGCGCGAGTGCTACCGGGTCAGGCAGTGACTGGCGTGCGGGGAAGAGCTCTGCAGAGCCTCATGGGCCCAGCGTTGCCCTCAGCAGCCTCCCAAGCTGGCTCCTCTTCCCAGGTGAGTCAGTCTGATGCCTGCGTAGAGCCTGAAGCGGGGAGAAGCAGTTTCCGGGCTCCTTAGCATCTCTGTCTACTCTAGGCCCCGTGGCCTAGGGCCTGTGTTTCCCAATTTTTTTTTTTTGGTTACCTAAGAAGTCAGCCCTAGCCAGAAGAGGTCTCCATAGAAGGTATTTTATTATAACTCTGTAAGTCAGTCAGCAAAAGATGTTTTCTGATGTTTACCTTCTACTTTCCCTGAAAATGTCATCAACTCTATGCAAAGTCCGGTGTGTTTTTCTTTTCACATCGAAGATTGGACTTCTAACAAAGTTCTAGTCTTTTGCTTGCCTAAAACTCTGCAGTTGATAAGTAATATATAAAAGTGCACGTGGAAAATTTAGTACTAAATTCTCACCCAGCTGAATATTGCCATCTAATGAAGGTACAGTAAAACCTAGTTCTGGTTTTCTTAAGTGAATTTATTTCTTTTTAAAGTATATTGTAGCGGAGTTCCTTGTGACTCGACCATACACTGCAGATGGCTGGATAGTCATTTGGTAATAACTTAGGAGTACACTAAAAATATTCTGATTAAACTATCATGCTTTAAAAGCCCTTTAGATATATGGTTGATTATATTTTATGGATATATGCAATATTATCCTGAACTTTAATTTCTCTCCCAAAGCTTCCTCATAGTCTTTGGTCTAGGAAAGAAGTAGGCTGCTATTAAATTATCATGTGCTCCCAACTTGAAAGAAACAAGGAAAATTATGCTCAAGCTAAGGAGAAAAAAAAAAAAAAAAGGTTTAGATCTTTTAACAGTTGTGCTTCTATTTATTTTGACTTGCTATGTCATCAAGTGTTCTGTATTCTTTTTTAATTATCATTTTTTCTCAAATTATTTTAGAACACTGTAGAGTTCTATGTTAATGGTTTCTCTAAAGTCTTAGTGTTGGTGAAGATCACTCATTCAGCAAAAATTTGAATACTCTCAAACTACAGGGGAAGTGAAAATAAGTTTGTTTTTTGATTTTAGTTGCGGAAATGCACAGACATTCAATAAAATGTAACATAAATAATTACAAATTGATGTGTTTTCAGAGGAAGTATGTGGCTCTCTCTTAGGACATACAGAGAGACCAGAGAAGTCTCTCCTTGGAAGGGACAAAGCTGACATGTAAAGGGGTTGTAGGACATCTAATGTCCCTGGCATGAAGGTGGGCCATTTATGCAGAAACACAACATTCAAGATCCTGAAAGAAAAATCAGTGTGTATGTAAAAGAATGAGAGAAGATGGTGGTTTGATATTAAAGCTGATAGGCAGATTATACAGAACTCCATATAGCACAATTGGGACTTAGTTTTTTTTTTTTTTTTAGTTTAATCTCATTTTTGTGTATACTTGTATGTGTGGTTGAATGTGCTTGTGTGTGTGTCACAGCACGTGTGGAAGTCAGGACAACTGGCAAGCTTGGTTCTTCTACCTACTGTGAGTTCCAGGGACCAAACCAAACTCTCATCTTTAGCCCTAGTGGCAGGTACCTTTAACTGCTCAGCCATCTCAAATGCTTCACATTGGGGACTTTATCTTAGGCATCATGAGGAACTTTGAGGAAGCCCGTCACTATTTTAGAAGTAAAAACTAGTATTTAGCAATGCCTAAGATATGAACATCCTATTGATGCATTGATTTATATCATTCAACAACAGTGTTTTGTGATATACTCTTTTCTAGTTGCTGGTGAAATAAAACCTCTTTTGTTTCTTACAAAAATATTATTTATAAAAATAATTTCCTGTTGCAAGAGACCAAGATTATGTTTTAAATAATCACCTCATTGGTATTTAGACAAAATAGTACTAACAATTCATTTAAAGTTCATTTTGATTATCTGAGGCAAAACATGAAGTACAGTTTAGTCACGAGAAAGAATAATATTACCGTAAAGATAAACTCAATGCTACGTAGGAAAAAGAACGTGATGGCTCAAGGTGAGTTTAAATCACTTGAACACTATCACATGTTGTAAGATGTAGGGCCAAGGTTTGATATCCCTTCAGCCTCTGAAGCCAACACTTTTATGTGTGTTATAGCTACTCTCAGTAATAAAAGATTCAGTAATAGACTGGTTAATGCAATGGCACACCATAAGGCCCTGTACGTGATAGCGGTTTTCTTATTAACTGAAGAAGTGTGACCTTGGGTTTTGGCGGTGTCCTCCATCATTTACATTTTGTTCACCTCAGTCAATTATCTGCTCTGATAATTCCCTTCATTCTTGTGTTCAGATGGCACCAAAGGGTGCATCTTGATAACCTAATATAAGTGCTTCTTTAATGGTTGAGCAATGATTAGAGTCACTTGGCAACACTACTCACTAAGCTATGTTCCACAAATAAATAGCCCTGCATTTAAAGCTATTATGGATAATGCCTTAATAGAAAGAAGAGCTAATTATTGGAATAGAGCCCTGTGATTAGAATGAAGGA
This sequence comes from Acomys percivali, assembly GCA_907169655.1. Classification (NCBI taxonomy): domain Eukaryota; kingdom Metazoa; phylum Chordata; class Mammalia; order Rodentia; family Muridae; genus Acomys; species Acomys percivali. The sequence goes on from OU015752.1 coordinate 15,710,698, forward strand.
TTTGCTTCTATTGACATTGGATTGAAAATCAATATGGAATTAATAATGTGGCTTTCAGTGGATTTCTAAATATCTGTTGTGACTTCATTTTCTGGGCCTTTGATCTAAAAAGCATAATAATAACCCGGGTAGATATCAACAGTCTCTTGCACTTGAGAGGGATGTTGGATCTATACTAAATTTCATTAAAATATGAACCATTGTCACAAACTTCTGGCAAGATCATTATTGTAATAGATGATCCCCATTTTTTAGGCATATAAGCCAAAGAGCTAAAGCTATTTAATGTTTCTATTACTGGCTTGAAATGATCAGTTTTCTCAGAGCAGCATTTAAAAGTAATTGCGCGCTGTATTCTTTACAGTACAACAAATATGAAAAATAACAATGGAGGACTAAAGAAATATTAAGTGGTCATTTAAAATAAAAGAGTCAAACTTCAGATAAGCATTATTCCAAAAAAACCAACCATAAAATATCTTACCTCAGAGTGAACTACATACTCAGTTTATCACACAGCATTCCTCTTTGTTCTAGGTTCAAGTCCATAGAAAACCCACTCATTCCTCTCCCTCTGTGACTACTGGTCCTTATTTTGAGGAAGCCTCCCTGTAGATGATCTTGGCATCTGCCAGGCATCCACACAAGGTATAACTTCTCTAAGTTGTGGCCCACTGTCCTGTAAGCTTAAAAAGAAAAAAAAAATCAAGCAACTGTTGTGAACATGTCCTATCGGTCAATCCTTGCTGGAGTTTGTGGCGCCTCTGATAGGAAACAATACCAGAATGTAAATGAACATGTCTCACTAATGAGCTTTAAAGAGTCCATCCTCCAATTTTAATTGTTGGGTGGGTACGGCATTTCAGTGAAATCAGTGTGCAATCTGCATGCGTTTCCAATCGCCTCTCATAAAAAAATGAAGCTGTCTATTTATAAGCATTCATCACTTTGAAACATGCACTGCTTGTTCCGATGATTCCTATAATATGTTACCTACATTAAATCATATATGTGATACTTTAGATTCTCAAGAACAAACTAGGCATTGAAATATCAATGGATAGAGAAAAGCAAACCTTTGAATAATATAAAACGGCTAAGTATTTTTTAAAGTCTATCGAGAGCTTTATTATGACCACGTGAACCTTTAGTTGTACATGTCACTTGGAGACATGCACTATGTCAAAGGACAAAAGCCCCATAGCAAAAGTTTCCCGCTTGTTCAAAGTAGAAAAAAAAAATCATAGATGGTCTTGCCTTTTATTTGAAAGAATGAGCTAATTAAATATCCAAATGAGTTCCCTATAACTTTTATAGAGCAGGCATCGTATAGTTCTTGCCTTTTACATGGATACTGATAATGACTTCACCAGAGACCCAAGGTCATTATTATAATAGCACTCACATGGACTCAGGAAATGAAAGGTAATGAAGTAGATTCTATTTTTTTTCTACAGATGAGGGTTCTGAGTTGTCCATGGCTGCTGTAGCTTTGACCCAACACCGTTCCAGATGCTGCAAAGAATATCCAGCCATCTCTACTTTTGTTACATCCTCATCTGGAGATGCTTACGCGCATATCTTACGCGCATATTTGGTCAAGGTTAAGTTAGAGGACCTAAAAACTCTTACAATAGTATTTAGCAAACTAAACATTCTTGTGATTGCTCCTCTTTTTCCTGGAGCACAGCTTTCTCAGCAGACCCAATTATATTAGAATATGTAAGAACTCCCCCGTTTGTTATGAAGAGTATGTGATCTCTTGATCTCATCAGGCAAGGTACAGGCTCCAAAAAAGTCCTCAAGGGTATAGAACACATTTTCACGTGTGGTCCTAACGGCATTATTTTGGATCTTAGGAATCATCTTTGAGATTAGGGGTTTTGAGGGGTTAGATCGATAGACAAGTGACCTATAATTTTAAAACCTGTATTATTGAGACTATGAAAGTGAATAGGACGTTCTATGCAGCAACAATATGCAACTGAATGAGAGTCAAAACATTTGTCTAGGAAAAAGTCTTATTCTGCCCTGCAAAGTTCATCTTCCTGGTTCACCCACGGATAGGTGAAATAAATGGTAATCAGCACAATAAATCATGTGCTGTCTCTGAAAATATATGTTGTTTTGAAGATTTCATATTATTAAGCCACTGGAAAATGGGGAGGTGAACCCTACTCAATCATACTTACAATTGTGGCAAAGGAGATTTTCATCTCTATTTCAGACAGAGAAAGAAAAGGTTCAAATGTTCAAATAACACAGTAACAGGATTATAAGGGTCAACATGAGAAAGTCAAGTACGTATTGGGCAATTCTGTCTAGTTATAGCCAAGATAATAGCCTTCTGGAAATTAATTTTTGAATTTGTCTGGGCAGTAGAAGCTTATAGAATGAGGTGATAACCTTAGATTCCACAGCAGGACAAGCGAATATCTTGTAAATATCTTGGGTTTATTGCAAAAGCCCTGCCCAGGATATATGCAAGAAGCTCATAAAATGAGATGATGCAGAAAAAGCAGTGAAAAGTCTATGAAGGTCCTTGTGATACGTTCGTCAAGCAGGGCTGAAATTTTTATTTTGTCCCAGGTGTTATGTGTACTTGATTATTTAAAAAAAAAAAAAAAAAAAAGACACTGTCTTAGGAATCAGTTGTCTTGGGTAAAGCACCTACATAATTGATAACCCTAATTTAACCCATATAATTTTCCCTCAAAAATGAAGTATCTGAGTATACTTTTTAAAGCTGTTGTTTGGATGCCAAGTGAACCTGTAGGAAAGATGGAGGCATATAGTATTATGGGATTCTTGGAGGTTAGTTGCTAACCATGAGTCAATCTGACTGGAAAAGTTCCACTGGAGTATAAAGTTCTCTTTACCTTATGGGAAAGTAGAGGAAGTAGGAATAGACCTTTCCTTCCATAGAGCAGAGAGTAATGAGAATTGTCTTCTTTCTCCTGCAGATAATTAGGAAATAAATGGGGTGTTCTTTTCTTTTTTTTTTTTTGTCAAGAAATTTTGGTTATGGTAATTGTAAAAAGGACATGGTGATAGAGACAGTAGTCCTAAATTTTAAATGCAGTCCTGAGTTTAGGAGGGAAGGGACAAAGGGCCCATTTAATTCCAAGAATGTTACAAATATCCCCAAACACTGTAGAAAACCTTTGGGGATATTAGCTAAACACAGTCACTGTCCCCAGGGAACTTATATACAAGTCACAGATACATAATAATTCAGTGTGTAAGTACCATGGCAGTAGCTAAGAAAACCTCTGTTAAGTGTGGCCAAGAGAAAGCCTCAAGATTACTCAGCTCCTCAGGTAGGCAACTAGGAAAATGTAAGAGCCAGGGAGGTTTATATATTTGTGTGTGCACATATATATACATATGTATATGTATATATGTGTGTGTGTCTATATATATGTATGTATGTGTGTATGTATATATATGTACATATATATATATATATATTTCTTAATTCCCAAATACCTCATCAGGTTTAAAAAAAAAATCCAGTTCTTTAAAACACTGAAGCTGAGGTCACACAGCATCTGTGGCTGGATGACTTTTTGCTGTGCTGAAGTCACTTGATAGTTTCAGGTCATTGTTTTTCCATAAATAAATAGTTCCCACATCTCTGCTCATTCCTCTGCCCGCCCTTCTGGTGCCACCTATGTTATACTTTTGATGTTTATTGGGTCATAAACATTCTTTCAACCTGGTAGACCCCTTAATTTCATAATAGTTTTCAATTTTTCTTTGATGTCGTAATGAATATTGTTTTTAGCTATGGAAAATAGGACAAAATACCAATAGAGCAAATGAGACCTGTATTATACCTTTAAGGATTTTGTTTGAGACTCTCTGAGGCTCTCTCAGCCACAACAGCATATTTCACTTTTCACTGACAGCTGTGTGAAGATATATAATGGTCTCATGCATTTTAAGTATATTGGCCTTTATATTTTTGGATCCCTCCTCCTAGGCACAACAGAATTGATTTGCAAGGGGATATGGTCTCCTCCAAGTTATTAATAAGCCTGTGGTCCAGTGATCATAAAGGTTTGAAGGACAGTCCACCAAAGCTTTGCTTTATAATACTAAATGGTCAAATTTTTCATGTTTAGATATTTCTACAATTTCTGATAGTGAATAATAGCTGTACTGTTGATGCTCTAAGAAAATCCTTGCTGTCTTGAGTGATTACAGTGTGTGTGTGTGTGTGTGTGTGTATGTGTGTGTGTGTGTGTGTTTGTGTGTAGGGGTACAGGGCAAACAATTTGTTAAAATCAACTCCTGAGTGTGGCGTTTTTAATGTGTTCTTTATAGACTGTACATGGAACCATATTTTCCTCCTTGTGTGCTCTGTATAGTCATTTAGCACATGGTTAGACATTATCTGAGAAAAATCTAGAATAGTTATCAATGTGAAATTGATTTGCATCTCTCCCTAACATATATAATTGAAGCCCTGGATATTTTAATATTGGGGCAAAAGTTCAGACTTCCATTGAAACTCCTTATCTACTCTTTTTTTTTTTTTTTAGGTTGGTTTTGTAGTATATGGCATATGATAGTTTAGCATTAAAAGGTACCAAAAATTAGATGTGAATTTTACTTGTAAATATTTTGGTTCTCCAATTACATCCATAAGCAGAGATACATTGCTGCTGGGTTAAATTTCAGTGGTCTGACATTAAGTCAGTTGTTGGTATAAGGTATAAAACACCTGTCAGACCCGGGCCTGGCTTTCAGAATCTGTAAGATAAAAGCAACCAAACAAACAAAGAAAACATCAGGAGAGTTACCATGTGGGTAAGCACAAACTAAGTAGTGCACTGAGAGCGTTTTCTTTCAGTGACATTAGGGCTATGGACTGATGAGATTGAGCTGGGCCACTAGGAGCAGTTTGTGTGCTTTCCAGTGAGATTTCAATGTCGTCTTTTTCATAGATAGCCTTTGTCAGATTTCAGACGATAGGATGGAGCCGGCAACACCATTGTGTGAGGACACTGGCTTCAGCCTAAGAATGATGAGTTAGAGCAACATTACCACATACTACACGTCATTTTTAAGGATCTGGATCCCTGGGTCCTGTATTTTTCTTAGTTGATGATCTTATTTCCTAGTTTACTCAGAAAACCTAATCAATCAGTAGATAAATAGCAATTGCATGACTTCATACTGACTCCTGTTTATACCTGTATTGTCTGCCCTCCATCCTGATACTAAACTGTCTGTGACCTTGAACCTTCTCGCTTGTGAAAAATGGTGCTGCAGGTGCTCTGTTGTGTGATCTCTTTCCATTACTGAATCTCTCCCACCAATGCACAAACATGAGTCATCTCAAAACAAACAAAAATTCGCTTATCTCTCCATTCCCTCTCTTATTCCCGTTTCTGTATCCTATACACTGTGAATTCCCTCTGCCTCCCTGCAGCCATTCCTCTTCTCTGATCGCTCAGCCCTGGTGCCCTAATCTGGTTTCTGTCATTGTTACATCTCTAAAACTCTTGGTATGAATTATTCCTGTGTGGCTGAGTCCAGAGTCCAGGGTCAGATTTTGTCTTACTTGGTTTGTCAGCAGCCGTTGACGTGCCCTCATCTTGGAAATGTGTTTTCTAGATGCTCCTGGAATGCCACCCTTGCTGGGGTTTGCTCTTGCCTTGCTGGCTGCCGGCTTCGTCTCCTTTGCAGCTTCCTTGTTCTCTTCTAAGCCTTCTTAGCCGGTTCTTCTTCCTCCCAATAGCTTAACTCAGAGTACCCTACCCCTTTGTTGTGCCTATGCTGTTTATCTGTACATAGTCCCTTCTATCTCATTTAACGTTGCTGTTTTAGGCAGTTTCTTGGCAGAACACTGAGCAAAATTTATATCTTCAAGCTCAAACATCTCCTAAACCTCAGAATCCCATATTTATCATCTTGATGCTTTTCTAACAGACACTTCAACTTTAACATGTCTAAAACCAAGCCTTCTCTTTCCACTCCTCTATGCCTTCTATCTTTGTGACTTCTTTCTTATTATCCGGGCTCCAAATTCATCATCGCGATCTCTGACTCGCCTGTTCCACATTCAGTACATCTGCAAATACTTTGTTTGGCTTTCAAAATATGTTTAAAAATTAGGCCATTTTAGTATAGCTACATCTCACTGGTCCAGATGCTAGTGTTTCTTAGCTGGATCTTTGTAGTTGTCTAATAAGTAATATTCAGGCTTTTACCTTTAACTCCTTCAGCCAAAATTCTATCCAGCAGCCACTGAGTGCATTTAAAATACTAAGTAGGTCATATTTTTGCTCCATTCCATTAAGGAGAAAAAGCCACTCCTTAAACTGGACCTTGGGCCACACAATCTGATTCCTTTTATATGTCAAATCTCACTTATCTCATTCCACTAATCCTCTGTATGGTGGCCAACCTGGCCTGTGATACAAGAAAGGAATTGTACTGAATTCCTTTCTCCAAAGGCATGGCTTTCTCCCTCACCTCATTTAAAATTTGATCAATTGCCAGTTCCCCAGTGAGATTATGGTATCTCCCTTTAAAACTGCAACCTGCTGCCCCCCACAGTCCCTAACCTTCTTCCTCCACCCCTCATGATCTTTTCCTCACCAGAGTATAAACTCTACAATGTGGAATAATTTAATTTGTTTTACATATCGATATGTGCCCTGCTTTTAGAACACAGCCTGAAATATACAAGGAAGTCAATAAACTTTTCTGAAATGAACTAATCCAATTAAACAACTATGAATCTATGAATCGGCCATTTTTAGTGGAAAGGGTTGTCTTTCTAGATGTCATGTACCATTTTGGTTGTCAGAGAATGTCAGTCGTAGACAAAGTGAAGAGAATAACATGAACTGTCATTGCTGCTGGTTTCTACAGTTTTTTCCGTAAATGATGTAAGTTCGTGTCAAAGCTGTTAATTTAGCAATTTGAGGAGACTTCACATGAGACAATTAGGACTCATTGACTATTTTATTCAGAATGGTGACAGCATCTGAGTCTTTGCCAAGAGCCATTATAGAACAAGGTGAAGCCAGAATTGGTGAAGGAAAGAAGAAGGAAAAGTCTGGGCAGGGAAGTAGACTGGGTGAGGACTGTCTAGTTGTGTGAGTTCCCATGTAGGGAAAGAAAGGGAAGCAATGTGCTGTTTAACTTGTGAAAACAGTGGGCTGAATGAACTTAAAGCTCAAATAGCTATTTCCCTTTGAACCAAGAACTGGCGAACCTGCTAGATATGAGTGTGTGTGTGTGTGTGTGTGTGTGTGTGTGTGTGTGTGTGTGTGTGTACATGCACGTGTGTGTGTGTACATGCACATGTGTGTGTATGTGTTTTAAATGGGGGTACAATTCATAATTGACACCCTGTTGGAAGCCCTAACATCACATTCAGAATTAGAACAGCCCTAATAGAAAAGAGTATGTATGTTTAAAACTAGATATAATGAAAAATTTGTAGGGCTGGATAAGATGTAGTTGGCATTGGAGTGGTAGAGAAACAAGGTTCTGAGCCATTAATTTATTTTTTTCTTTTTTAAATATAGTTCTTTTTTAACATATACATTATATTATTACACATAAATAAAATAAACTACATACAGCAGGAAGAGCCTCAAAATAATCAGGAACTGTGTGTTACATTAATAGTGGTTTGACTATTTGTATTTGAAAAACTTGAAGTAACCATCTCATCTCTATTAACTTAAAACATCCTAACCCCTAATCAGCTAAGCTTAATTGTAAGACTAACCTGGTCTTCAACCCCATCAGAGCCTTGAGAAGGAATAAAATTTTTTTGTTTTTTTTTTAATTGAAAAATAAATCATTCATATTACATCTCAATTGTTAGCCCATCCAGTGCATTCTCCCATTCCTCCCTCCCTCCCACTTTCACCTCATTCCCCTTCCCTATGACTGTGACTGATGGGGACCTCCTCCCCTTGAATATGATGCTAGGGTATCAAGTTTCTTCTTGGTAGTCTGCTATCCTTCCTCCGAGTGCCATCGGGCCTCCCCATCAAGGGGACATGGCCAGATAAGGGGCACCAGAGTTTGTGTGAAAGTCAGTCCCCAGTCTCCACTTAACTGTGGAGAATATTCTGTCCCTTGGCTAAGTCTGGGTAGGGGTTTGATGATGACTGCATATATTGTCCTTGGTTGGTGCTGTAGATCGAGCAGAACCCCTGGGCCCAGATCTGCCCATCATAGTGTTCTTCTTGTAGGTTTCTAGGACCCTCTGAATCCATCTATTTCCCTATCTCCTATATTTCTCCCACCTTAGGATGTCCTCACCACTATCCCATTTTCCTGGTAAGTGAAGACTTTCATGAGACATACCCCTTGGCCTAGTGGAGAAAGAATAAAAATTAATTACCTAAGTGAACCTGAAGTGCAGGTTAGCAGCTTCCAAAACGAAAAATTGACAAAGACAGTTTACGGCCTGAACAGTCACCCAAAACTCTATATAATGTTGGAGCATCATCTCCAGCCTTCTGGCCCAATACATCTGACAGACATACTTGAGGCAGGAACTATTGAAGACTTGCTTACCCTGTCTTGGCAGAGTTTGGGCGTTGACTCTGCCTGTATCCAAACTTGCCTAGTTTTAGGCAGAATTCTGTCTGTGGCACAAAAGAGGACTTTTGCTCATTGGCATATTTTCCACTGAGCCATTAACTTGTAAGTGAAAAATTAAAATGAAAGTAAGACTTAAAATCTGGGGTCTTGAAAATGTGGCCTAATCCATACCTAGACAAAAGTTACTTATAGTCCATCTTTGTCTGCTCTGTATTTCATCATCTTAAAAGTGTCCTGGCTAGTTTAAAGGACTTTGTACATACTAATTGGTTGCTATGGAAACGTACCTTGAAATCTGCTATTGTAGTCTGTACTTGGTTTGAAGTGTATATAAGTGGCTTAGGGACTCCAGGAGACAGAAAAGCAAGACTCTTGTTTATAAATTTTGGATAGTTACATCTTCATTTATAAAAACAAAGCAGATGTGAATTCATGTTTTCCCTTCTCTGAGTACTCTAGCCTGCCTTGCTAATACTTGACAATCATTTATAGGTCCTTGAGTTCATTTCTGAAAGAGAATTTAGAAGCAGAAGTTCTGAGGACTGGACCAGTGACAGCTGGACCAGTAATTCCTAATGCTAAAATTCCCTGGGCTCTTCCTTTGTTTTATGCAGAAGTTGGAGGCTTTTGAATTTAAACATTGTTTGTACGTGTTTATCAATCATTCTGAGCCTATAACCAATTCCCCATTACTTACCACAGAAGATAAGACTTAAACCAGTTATGGTGGCACACACTTTTAATAACCAGCACGTGGGAGGACGAGGCAAGAGGATTTATGTGAGTCCGAGGTTAGCCTGGTCTTCGTAGTGAGTTCCGGGATAGCCAAGGCTGTATAATGACACACATCTCAAAACCTGAGGGAAAAAAGAAAAATAAAAGGTGAAAATAAAAGACATTTAAAAACTCTTTAAAGTTCCTTGAACTTTAGCCAATGGAAAATTCTGGCATGAGTTATGTCTATCACAACCTTTAATAGTAGAAGAATGGTCATTATTGTCAGTCTTCTTATATATCAGCTTGTTATTTCTCAGAAATAAATACCATAGTTTCTTTAAAAAAAAAAAAAAGAAACAAAGGCAATATGGTCATCCTGTATTATATGGTTAAATATTCGCTTGTAAATGAGTATATACCATGTGTATCTTTCTGGGTCTGGGTTACCTCACTCAGGATGATCTTTTCCAGCTCTATCCATTTCCTGCAAATTTCACGAAGTTCTTGTTTTTGATAGCTGAATAGTATTCCATTGTGTAGACGTACCACCATTTATCCATTTCTAGTTGAGAGACATCTGTGTTGTTTCCAGTTTCTACCTAGGAAGGATGCTTAATTCTCATTTAGAAGGACAAATAGAATAGACAATGGAAGCTGTTGAAGAGAGAGAACAGGTAGGGAGCCTACCATAGAGGTCCTCTGAAAGACTCCATCCAGCAGGGGATAAAAGCAGAAGCAGAGTCTCACAGCCAAACTTTGGGCAGAGGGCAGGGAGTGTTAAGGAAGAGTGCTGGGATAGAAGGACCCAGAGGGGACATGAACTCCACAAGAAGACCAACAGAGCCAACCAATCTGGGCCCAGGGGAGCTGATGGAGGCTGATGAACCTAACAAGGACCATGCATCTAGAGGGCCTAGGGCATGGGATCCTCTAGAATTGGAATTAATTATGAGTTTCTTTTTATAGGTGCTGGGAGCCAAATTCAATCTTCTGCATCATCTGCAAGTACTCTTAATCACTGAGCTGTCTTCTCCATCCTCCCTTATTCTATCTTTATTTATTAATAAATTTAATATTTTATTAAATTTTGAGTGTCCGTTAAATGATGCCTATGAAACATCTAAATGGCAAAGCACGATATACAGAACACTAGTATACATACTGTGCGGCTTAAGGAAACAAAGATTACCAACATCTAAGCCAAATCCCATTTCTCACCTTCCCCATCAAAAGAGCCTATACTTCATACTTATGTTTTGCATTATGTGGGCAATTACATGAGTTATAATCCTAACTATTTTGTTTGCTTTTGGAAGGCTGGTGGGGACATGAATTTCCTTTTCTTTGTGTTGACATTATAGGTTGAATGGGGCAGATCTGGGTGCCAGCCTTTGGTTCTAGGCTCCCATAGACCATGGGAAAGGGAGGTCTTATTCCTTAGCTTTCCTAAATGCCCCTATACCACAGGCTGGCTTCTGGGCTTTGCTGTTTGTCTCTTTTCTTGTGGATTTTTGACTTAACTATCCTTTGCTTGCCTACATTTCACCAGTACAGTTAAAATCTTTGCTTTCTTTTTATTCATCACTTTCAGCAGTCCAACCTGATTGGATTGTTCCTTCCAAGGAACTTGATACAGAATTTGAGAAGTGGAGAGTCTTATAATCTAGTTGTTAGTTTTACAAGATTCTTGGAGCTTTCCTGTAATTGTATGCAAGCACACAAGCACAATATGGTCTTGGAAAAGGTCATCTTCATTATTTACAGTGACTTTTATTTTTTCAATTAAAAATTGACTATTCTCTTTTTCCAGTGACTGCATAGTAATTGCACAAAATATATGTAAATAGGTAATTGCATTATTTGACTTGTTAGAGGTCATTTTTCTTTTAGAAATGAACCTGGTCATGGAATAGTAGAACTGGATTTAAGAATTGCTTTGTAATAGTGTTTAGTTTGCATATGTGTGTGTGTATTACATATGTATGTATTTTCTACTAGACTGCTACAGTGAATGCTACGGATTCTGGCTGGAAATTCTTGAGCCTGTTTAATGGATATGCTTACAGTGGCGTGGAAACCTTGGGGAAGGAGCTGTTTATGTACTTTGGCCCAAGAGCTTTACGGTAAGATAAACCTGTCCAATACATCATGCTGCTCCATGTTTAAGGTGGGTGGAAGACTTTGTGTGCTGTTTGCCAGGTTTCACATTTAATCATGTGGAAACTGTTCCAAGTTTAAGAGAGCTTCAGTGTGAAAGGCTGGAGTTCTATTATGGAAAGAAATAAGTACAAGAAGAATGCATTGTGATGTTATCATTACTTGTAGGCAAGCCGATTTGATTCTCTTACATATATATATATATATATATATATATATATATATATATATATATA
>OU015752.1:15722490-15753464 GCA_907169655.1 Acomys percivali
TATATATATATATATATATATATATATATATATATATATATATATGCTACCAGGGCTTCTCTAGAATACCAGAGCTACACTTCTCTTTTGATTTTTGGCAAATGTTAATTATTTTCTGTAACATAGGTTATTTTGCATTTGTGACAGACTCCAGTTTGGTTTAAGTGCATCACTAGATTTTTTTGTATTTTTCTGTCCTCATCCTCTGAAGTTCTGAAAGGAACGTAGGAACTTAAAGAATTCACACACTTCCCACAGACATACTAACTTATCCATCATTTCTGAATTCTTACGGGAATATGCAGTTAATATAGTGGTAAAGGACAAACCATATATATGGCCTTGATTGACTTGCTAACAGTTAGACTTGCATGACCGCCTATTTAACTTTTTTCAGGTAAATGAAATAGGTCTGAGTGTTAATGGTAACCAAATTACCATGTGGTTTTAAGAGGCTAGCCTCAGGTTTTGCAAACTGTGAGTATAGGTTTGCTTCCTGGGATCTTTTTCAGTGTTCCTTTAAGATATTGGCCAGTTATCACCTTACAAGGAAAGAGTTGTTCCTGGACCCTGCGCTTCTAACTGAAGGTGAAAAACACTCCTAGAGGAGACACGAGTCTGTTATTTATTGCATCTCATCTCCCGCATACTTAGAGTACTTCAGGTTTCTGTAATTGCTTCTCCTTTGAGGTGTTCTCTTACTTGTCAGCAGCTTCTGTCCTTGGGCCACATTGTCAGTTCATGGTTTTCCTTTGTCTGGAATTGATAACATCAGCATATGTCCGCTGGTTCATGCAGGAATGATGTATTGCCAGTTACATTATTACCTCAGTAGATAGATGTGGTTGAAAACACTTAGCTCTGGACAGAGTCATACCCAACGGAATCCATGGATGATGGGTTGAAAACATTGATATGTTATTGATTCTTGGTGTTAAGTGTAGATTTATTTTAGTAGGATGAGAGGGAGGCTTTTTATCAAATGGTCCCCACCAGACTGATAAGGGGGGAAATCACTTCTCACCGAACGGCTGTCAGTAAGTGTTCCATGAAGTTCTAAACAAGGGCAATCACATCTTCAAGCTACGTGAACTAGTGCGATCCCTGGAGAGTACCTACCTCAATATGTGGGTAGGGAAAAATTCACCGGCTTGCTTACTTTGAATCTCCCGCAGCCCTAATGACTATTCTGCTAAACATCTCAAGGTCACTGTCAGGCAGCTGCTGGAATCTGAACTTAGCAATCAAAACTCAAGTGCATCTCACATTACAATATGACTTTAATTTAAAAAAAACAATGCACTCCTGACCTATGGATCTTTGGGAATAAAAGACTCAATCAAAGAGAGATGATCTTTGTGTGAAACTGCAGGTCTGTGAGCTGTGGATAAAAATGTAGTCTACTGTTTTGACTTGCTTTCTAGCCATGGTGCTTGTCTTCATCTTAGAGAGCAAGAAACATGCTTAGAATATTTCTTTCAGTTATCCAAATACCAAGACTGGAGTGATCAATTTCCCTCTGAACTTTAGTCATAATGCCTGTTCGCAAACAGGGAAATTACCAATCTTCAGGGATTCATTTGTTTATGAAAGTAGAATATATTATTACATAATAATACTATGGTCCATTCCAACATACTATGGTAACTATATTAAGCTTTTGCTATATCAAAAGCTACACTTAAGAAAAAATTCAAATTAGAGAGTTATTATTTGTTGGTAAAAGCTTTATCCAAGGGATCGTAATAGTACCATGGAGCACTAAACAGTATTTCTTACGCATTTCGTTTACAGGCATAGTTGCATTATTATAAGATTAATATCTATATGGACACTCTCTTCAATTAAAACAAGGCAAAATAATTTTTGCAACTGTTGTTGGTATGTGCTTGTATATGTAAGCATATATGACACAACACACATGTGTAGGTGATGGGACAAGTTTCCCATTTTATCTTGGTACCAACAATCTCAGATGACCATGCTTGGATGGCAAAGGCCATTAACCAATGAGTCATCATGACAGCCCTAATTCTTAATTCTGCTATCAGTGTCACAAATATGACCATAAACTAAGAAATATAAAAACATAATAAGCCCCATAGCAAATCTGATCTTTATTTACTTTAGATGCTAGCTCATGTGCATGCATCAGTGAATCTGGCCAGTTAGGCTCTACCATACAGACTAGCTTTCGCCATCAAAATGTATATAACTATTACATTTCTAAGCACTTGGCCCTTTCTAATTTATGATTTATGTGACTGGCACTGACTGTGACTTGCAAACCTATTCAGAGACCAGAAACTGTAGTTGTAGTATTTTGTAGATTTTGCCATTGGACTTTCATAATGCTTTGCAGTTTAAGTGGTATGAGCCCCTCATCTGATATACATGAAATAATATAACCGTTCTTCTTAGTTTGCTAAGCTGTCTTCATGGCATCTATAAACTACTTATAAAAGATTTATACAGCTTAAAATTGTTTTCATATTCCATCACAAAACATGTTGAATAAAATTTAAATATGATAAGAATTCTAAACTAAACCATATACGTCAGAGTCATAAATACTTTGCATTCAAACACATGCCTCCCTTGGTTTTGGGGAAAATGCTTTTTTTGGAAATTCGTCATCAGCTGGAATGACCATATTCACAAGAAATTTGGACATTTTATGGTGAGACTTTGGGTTTTCTGCCATTATTGGACTACATTTTTTTAAATTTGATTTTTTTTAACTTTTAAGATGCATGGGTGTTTTGCCTGCATGTATTTATGCTCACCATGTGTATGTATGCCCTATGATGACAAGAGAGGGCACTGAAGTCCCTGGGATAGAACATAGAGATGTCTGTGAGCCATCATATATGAGGAACTGAACCCACGTCCTCTGAAGGAGCACCAAGTGCTCTTAAAAACTAAGCCATCTCTCCAGCCCTTGGAGTGGGCTTCTTTTTAATATTGTGTAAGATTGTGTGTGTGTGTATGTATATGTGTGTGTATGTATGTGTGTGTATGTGTATGTATGTGCATGTGTGTGTAATACATGTGTGTGACTATTGATATGTGCCCATGTATGCATGTGAGGAAACCAGAAGAAAATGTCAGGAACAACAACTTTCCACTATATTGTCTTGATATAAGAGCTCTCACTGAACTTGCCACTTGACCTCTGTTATTTGTCCAATGAGCGCCTGAAATCCACGGTCTCTGCCCATGTGCTGGATATTCGCAACCATGCCTGGTGTTCTACAAGGGTGCTGGGGATTCAAACTCAGGTCTTCATGCTTATAAAGCAAGTGTTCCTACTCACCGAGCCATATCTTCAACCCCGTATATGTTGTTGGATGTAAGGCTGATTTTTCAGATGTATGTTTGGCAAGTAATTGCTCCTTGTCTGTGTCCTGTCTCTTCATCTTCTTTATTGTGTCCTTTGAAGATCAACTATCTTTAATACTAATGACTTTTAAATTTTCTCTTCTTCTTTGGATCAAACATTTTATAAAAAGTTTGAAAATCTCCCTACTACAAATTCACTTGCTTCATTTCCGTTTTGTATTTTTACTTTCTTGGCACTCATGTTTAGGCTATTGGTTCACTCTGAGTTAAGTTTGGATAGAGTGCAGGACAGGAGTTGTAATGCTTTTGTTTGTTTGTTGTTTCCTCCCTGTTTACATCCATTTATCTTGACAATTTTGTGATAGGAATTACCATTTCTCTAGTAAATTTTTTTGAATTTATTGAGAAACAGTTGACCTCATATGTGCATTTCTGAGCTCACCATATTCTTTAATGGATCCAGGTATCCATTCTCATCAATAATACAGTATTATTAAAGTAAATACAAATATGGTTGATGAGTCATCTTGCTTTATTCATTTTATTTATTCTTTCAGAATTTTGTATAATATATTTTGATTGGATTCATTCCCTTCCCCCAACTCTTTCCAGGCCTTTCCGCCCTCTCTACCTACCAAACTTCATATTCTTTCTTTTAACAAACAAAAATGGAGTTCTATTTGCATCTCTCAACTTCTAAGCATGGGGCCTGCCCTGAAGTCTGGTTGATTCATCCAGAGATATTCCAAATACTCCACGAAGATCTCTCCCAAAAGCTATTAATTGTGAATAACTTACTGGCTATTTGGGGTAGGGATAGGACTTTCTCCTCTCCATTTTGGGATTTTTGTCTGCTTTGAACTTGTGTGTGTGTCTTCTGTGTGCTGTCACAGTATCTGTGAGTTCATATGTACAGCTTCCCTGTAGTCTGTAGAAAACATGGTGTCCTTGGAGTCATCCACCACCTCTGGCTCTTACAATCTCTCTGTCCCATACCTCCACCTAAGTCCCTGAGCCTTGAGGGGAAGGATGTGATAAAGACATCCCATACAGAGTTGAGTGCTCTAAAGTCTTTTACTCCCTTTTTGTTTTCCAGTTATGGGTCTCTGTATTAATTACCATTGACAAGAAAAAGCTTCTCTGATTAGGGCTGAGGAATATACTCATCTTTGGTACAGCAATATGTCATCAGGAGGCATTTTCTTGCTATGGTCATTGAGCAAAATAATAGTAGTAGGTATCCTCTAGGGCCCATGACCTATTTAGCCACAGGCTTTTAGCTTCATTAATAGTGTAAGGTATGGATTCTGTCTCAGAACAGGCCTTAAATACAAATTTTAAAAAGTGTTTGGTTGCTCTCATACATTCCTGCCACTATTGCACCAGTGGGCATATCTTTCAGACTGATAACTTTTATAGTTCACAGGGTTCATGGCTGGGTGAAATTCATCATTACTTTTTTCTTCCAGTTATTTGTATAACAGCTTCCAGTACTAGCCAGTAGGGACAAAACTTCTACTTGAATACCAGCTGGATTTTTCCATGTTCTGTATCCTAAGCGTGTGATATCTTCAGCCTTGGGATCTTACTTTCTAGTTTAGATAGCACTGGGCATGGCCTGTAATGTTTCAGGGAGGAATCTATGGGACCACTTCTGCCAATAACTAAAATAATGTAGTCCAATCTTTGTACTGAGGCGGGGTTATTTGGTAGCATATGATATCTAGCTTGGCTTTTGTTTTCCCCATCATATAGTAGCTCTATATTAAATTTACATATATATATATATATATATATTTAGGATGCTTTACTAGCAATATATTTCCATTTTATTTCAGGATTATCCTTGTTATTTTAATTCTTATCATTTTCCAATTTTTATGCTCAGCTACAAAAGTCTGTCTAAAGTTACTTGAGGGTTTGATAGAGTTTACATTGAATCTGTATATCATTGGGTGATTATTGTCAGTTTAACAATATAAGGTCCTGTCCTATTAACACAGAACACATATTTGTTAGATCCTTTTTGTTTCTTTTATCTGTGTTTCTAGTTTTAGGTTTCAGGCATAGTTATATGCCTATATATATATGCCTATATATATATATATATATATATATATATATATATATATATCAGATGTTTTAATTGTGTTCTGTTGTTCTAACAAACATGATGACCAAAGCACCTTAGGTGAGAATGGGTTTATTTTAGTTTACATTTCCAGGTTATGGTTCATCATTGAGGGAAGTTGGGCAGTAATCCTAACAGGAACTGAAACAGAAACCATGGAGAAGTTCGGCTTAGTAGCTTACTGCATACTGGCTTAGCTGGCTCTCTTATGTAGCCCAGGATCATTTGCCTAGGGATGGTTCTACACTCTGTGGGCTAGGCCCTCTTACACCAATTAGTCATCGGGACCATGCCTCAGCCTAACCCAGGCAAGTCCTCAGCTGAGGCTCTTCCTCATAGATGGCTCTAAGGCTGCCTCAAGCTGACAGTCAAGCTCATCCAGAACAGTGGACTATCTCTGTCAGTGTAAAGGGTACTTTTTAAAAATCAGAACTTTCAGTTCATTTCTAGTAAAATTTTTTGAGTGTGCCTTGACCTTGTATCCTGCAACTTCGCTAACCTGAAGCATTCTAGCTTTCTTATTTTTATATCTTGGTGTATATATAGGGTGCTTTGTTTTGCTTCGACTTGGGAAATCTATGTGAACACTTATGCCATCTGTGAACTGAGACAGTTTACTCTTTTCTTCCAAACCATATTTTATTTCTCTCTTTTCCTAAGTTGCACTACCTAGAAACCCTACTGTGATGTTGAATAGACTGGGAGATAACTTTCCCTTACTCTCTTTGCTATTTGCTTTATTTTTTCTCGCATCAAAAAGTACCTTTCTTGTTCATATGATATAACATCTACAGCACAGTTGCACTAGCGCAGCGAAGACAGGTCACTGGCAGACAAGATAAAACAAAGCAGGGTGGCTTGGGAGCTAAAAAACTTTATTAAAATCTATGAAGAAGGAAGGTAACAGGTAAAGAGTTGAACAGTGCCTGCTCTATAACACTGCTCAGGTCCAGTGGTGGCCTCCTCAACAAGAAGCACTTTCGTCCCTCATGATGCCTGTCCAGAATCCCTAGTCCTCTCTTTAGCATCCCCCTGCAGTACTGCTGCCACAGCACTGGTACAGAGTCTAGTGGCGGGTAGTTGAACCAGAAGTACTTGCTCTTTCCATAATGCTCCCTTGCTTTTCTCAACTAATGCAGGGAGAAGAGTTTTAAAGGTTAGAAAGCACGACGTTAGCTCAACTTCCTTTGCCCTGTATACCCAGCCTTAAAAGCATTAGCTGACTCAACAGACATTCAGGAAACAGGTCTGTTCTAGGTAATTAATTTGTTCTAGATGCTTCTACTTTGTTTTAATTCCATGGCCTTCCAGAAAGCCCTCATCTGTATGTTCCTTGAGATGGGAATAGAAAAGAGTGTTTTAGGGCACACTCAGGGCTGATGCTCTGTTTCTTTTCTTCTTCTTTCTCTCTTATCTATTTGTTTATTTTTATTTTATGTTTTGCCTGCATGAGTGAAGGAGCTGTTTCCCCTGGCACAGCAGTTACAGGCAGTTGTAAGCTGTCATGTCGAATTGAACCTGGGTCCTCTGGAAGAGCATCCAGTGCTTTTAACTGCTGAGCTGTCTGTTTCTTTAGCCCTTTTTTTTTCTTGCACTTCACATACATGGTGAATTATACAATTTGATTCCTGTAATATTCTGATCATACCCTCTACTTCATGTGATGGTTCAACCTTTCTATATGTTGCTAGATTCCTTTTACTAAGAATGGTTTTATTTGTTTTCATGAGAGATGTTCTAAAGTTTTATGTTTAATATACCTCTCTGATTCTGGTATTAGGATAATACTGTCTCCCAATGAATTGTTAATTTTTCTGTCCTATCTGATTGTTAATGTAGATGTGTACTGATACACTATTGACTTGTTCATTGTGTTTAGAGGCCTTGAAGGAAAGGAAGAAAGCAAAACAGATAACATAAAAAATGTAACAGTCAATATGGTGATTAATATTGACTATCAACTTGACAGGATATGGGATAGGTTGGAAGATAAGATGTGGGCACACCTGTGAAAGATTAACTAGATGAAATTAGCCTTTAGCCATGCCTATAAAGCATTATCTTGATGAAGTTAATTGAATTATGAAAACGCAGCCCAAAGAAGAGCAACTTAAGTACGAGGCCGAATAAAAAAGCTGAGCAAAACACAAATGGCTTTCTTTTTCCTTATTGCAGAGACATTGTGTCCAGACTTTCAAGCTCTGACTGCCTCTATGTGTGTGAATGTGTGTGTGTGTGTGTGTGTGTGTGTGTGTGTGTGTGTGTGTGTGTAGATAGATAGATAGAGAAATAGATAGAGATAGAAAGAGATATTCCCTCTATAGGCTTTGGTAGGGCTATACACTGCCTCAGATTGCAGATATACTTCAATGGGGATATAATTCCTCAGTAGGGATACATACTGCCATGATAGGAATATATATGCATGCACCCTTGAAGCTTGAATCAAGATAAACCCTTCTTTCATCTTAGGTTGTTTTCTCAGAGTTTCTTATCACAACACAAAGATAAACAAAGACAGAAGTGTTGTACAGAATGAATGAAGATTTATGATAAGTCAGATGGTCTAACAAATTCTTGTATCTGTAACTCAAAGTAAGAAGAGATGTTTTTATAGAGTTAAATGGCTGGGAATTTTCCTAGCAAGCCCTGTATAGTGGAAGTTCAAAGAACCTCAAATAAAAACAAATAACCCTCACACATACCTAGTCATTGTGCTAAAAGCCACAGATGAAGAGAAATCCTGAAAACAACTAGATTAAGAGAGACATATGAGGAAACAAAGTTGAAAAACGCACTGGGCTTTTCATCAGAAACTCTGCAAGACAGAAGACAGCAGGGAAGCCTCTAAATTGTTGGAACAACAAACCTCTCAACTGAGAATTCCAAACTCACCAGAAGTATGTGTTGAAAATGAGGGGACGATAAAGGCTTTAAAGGAAACAAATGAACAAAGCTATGAGAATCCAACACAGCGGACGCACAATATTGAGAGAAGTCTGTCTGTCTCACAATGGAATAAATAGCTGGTAAAACTTTTAATCTGCAGGAAGAAAGAATAGTTGACACGGAAAAGAGCAATACATAGATTTTTTTCTTAAAATGTCTAAGCCAGTCTTTTTTCCTTTTGTTTTATTTCTGTCACTCTATGTTTAAGTGACATTTATGAGTGCAGTTTGCTAATCTGCTCATTGAAGAATTTATCTCTGATAATTTTTAGGTAAATCCTTTAAGAATTTTCATCTGTTCACGTGCCTTAGTACTAGGTCATTTAATATATATCAATCAGTATACCAATGAGTAATTATATAATGTAAAATGAATATAATTAGCATTTTAATTATCCTATTTTAATTAAAATTACTTTTATCAACTATTTCAATCTTATACTCAATCTTATTTTTGTCACATAAGCATTATAAGCATATATATTTATTATATTACATATATGACTGCACATATGTGTATAAAATCTTACATATCATTTGAATAAGAGCCTTACATAAATATTTAAACTTAGAAATGGTAAAAACTTTTCTGTTGAGTCCTTAGAGTGTGGAACTGAGTGAATCTAGGAAGTAGTTGAGTATTTTTGGGGTTGGGTGGGCTGTGGTTGCTTTTAGCTGCTTTGATGACTTCAGAACTCCAGCTCCTTACTGACCTGCTGTAAGGACACCATGAGGCAGGGTCCTCTGAGAGGCCACTCAGCAAGGAGTGGTCCTTCTGGTGCCCATCATGGACCAAGCCCCTTCCTTCTTGGTCCTTTTCCTACAGGACTAAATAGGCTGCCTGTGAGATGCAGTGGGATGGTCCCAGGCAGTCAGTAAGCAGATCTACATCCTCCCACACCATCCCGTTCTCTTCCCAACCTACACTGTTTTCACAAAGCTGGAGAAACTAAGCCCAATGGTTTAAAAAAAAAGGAAGATAGGTGGGTGGGTAACTCAGTTCCTGAAAGACATAACAGGAATGGCTGTGATAGGGTTGCTCTGTGGAGACAGTGTTGACCCCAGCCCATCTGTCCTACCCACATCACACACTAAGAATCCCCATGGCCCCTGGGGAAAACATGCTGATTCTCCCCTCTCCTTACCCCCTCTCAGTGTGGGCAGTGCTACTCTGAGCTAAGCAGCGGCGGAGGTTGTGAAACGGGCTTTAACTCTGAAAAGGGCCTTCTGAGACTTCAGTGTAGGCCCCGCTCCTGGACACCTTTGCCCACCATGCTCCGAAAGACTGAGCTCTAGATTACAGCGTGCATCCACCCAGTCCCCTACACCCCAGTGGCAAACTGTTACCATTTGCTCAGTGTGAGGTCAAATACTTCCTTCAAGGAAAGTAATGAAGCCTATTGCAGGCTGGCTTGTCACTGGCGGCCCAATAAGAACCTGCCAAACTGCAAGGAGGCCGAAAAATTCAGGCTGCCATTGGATGCTATCCACAAAATGTCTATGAGGTCTATGTCAGTCTTTCATGTTTGATCTGCAAACAACCAAAGTAGTGACTGGGCGCAAAATTAGAGAAAACAATAAAGCAAACAAACAAACCAAGCCTGCTTTGTGGAGAGAGGCCAGAAACCCAGGAGACCCTGTAGAGGAGAGAAATGACTCAAAAACAGCTGCATCTCCAACGCTCACCGCAGCGTGGGTGAGAGCTCACAAAATCTGGGAACCTGGAGCACACTGCACAGCATTCAGGCAGCTCAGCAGGTTGGAGAGTCCCCTTTCCAGGTGTCTCCATTGGTCTAAAGCTCTTCCAGGCAGCTGCTCACCTGGTTTCTGTTTGAGCCAGGCAGCTGTTCTGGTCTCAGAGTCTTCAACCCTTGGCTTTGGCTCTCTTTGAGGGGACTCTCCGCTTTTATTCTTTACTTTGGCCGGGGGTGGGGGTGGGGAGGATCTAGTGAATCTGGTCAGTTTCAGGGACTTCCTGGATATATTTTGAGTTTTTTTTTTTTTACCTTCCTGGTTAAGGAGCTTCCCTGCAGGATGGAATATTTCAATATCAAAGGAAACTTATACAACATAGGGATGGACTCAGAACTGCCCACATGGTAGGTAAGCCCTCTACCATTGAGCTACATTCCCAAGCTCAAACAAATATACTTTAAAATTACATTTTGGATCACAAAATAAAAAACAAAAATTACATATAATTAATAGTGTATATATGGCTGAGATTTTTGTTTTGTTTTGTTTTGTTTGTTCTGTTTTTTTTCATTTGGTTTCTCTGAGCCAGTATCAAAGTCACAGGCTAGCTTCAAACTTGCTTTGCGGTAGAGGGTAGCCTTGAGCTTCTGACCGTCCTGCCTCATCTGCACCATACCCTGCCCCATCTCCAGTGCTGTGATTGCACCACAACAGGTTTATTGCACATGGTTTAGAAACAGAAACATTGTCATAACTGGGCCTGTTGATACATATCTGTGATTCGAGCCACTTGGCAGGCTGAGGCAGGGAGCATCAAAAGTTCTAGACCAGCCTGAACAATTCAGTTAGATTTCGTCTAAACAAAACAATGCCACAGCTTGCAGTTAAACTCCAGAACTGAACAGAACAATTCCCATGTTAGTGGGCTTGTTTTATGCATTCCCACACATGCTGGCAGGACCTGTGTTCTGGTCACTTTCAGAAGTGGACTTTCAGCCACTCGGGCGGGGGGGGGGGGGGGATGTCTGTTTCTCCCTGGCCAATCACTGCATCCCCTTCAGCAGCAGTGCTAAGGATGGGGGTAGGGCAGTGGGCTTACAAATATCACCACCTAGTGATATTCCGTACCTGGCCGAGTTTGTCTGTAGGGTGACTTTTGTGCCCCTCTTCCTGCTCTTTTGAAGGTGAGTGAGTTGTTTTATTCCTTGGTCTACCTGTTGTTGCTGGGGTTTTTTTTTTTTTAGAACTGGATGATTTTTAAAAATTATTTATTTTTAATTATAATTTATTCACATTACATCTTGATTGTAATCCCCTCTCTCTTATCTTCCTGTTCCCACCCTCCCATCCCTCCCATCTATTCCCCTTCCCTAGACCTCTGACAGGTCGGGTCTTCCTCCCCCACCATCTGACCACAGCCTATCAGGTCTCATCTGGATAGCCTGCATCCCCTTCCTTTGTGTGCCTGCAGGGCCTCTCTGCCAAGGGGAAGTGATCAAATCCTGGGCACCAGAGATCCTGTTAGATGCAGTCCTCCAAAACCCCCTTCCCCATGTGAAGATGAGCTATCCATTGGCTACACCCAAACAGGGGGTCCAGGACCTCTGCTTGGTTGGTACATCAGCCTGTGCAAGCCCCCACCCACCCCTGGGTCCAGGTCCATCAGTCTTGATAGGAGTGCAAACTTGTACAGCCACTTTGGAAATCAATCTAGCACTTTCTCAGTAAATTGGGAATAGTGCTACCTCAAGTCCCAGCTATTCCATTCAAGGACATTTGCTCAACTGTGTTCAAAGCAGCTTTATTCCTAAAAGTCAGCATCTGGAAACAACCTAGATATCCCTCAACCGAAGAAGAATGGATAAAGAAACTGTGGTGCATTTACACAATGGAATACTATTCATCCATCAAGAACAAGGAAATCTTGAAATTTGTAGGCAAATAGATGGAACTAGAAATGATCATCCTGAGTGAATTAACCCAGATCCAGAAAGACACACATGGTATATAGTCACTTATACATGGATATTAGCCCAACACAGACGACCTCTGAGAGACTCCACCTAGAAGGGGATCATGCCAGATACTGGGACTTGCAGCCGGACTTGGGGTTTGGGGATGGGTTGTCAGGAGCTCCACAAGGAGACTATCAAGATTGTTGTTGTTTTTCTTGTGACCCCTGTCACTAACCCTGGATGGTCTGAAATTCACCTTGTAGATCAGGATAGCCCTGACCTCTCAGGATTATGCCTGCCTCTGCTTTCTGAGGTATGCTAACGTTACAGGCGTGCACCACCACACCTGGTCCTGGCATTCTTTATTCTAGTTTTGTATTCTGAGTCTTTCTGTGTCTTGCGAAGTTACCTGCCATTCTGCAAACATTTTAAAAATTAATAATTAATTTTGAACAACGTTTAAAAGAACTCCAGCTCTTACTGCTGTTGTGTGGGTGATGGAAGACAGATTCTGCTGCATTCTCAGCATTCAGCCAACCCTGCCAATCCGTGTCACAGAGGGGTCTCCACTCCGCCTTCCCATGAAGACCACTGTTGCTTGTTTCCCCCAGGGAAGTCTTCTGACTGAAGGGAGGCGAGGTTCTAATTCCTTCCAAATAGGCTTCTGTGTGGCCCACAGGGCTGCAGTTTTTCAGGGTCACAGTGTCTCTCCTGGCGGTGGCTTCTGTGGATATTCTTGAGTTCCAGATCTTTCTCTTCCTCTCCTCTTTGAATCCTTGCAGGATTCTATGCCAGTCTTCCTGGTTCATCTCCAGAGTTGTTTCACTCTCAACAGCAGGTGCACTTTAGTCCCCGTCTGGTGGCAAAAAGCTTTCCTAGCCTATCCCAGGCTTTTACATGTTGTAAATCAGACCTAAATGTACTGATTTGGCAAAAGAGGTCTCCTGGTCCTCTCTCAGAGACATGCAGCCTTTGCTTCCACTCCCTCAACCACACCTTTCAATACTTCTGTTTCATGTAAGAGAAGCGTTCCAGAAACTGACAGCATTTCATAAGGATGCTGCCATGATTGGAAGGGCACTCTTCTCAGTACCCTGGCCTGATGCATCTCTTTTCATACACAACTTGTCCGTGCATGCCTAAGTGCACACTTACCACTGCAGGGATTATAAAGCACCACACTATCCCACAGTTGGTATTTTAAAATTTCCTTAAAAATTTAACTGTTCTCTCCCTACTTTTTATTTTTATTTATTTACTTATTTACTTATTTTGGTTTTTCTAGACAAGGTTTCTCTGTGTAGCCTTGGCTGTCCTGGATTCACTTTGTAGATCAGGCTAGCCTCGAACTCACAGCAATCTGTCTGCCTCTGCCAGCCAAGTGCTACCTACTCTTTTTAATAGAGGATTTCTTTTGAAATCTCTTTGCTGAATGTAGTATGGGCTGATATATGGAGTATAAAACCACAGTGTCAGTTGTTAGAACAGCATGGATGTTGCCGTGCCCCAAAGATTTTCATAATGCCTGTATATCCTTACTCTAAAAGGTACTGGTAAGTAACAATACACATGACATTTAGTTGTCAACTGGAGCTCAATCATAATTAGCAGTTTAATAATATAAATACAAATTAGTACAAGATAAAGTAGTTGTTTTTATGTACATTTTGCCCCTAAATTGAATGTGTTTACAAGACAAAGCTGCACTTGGTTTGTTTGTGGTTCATATTAGGGCTACTCCAGCCTTTGACTTGGGTCTTAACCTTTGAGGTTTTTTATGTGGATATGGTTTCATTATGGAAAGTGATTTAGAATCCACTTTATGAGCCATGCAGCTGAACGATTTTTAGATATGATGGCTTCTGGGCATGACAGTTGTACACCTTTCACTGGGGCTGAACCTCCATACGCTAAATTATGAAGTACTTACAGGCACACATTTTTTTCTGTCAAGAACTATGGGGCATGTAAAATTCGTTTATGATTGATAGTAGGGCACACAGAGTTTAAAACCAGCATTTTAAAGTTGGGCTTGTTAACCTTGTACAATACTGTGACATGGCACTTTGGAATTAGAAGCACATAGCAGTAACATTTGCTGCCAAAAGAACCATATTTATTAACTCAACAGAGCTATAAGGAAATAGATTTGAAAGGCAGAACACAGTATTTCATCTTGAGAATAATTTTTGATCTTCATCAGTGGTCCCACAAAATCACTTCTTTTTAACTGGACAGCCTAATCAATTCTACAAAATCTGAAAGGCTATGAATTTTTCATCACTCTATTATGGCTTTGAAGTGAACTGTAAATATTTATAAATACCTTCTTCCCAATATGTACAAAAGTAACTGAAAATGAAAAGAATTGTACAAAGTTTTTTTGACTCATCCTCCTCCTTACATGTGGCTCTTACAAGTGTATGTGTTTGTGTGTGTGTGTGTGTGTGTGTGTGTGTGTGTGTGCATGCAAATGTCTCTGCTTAGTTCAAACAATGGGTAAGAGAAGCATATATTGTCCTGTAGACTTGGCGTTGTAATAGGTAAATCTTCCAATTCACTGTGGCTAAAACAAGGAATCTGAATGTTCGTGGCTTTGTAGAATGTATAAACAAACAACAAACTGCAACCAGGTTTTAGGTTTATACATTTGAATAAGTAAATATGGAAAGATGCTAGATTCTTCTGTAAAAAAAGTTATTTTTGTTCACAGAGTTGGTTTTTGGGTTTTTTTTTGTTTTGTTTTGTTTTTTGTTTTGGTTATTGTTCCTTTTTTTTTTCTCCTTTGAGACAGGATATCACTGTATAGTTTTGGCTGTCCTGGACTTACTTTGTAGACCAGGTTTGCCTCAAACTCACATCGATCTGCCTGCCTCTGCCTCCTTGAGTGCTGGGAGTAAAGGCATGCACACCAACGACTATGTTCTTTTGGCCTAGGTGTTGCCCCCTTACTATTTATCTAGGAGGTGATTTTAGCTACTGTTTTGTTTTTCCCTCTTTAAAAGTAACTATCTTCAGGAGTAATCTGCTTCTATTACTCAAAAATGGGCTTGCTCTGTTTCAGGATTCATTTTGGAATGAAAGGCTCCATCTTGATTAACCCACGTGAGTGTGAAAATAGAGGTGGGGTTCCTCCAGCATTTGAAGTGCAGCTCACCAATGACTTGATCTGTTTCTTTGACTCTTCAATAGAACTCAGGTAAAAAAAATTAATTAATTAATTTAAAAAGTCTTTAATACAAAAATGAAAATGAGATACCAGAACAAAGAATGGAGTTGTTTTGTTTCTTGTTCTTCAAGTAGACTTGAACTTTTTTGTGGGGGGGTAGTGTTAGTGACAGGAGAACTACCAGAGATGCTGAAATTCTAGCAAAGAGAATAAAGATTAATAGAGCAAGATTCTGATAAGAATACTAACTTCTTTAGCTGCAAAACAGCAGAGCCTGGATCCGCAGTTTGGTTTCGATATCACACGCTGCTTAATAGAAACTTGACAATCCATAAAACGCCATTGTAAAGGGACCTTCAAGTACTGCTATTAGGGCCATCACTGTTCACTCAAATAACTCATATGCTATAATTTAGGTAAGGGTTTGCATTTAGATCAAAGCCCATTTAACGGCTTCAAAATTATAAGGCAGATTTATGATGACTGTGCTGTCCACGTACTTCCTTCTATAGGGACTCAGTGGAAAGCCAACAGAGAATAAGAATGATGCAAGAGCTGGATGTGTGTTCACCAAAGTTCAGTTTCTCAAGAGCAGAAAGTGAAGTGAGAAAGCAGAACGATCGCATGCTGTGTGACGTGTTACTGGATCAGAAAGTGCTGCCTGGTGTAGGCAACATCATCAAAAACGAAGCTCTCGTGGACAGTGGTCTCCATCCGGCTGTTAAAGTATCAGCGTTTAAAAATGTGTTCCTAACTTGTTCTTAAGAACTCTACAGATCCAGTGTGAAAGAGAAGTCTGTGCTCTGGCAACAAAAATCTATATAGCAGTGGTTCTCAACCTGTGGGTCGTGACCTCATCAGGGATCAAACGACCTTTTCACAGGGTTTACCTAAGGCCATCAGGAAACACAGATATTTACATTATGATTCATAACATTAGCAAAATTACAGTTATGAGCTAGCAATGAAAATAATGTTATGGTTGGGGGACACCACAACAGGAGGAAGTGTATTAACAGGTCGCAGCATGAGGAAGGGTGAGAACAGCTGCTCTACAGACTCGGGGTATCTTTTAAGTCTTGCCTTCAAGTGTCAGTTTCCTGATGTTGCGGTCTCTGGCTCCCTGTTAGAGCGGCAGTGTCCCACTTCCTGCCTTCAATTGCTCTTAGCTTACTTGGGTTTTATTTGTTCCCATGTATTGGTTTTACATTTAAAAATATTTTTCTCATTAACACTTACTGTTGAAAAAAAAAAGAGGGGCCTCCTTCAGCTAGAATGTCACTTGCAGTGAGGCCAAGTGTGTTCCCTTCAGTGGTCTGTCTGAGCACAGCTTTAGAGAGGTGTTTGTGGGGTGTAGGAATGAATGAATTGGGCTTTTTCTGTCTGGCATATTAAATATATACTCTCCACCACATACGTGTATTCCCATTTATAGCTCTTGACAGTAGAAGAAACTGTTCCCGTGAATGATAAGTATGGAATTCACGTTGCAGGAACTAAAGAGTGAATGAGCAGAGAGAGCAAAAGAGAATTCACAGTCCTTGTTCAATTAGCTTAGCCTAGCAAGGAGAGGAAAGCATTAGACTTGTAGAATGGGATACTAGGACAAGGAATGGACTTGGTTTTGCTTCCCCCAACAACTAGCGAGATTTGAGCTCTTGTTTTTCTAGGAGATAGAATTACTAGAGAGAGAGAGATGTTAAAGAATAGTGATTAATTGCGTAAGGCTCCAAGAAAGGAAAGGCTGGAAAGGCAGCATCCGTACATTTGTTTCTAGGAAAGAAGGCTTTTATTTAAGGCTCTTATCCAGATTTGTTAGTCTTAACTAAATCCTAGCTATTTCTACTAAATAGGACATATTAAGCAAATTACTTTTTACGTAAGTCCACGTATACCTCTTTGGTTTTTGCATACAGTTTCTTGCTGGTTTTGATAAAATCCAAATCATTAGAAATTAAAATGTAAAGGAAACCACTTAATGTGATAGTTTTAGGTTAGGTTCTGCTTTTTAACCATGAGAAAAACTTAGTTCAGTGCAGCAATGCTGAAATAGAATCTTAACCACAGTGAACTTTTGAAGATCACTTGGGCTTCTGTGGAGAAGTTTCCTGGACAGAACCAAGGCCATGGCTTGTCTAGCACATGATCTCCAACATCCAAACTAGAGAGAGGACGAGATGTGAGAGACGATGTACAGGAATTTAGAATCTGTTGTTAGTTGTCTTTAAAGGAACTGGTAAGTGAGGTTTTTTGTTATAGTCATGAATAAATTAAGAAATTATGGTTTCCAATTAAGGTGTGCCAGCTATCAGATGAGCAGACCCATCACCTTGTGAAGATGGTCCGTGATTTCAGCATTCTCTTCTACAGGGTAAGAGCAAAGGTTTTCAATCATGTGCAATGCAGTGATTTTTCTTCTTTGCCTTCACCCTGGTGCTGAGGCTGTGCGCAGCCCTCTACTGGCAAGAAGACACAGATTCACGGAGCAAGAGTAACATCTGAACGGTAGACACAGTCAGTGCCTTAGAATTTTAGGTCAGAAGTCAGTCTCAACTGGCTTCACTATGAATGTATTTAGTTATAGTTATGCTAAGTTTGATGTTGATAGTTCGCCTTAAATTCTTGTTGTATTTGGACATATACAACAGGAAATGTTTAAACAAACTTAATACTCAAGGATAAATAGACTTGGGCTTACTCTGGGTTTGCCATTGGGTATGTGTAGTTTGTGTTATTTAGATAATATTTTGGCTTTTAAAAATCTGTAATGTAAGTTTATGTTTCTCTATGTGCAACAAAAACTGTTCTATGGATGACGTAAGAGCTCACTAGCATGTTAGTTAGCAAGCTGTTTAATCCTCATATAGACCTCAGTAAAAGTGCTTCATCTTTTAAGCAATGGATGATAACTAAGCCTGTTTTCTACCACAATGATGTGTTTTCTATATTGAAAATGTGTGTTTTTACTAAGCACAGAGATGAAGGTATTAAAACGGTCGTCACTAATTGGCCTAAAGTGTTCATGAACCTCTGGCAGTGTATAACTGCCTTCAGAAGTAATGGCGATTTTACCATGACCTGTGCCCATTTATTCTTCCAGAGAAAAATGACTAGAGAAAGCAGTCCACTCTGCCCATCTGGGCGTTTCACTACCTTGCTTAAATTAATATATGTTTGTGTAGCTTCAGCCCATATACAATCATATTTCTGAGTTTTTACATTTTCACACTCCTGTTGGAAACCAAAACTATTCTCTTTGTAGGTGCTTTAAACGTGTGTATAGAATAAAACTATAGTAGAAAAATAAAATGTCTTTGAAATGAAGCTTATACCAAAACAGAGCATAGTCTCTGTTGGGATGTATTTGAGGTTTTATTTTATTTTTCTAGCAAATCTCTAGAGTTAAAAAAAAAAAAAAAGTCCTTTATCAGACCAACAAAGAAAATGCTCTTGTTAAATTTTATCCCCTAAAAATAAGTTTTTTGGCCATTGAAAGGGAGCGAGCAGCTTCCTTGTTCTAACAGCAATCAGATTTGAAGCTAATCTAGCCCTTTTCTTACAACCATGTAATTATGTTTAATTAAGAAAGCCTTAAAAGCATAAAAGACATTTAAAAATACAGAACTTTTATATATCATTTAGATAAGAGGATAAAGCTGGGAACAGTTTAGAATACTAATAAGTTAGAGAATAATGACTCAATTATTTCATACAAACCTTATTTGATAGACATTACTGAATTTTGTCAATACCTATTACTTTGATGAAAAATTATTATATGGAACTATATACAATTTTTTAATATTTTCAGGGATGACTTGATTTCTGGAATATATCTTTGTTTCCTATAACAACAATTTTGAGCATAACATTATGACTTTATTTTCTTTCTCTTTTTTTTTCTTTAGTGCCATAAAGCAGGAGGTGCCATTTCTAAACACTATAAGGTTTATAAGCGTCCTAACTGTGGTCAGTGCCACTGCAAAATTACTGTGTGTCGCTTAGGGGAGAACAGCAGGATGACATATTTCTGTCCTCACTGTCAGAAAGAAAACCCTCAGCATGTTCAAATATGGTAAGATGCCTGATTTAGACTATCTCTCGGAATGGCTAATAATCAGAGCATGTGCCTGAAGGACTGCCAGGTACTGGGCGCATGTAGTTAGCACAGAACAATGAGATGGAAAACACCTATAAAAAACCATACAGAGGAATGCATGAAAATGGTTGTCAGACCAGCGTTAACACACTAGAGCTAGAACCAGAATCTTTTAAAGTTAATATGAATAGAAACAAGTCTAATTTGTAGGACAATAAAAATTAAAATGCAAGACCAATTATTAAAAATATTGACTTTGGGAAAGTCAGGATAGAATGAGGATGATCTTTGAGAGACATGGTAGTCAGTAGACGGCCCAGGAAGGATACCTGATGGGCCACATGGCAAGGTGTGTAATGGCTGAGGGTTACCGGCATGGTGGTTTTAGGTGAAGCATAAAAGGCTCAGCTCACTGGGAACAGAGGAAGAAATTACCCGAGCTTTCATGACCTATTGCTTTTCACTGGGAGGAAACAAAATGACGTGACTGGGAAGAGAAGGAAAGTAGGCATTGCTGAGCTGTGCAGAAGCTGAGGAGGCGGGTGGGCTGTTGTCACTGTGGAGAACACCGAGGCGTGGCCTGTGCTTTCATAAATACAGCCACATCCTCTTGCCTTTTCTCCCTCTGTGTTCTATTTCTGTGTAACTCTTAGTTTGGTTTCCAGCTCTAAACCTTTTTATCCCCTTCCTGTCAGATTATTTTATTATCACATAGATAGAAAAATATCATTAGACAATTATCTGTACTTGTTATAGGGGTTTCTGGTTTTATTTTTCATAACAGGACTATTTTTCATGATGCAGTTATATGTTTATTTGATTCCATGCAGTTAGCACAGTATCAAGTACATAGAAAGCCTTCAGTATATTTGCCTATTGGATAAATGATTAATTTTTCATGTTTGTCTAGAATCTATTGCTTTTTCCAGCTTTTGAGCTTAAAGTTTTCCTTTTTTTTCCCAAATAGTGAAATAAATGCTATTTAATCATATAAACAAGATATTTGTCAATTCCAAAGGGTTTGGAAATGGGGTTTTCAAGACTCATAGGTTTCCTGAAAGAGATTTAGATTTACTTGTGAGCCCTGCTGTACTAGAAGTGTCATGGGGCTTGTAATTCCTCTCCTTCATGCCACCCTAATCCTGTTTTATATACTGGCTTTCAGTTTAAGTCCTTGGAGAACCATTCACACACTGCAAGATAAATGCATGTATAATTTTTAAAGCGCGAAACCCAATACTGCTTGTCCTATTTAAGATTTCTGTCTTATAAATTTTTTAAAAATAGTTTTTATGATGTATTATTTACGTTCTTATTACTTGCCAGGCTCTGAGAATGCAAGGCGGAATATCACATAAGCCCTCAAAGTTCTCAGGTTCTGAGGTGGGACATGGGCACCTATCTGGTTTCGCACAGTGGTGGAGATGCTATATTTATTTCACCAGCCATGGAGCTGTAGAGGTGGAAGCAGATGTCTCCAGGGCGGACAGGGTCATCTTTCTAGTATAGATGGCAATAGGGATCCATCACAGACAAGAGGAATTTCCTGGTAGGGAAACCAGAATGTGGAGAAGGACAGGGGAAAACATCTAGTTTATCTGTAGACATACACAGAGGGGAGTGTTAGGGCGTTTTGTTTCTTTGTATGGACAAGGCATAGCTTAAACACCATCTAGAATAGCAAGCACTTGTAACTGCTCGAAGGTTATTGAGAACTTGGTGCTGTTGACAAGCAAGATCTTACCATGGCCCTCACCTGCAGAGGTATTTGAAGGGCTGGGACAACTTGAGGGCATTTGGAAGACTTAAACACTGTAGTGACTTAGTATTGATGCAATAAGCTTCTTTGGGGAAGAGAATTTGATTGCAGTTTCCATCTACAAAATATGGGCTAAATGGGTCATATAGTCAAATGAGTATTGAGGTAGTTTGTAGACTTAATAGAAAAGCTATAGGAACCAGAGCCTTAAGGACTGGAAGCTGTGCAGGTAACTCCGCTAACCAGTGCTGTCTGTGTGCCTTGCTTCCATACCCTACCTGCTGTCTCCACCTTACACTGTTAGAAGCACTCGGAAAGCTCTAGAATACTAGCTTAGGAGTGGTTGATGGACTGGATGTAAGATGTAAGAACATGTGAGGTTGAAGGAAGTCTGCAGTTATTTCCTGTTAAGAAAATGCTGGTACCCTTTGCTGGAACAAAATGGCAGAGTTACAGACTATGGGATCATGACTTTGTTAGTACCAGTGTCATGTAAATTTCATAACAAATTTACACACTTTTAGCATAAAGCAGCAGAAATTTATTCACTCAAGTTGGGATGCTAGAAGCTTGAGTAATATCATCAAACCAAAAAAAAGTACTGACAAGTCTGTCTTCTGAAGGTCCTATGGGGGAGGGGGGGGCATAAATCCCTTGCTTCTTTGAGCCTCTGATAGCTGCCAGAATTCCTTGACATGTGGCTATTTTACTGTAGTTGCTGCCTGTTTTAACAGCACCTTCTTTGTTTTTTTTTTTTCCCCTGTGTGTCAAGTCTGCCTTTTCCCCTCTTATAAGGGCAGGTCTCCCCAGGTCAATATTCTCAATTTCACCTGTGAAGATGCTTTTTATAAAGCAACCTTTCTAATTATCTCATATTATGACCTGGGGTCTTCGGGCATTCTTCAATGTAGTATGGAATGTTAAATATGTGCGTGTATGAGACTGCTGTGTATGCATGCCGAGACTGGGGAATATTTATGACTGGTATGATTATGAGATGGAACAGCAAAATCAAAAAAGATCCAGAAGCTTCCAGATGAAGTAATATACATCCCCCTTCGATTAGGATAGCAGAAGGTGACAATTATAAAGCCGTCGGGGCACACTGAGAATCGGAAGGTCATTTAAATTGTGTTCAACTGTGAATAAATGCAGGCTGTTGCCTTTTAGAGCACGTTGTGTGTGGTGGCCAGGAGTTAGGTCAGGGGAACAAATTCTGTGGGTTTAGAGTTCGATACACACATGAGATACTATGTTAGAAGTCAAAGTGAAGATGAAAGAGCCTTAATGAGATGCATCTTACTTTCCGCTTTCCTTGTGCTGTTCACTATTTTACCAAACAAGCCTGGTGTACAGCTGGTGTGGTGTGTAAAAGGAGCAAAGTGTTTCAGAAGGCGAGGCTGCTTTTGAGAGTCAGAGAACTTATGCTCTGAAAAAAAAAAATGAGCTAAATAGCCTTCCTGCAAGAGATTTTCTCAGTGGTAACACATGCAACTGGTGGCACTGCCTGCTATGGCATTGCTTAACTGCATGGGTTCCAAATAGGGACCTTATGAGAGCTTTAGAAGCATGCTTTCTTGTCAATCAGTAACAGCCATGATGTACTCAGCACTCAAAATCAGGTGTAGTCTTATTGTTTCTAAACCCAATAAGTATATATTTAACAGTGGCAACAGATATCCTTGCCATCCTTATGGATCAAGTGGTCAGTATTGTGCTTAGCAAATTCTACTGAAAAATCTAGGATTTTTAGAATTTTATATTCTGGTAACATGAAGTCAGGTAAAGCTCTTCTCATTTTATTTTCTCCTTTTTTCTCATTTTTTTTATTGTTGTGATTATAGTATAATTACATCATTTCTCCCTTCTCTTTCCTCCCTGTAAGCCCTGTATACTACTCTGCGCTCTTTTTCAAATGTATGTCCTTGTTTTCATTTTATTTTCAGTGCTCTGATTTTAGCATAACCTTTTCCTTTTTAAAAATTAATTGACTAGGTAATGTTTCAGCTTTGCTTTGGAAAGTACTATTTAAAATATTTACAAAATACTTCAAGACAGTTATAGTGAATGCTTTTGGTTTTCTGTTTTTTAAAACACAGTACTTTTATTCTCTATAAAAAGTTTATTTATGAATTTGGCAGGAATCAATAAGACAGGATACAGTTATCGCATGTCTGAATAACAACTTTTAAACAATAATAAATGGAATTGGAGTATCAGTGTTTCTATAATAGTTTAAAATATCTAGAATGTGTAAGAATAAAATATTAAAAATATAAATGATTGATATAGAAGTTTATTTTACAGCAAACTGCCAACGAGAAATGCAGCAATAACCTGGACTTGTAGGAGAGACGATTATCTTACAGACTCTGTGGCTCGGAAATCTGAAGAGCAGTGGTCCTGCATGGTTTGTACCCTCATAAACCAACCCTCTGCTAATGCCTGTGATGCTTGTTTGACAGCAAGGCCTGTTGGTAAGAGTAACATTTTATTTTGAGTTCATAAAATTTGTAAGAGGATTTATTGTATAGTAAGGTACACATTGTGCTCTACCTTGATCGTCCATAACCAACTTAAATGCTTTCTGCCTCATGTTTAGGGAAATTGCCAGCCTTTTCATGTAAACTAGGCTGATAGTCTGCTGAAAATTGAAGAAAGAAAGAAAGAAAGAAAGAAAGAAAGAAAGAAAGAAAGAAAGAAAGAAAGAGAAAGAAAGAAAGAGGGAGGGAAACCATGCTTTTCCTAAAACAGTATGCGCCTTTGTATCTCAAGTCCTGAGATGATCACATCTGTTCTCTACTGTTTCTAATGAATTATTCAATAAAGCTTTGTTTTATGCAGATTTCAGCAACTTTCCAGTTTGTTATTCAGTCCAAGTGTTTCATAAATTGAACGGGAGGAATTCTGTAAGAATGTCTTTGCAGGTGGAATTGAAAAATGCTGAATTTTTTTCTCTTCTTTCTCCTTCCTACCCCTTGTTATTAAAATCTTTACCCAGACAATTGTACTGATTTCATTGAAATCCTTCAAAATAACTCTTTATAGCTCCCAATCTCAGGCGTTCAGAGAATGTAAAACCTCAGAGGAAACCTGTGATTAAGAGCCATCTCACTGATGCAGTTCCCATTGTGTTCTCAAAGTGTTATTTCTTTCCCCAATTAGAGATGAGAAAGTTCCTTCTTGACTTAAGGACCCCTGCATTGTGTTAGCGGCTGTATTGTGCTGTGTTCCCTGAGCCTGGGAGGCAGGCATCATCCCTCCAACAGCTTTGCAAAATCCCAAAAAGGACTGCACCTCCTTCAGCATCACCCAAGAGAGAAGCTGTTGGAAAATCAGTCGTAGTTTTCTACATTTATTTCAGCATTCTGGGATGCATTTATATGCCTTACCAACTATTGTTTTTATTTTTTAAATATGAAGAGGCATATAGCTCATATTGTGATGCTGATTCTAAAATTCTAGGATATTTGCTGAAACCTTTATTCCTATCAGCATTAAGTGTCTATATTTCTTCCTTGAGAATCTTAAGTAAATCTTTCATTTTGGTCCTGTCATTCATAGAAATATTCCTGTCCATATATTGGTCTCTAGCTGCCAAGCTGAGACTTCATGAGATATCATTCTTAATTAATGCTGCTTAATGTGTCACCTGACATTACTAGAACTGCTAGCTGAATAGTCTTTAGATATTGAAACATTTAAAAAAGCAAATATAAGTCTTTGTGAACACCATCTTTCAGTTCCTATAGGCTGTTGATGTTTTCTTTCCTAAGCTGAAGATGACGCGCTGTCATATGTCCAAGTGAGCTTCACAACGTGGCTGTGCCTATTTGCTGACTATAAGGAACTAAAACTTAAAATCAAATCTGTTTCAAATAGTCGGTAATTTATATTTTTAAGAATACTGTAAAATCACTTATCTCTTTGTTCCCAATTCAGTGCCCAAGAATGGAGAGAATCCCATCACCTTTAACAGCTTAGTGAAGTACCCTTGTAATAACTTTGAGAACACACATGCAGTGAAGATCAACAGGGAAACTGTATTTGGAAGTACAACCCTTGTCTTGACAGATTTCAGCAATAAATCCAGTACTTTGGCCAGAAAGAAAAGCCCAAACCGGATAATAGGTGGGGAATTTCAAAACTTTCCTCCTGCAGACATATGTTTAAGTGATCCACAGCACCCTTCCAGAGAAGGAATAAACTATATAACTCAACAATCCAACAAGATGAACGGATCGCCTACAGTTTGTGCCCAGTCTAAATTATTTACTTCGGCACATAAAAAATTGAAAACAGCTCACTCTTCAGCAACGGACCTTAAGAGTCACAACTCTGGACTTCCTAACAGGTATGATATTTCTAACTTTGGTCTTTGCAGTATTGGCATTAAGTTGCCCCCCTCTCCCTTTGGTGATATGAGACAAAGGTTACTCTGTGTAACCCTGCTGCCCTGGATCTCACTCACAGAGATCCACCTGCCTCTACCTTCTGAGTACTGATATGAAAGGCTTGCACCAATACCACCCAGGTTAGTATTTTTACGATCTGTAAGGCATTTGTGTTGCATCAAATTCTAAGCAGGGAGAAAATGTATCCATTGCTAAGGAAGTTAGATTGCTTTTAGTAGCATAAGCACTGAAAATTATCATAACAATTTGCTTGCTTTTCTTTCCCTAGCTAATTGATGTTAGCACAGAAGAGAAATGGAACATATTGTCCTGCATCTCCAACAAGTTTTTAAAAATTATTTTCCTGAATGCAACATATGCTATATATGACATATTTGGGAAATATCAGAAAATATATAGAAAACTATTTAAAACACCCATAATCATACCAGTTATCTGCTGATATCTTATATAGAGATATTTCTTGATTCCCAACATAGTCATATCCCAATAAGCCTGTGGTAAGTTGAAAATCAATTGCCTTCACTCAGGCTTCTTAACATCACTCTAGCAATGCATGACACGGTAGGGTCCCGGTTCTCTCCTTCATGTCATGTGCCTGATTGGGAGTTATAGCTTGTCAATCACTGAGAGAAATTATTAGCTTGCATGCCACAAGCTTGAGTAAAGACCAAAATTTGAGCTCTGGCTTCTCCTGTATACTGGTTTGTCTTTCACCATGGGAAAAGTGAAAGCATTGTGAGTGGCCCACTGCACTTCTTCCTAGAAAAGCCAAGTTCTGAGTGGGACCATTATCTACAGAACTCAGTAGGAGTCTTCTGTTTCAAAAAAGGGAAACCAGAGACTGCTTGTTGAATTTCTGTGAAAGTAAGAAAGTGGCTTTATTTTCAGTCATGTGGGTTGTTTGTTTGTTTCTTTGCTTTTCTATTTTTAACCAAAATTTCCAAAAGAGCATCCACGATATTTTTATGTCTAAATAAATTGCAGTTCCTATTAAGGACTACATGCGCCAGATGTGTTTTATGAAACTAGCACCAGCTACATGGCTGGAAGAAGATCCCCAATTGTTAGCTGAGCTGTAGAATCCTGAGAAGCAGGAGAATCCCCTTTGGTTTCATGAGTACTGCAGCCAGTCTCCGCTGACCCTCCTTAGCGGCATCACCCTCTTCCAACCTAGGCTTCCTGTCACAGCCCAGGAATCATCCATGAGAAAAAGAGGGATTGCTTCCACAAGGGTTCTGTCCTAATTTCTTCATCACAAATCATTTGCTACACATACACAGCATTTTAATTTTTCAGAAATAAGCATGTGTTGGGGTAGGGGGGACTGTGGAGGTCAGACAACAGTTCACAGAGCTCTCTTCTCTCCTTTCACCACGTAGGTGCCAGGTGCTGTCCTCCAGTTGTCAGGCTTGGCAGCAAGCGCCTTTGCCCGCTCAGCCCTCACATTCATTGACCCTTTTATAGCATTTTAAGTGAAGAGTAAATAAAATGAATAATGCCTTTTCTTACCAGTGGGAGACAGTGGAACCTGAAGTAATCTAGGAGGAGTTTGGGTTAATTGATGTTCCTTATCTTTTGATGGGGAGATTCTTCCCCTGGGCAGTGGGATGAGGGAGCATATAGGCTAAACTTCTGATCCAAACTCTGGGAATCCTTAAAGATTGTTTCATAACAATTCTCAGACAGTTTTTGCCCAGTATGTGCCTTTATCTGTAACAACTTCTACCTCTAAATCGTCTGTCATGAGTTAATTCTGATGACTGACCCTTAGCTGAATTTTTTTCAAAATATTTTGTTCACAATCATTTAACATGAATGATATAACTGCTGCCTGTGATATATTTGAATAACCTAGGGGAGACTGAACATTTAACTGACTAGATAAATACATCTTTTCACTCTAATTCCAATTAGTGCCTTATGATAAAAATCAGGAAGAGCTACAGTCTGAGTTGGGAGGCTGTCTTGTAGAAGAAAATTGCTTTTAATCAGGTTGTCTCTTCAGTGGCAGAACTAGAAGGATGTGGGAGTGGTGGTTGCTTTAAAATACGGTGCCTTTCATTGTACCCAGATGAAATATCCTGTCATATTTTTATTCTCTTCATCCAAAAAAAAGCCACAAAAACCCCAGACTATTTAACTAATCAAGTAAGAATTTTAAAAAATTAATGCAACCTTAAACTAAGATGATTTCTTCATAAGCCATCAACAGTAGAATCATATGATTAATCACAGTGTACAGCATGGCTTAGAAATGCTACAGCCATGTGTGTGCGTGTGTGTGTGTGTGTGTGTGTGTGTGTGTGTGTGTGTGTGTGTGTGTTGAATAGAAGAGCATCAGGATGAAACTCCACAATCAATCAAGATCAAGTGGCAGAATAAATGTCAAGTGATGAAATGAATTTACTCAGCAGCCCTTCTGCACCCAGCTACTTTACAAGGAATAAATTGCAAATTACTGTCATTTATTTCATTTTGCTCCTTGTCTGGCAGCTAGAGTGTTCATCTCGTGGACAAGATGCCTAGCTGAGGCTCACCACAAAACACTGCTTAAACAGGTGGTCTGCTCAGAATTTATAGCCAGTTTATTTTCCTTAATAACCATAGGGTAATTAATTTGACTTTTGTTCCCTTAATTAGCGATCTCTTTGCCATGCTGTTGCATGTTATGTTGATAAGGCTTATTTTTGGATTGGTCCCTAAATATACTTGAATGTTATGCACTTACTCGATGATAAGTTAGATAATTGAACCAATTTTTAAGCAGTTAACAATAGCTTCTAAGACCAGTTTAAAATCTCTGATTCAATTGCTGTAAACACAGGGAAAAAAAAAACATGGTGATACATTTTCAAAGAGAGCTTGTGTTCCAGCTGGAATACCATGCAAAGAAAGGGTCACATGGAAGAGCAAAAGGACACCTTCTAAATAATCTCCATTTTGCCATGTCTGCTTCCATCAGCTGTGTGGGGAGGTCTGCTTGTGTCTGCTTTACCTCATGGGGTTCTCAGGGCCTCACTTATTTAATTTCTGCTTACTTTAATCTTTGAAATAATATTGAGTGGCCAGCTCTACATTCACTTTGACTGATTAAATCAGTAACTATTTTCAAGCATTACTTTTATTATAATAGATCATTCAATCTATAAAATCAATAACTTATAAATTAATTAATAATTATAGTATAGTAATTTTTCATCACAAGGACAGTTTTTTAATCTTTATTGTTAATTTATCTATTCTTAAGGTACTCAGGATGGAACCCATATGTTTTGCACATGCCAGAAGCAATTTTATCATTTTATTATATATTTAGAATTTGTTGTTTCTGAAGCATTGTCCTTGATTCTAATGATGTCTGCTCCAGCAAACTACAGGCAACAAGGCCAGATCCAGCCTAACACCTGTTTGTGTGATATTTAATTTCCATTTGTTTAGTTATTTTTGTATTAAAAACAACAGAATTGAGTAGTTGCCACAGAGACTCAGAAGCTTAAAATATGTGTTGTCTGAAAAGGTTTTGCCAAATCCTGGTCTACCACATCACTATGCCATTTATAAATCAATATTCAAATGAATAGGCTAATCATCAAATTAAGTTCAACCATTCTTTAGCCTAAATTTAGCTAGGAAAATGCTCTGCTACATTTTAGAAAACATGTAAATAATAATCGAAACAAAGAGGAACCAAGATATCCTCAATTAAGCAGAACTTTTAATTAGCCTGGATAATGTTTTCTATCATAAAATTGAGGTTAGCTTGTGCATATTTAGAGGCGATGTGATCACAGGTGGCACTAGTAGCTCGGTTACATAAATTCAGCCCTCCCCTACTTAATGTGCATATGAATCACCTGGAAATCTTGTTAGCAAGCAGATGCTGATTCCAAAGGGATTTGGAGGAGGTAGTGGGTAGTTCAGTATGTCTGAGGAGCTCCTGGCTGATACTAATGTTTCTAGCTAGTGGGACACATTCTGGGTACCAGGAATAGGACAATATATAACCAGCTTTGTCTTCCTCAGCGTTATGCCAGGGAAGACACAGAATGGAACACAAAATGAAGAAGAGGTATGGCATCAGTGCCTTTCCTCTTTAGTCCTATCCCCTACCTTTACCTCAGAAAAGCTACAATTGTGAGGACTCTAAATCTCTCCTTAGGTCTCTGAAATTTTGGGTCAAAAATTAAGGCAAGTGAATTAGGAAATATTGAACCAAATGCTACCAAAACAGCACTTTCAAAATCATATAGCATAGTTTTGGTTGTTGATGTCGTTTGTTTGTTCTTTGGGGGGGGAGGAGGGGTATTGGAATTAAGGTCTCATAGTTGGTATGTGGAACTCTAAGCTCCATCCCTACCTCTTCCTCATGTAATTAAGACAGGCTCTTGCTAAACTGGCCAGGCTGGCTGTGAACAGACAGACCTCTTGTGTCATTCTCCTGAGAAGCTGAGATTACAGGCCTGAACCACCAGGACCACCAAAAGTATATATTAAACTGTGTATTTATGTGTGCACATTTTATTGAGTGCCTTTTCCGTTGCTAATACTTTTAACTTCATTTTGTTTCTACCTTAAATTTTTCTTAATACTGTTTATGACACCACTTCTACTTTGAAACTTCTTGACTTGTCTATAGCCACCTGGATGCTGAGCTTCTCTTGAAATGATAGTTTTGAATTACCTCTGGACCTCATCGGCGCAAGGAAGGGTGTGGAAATCAAAAGCCCAGCCATTGCCTTCCGGCTTGCCTGTCCCTGACCATTCTGAAGAAAGACACAAAAATAGTTACTGGTGATATATTTAATGAAAATACTGTCCATGGCATTGCCACTAGCTACTCTTATATTACACATGGCAGCTTTGAAAACTGTGCTTAGATTTTTTTTAATTTCTATGGCAGCAGATATTTTAAAGTAATGTATTTAATCATATCTCTTAAAAAATATAAATCAGTTTCATCACAAGTAAATGATCATAACCTCTGAACATTTCAATTAGATATGCTGCTTGAAGCATCATTATTTAAACAGTGTTGCAAAATTTAGTCTCTGAAGCCAGGAGAAAAGGAGATGATTCCTGACTGAAGTATTTTTTTTAAAAGTATTACTATTATTTTTAGAAATTTCCCCCAACATGAAATGGGCTATTTACTATTAAA
Source organism: Acomys percivali (assembly GCA_907169655.1). Taxonomy (NCBI): domain Eukaryota; kingdom Metazoa; phylum Chordata; class Mammalia; order Rodentia; family Muridae; genus Acomys; species Acomys percivali. The sequence continues at coordinate 15,753,165 of OU015752.1, forward strand.
GGAATTAAAAGTAAGGACATTATATGGGGGGATTCTGGTCTTGTTTTGTTGTTGCATTTGTTTTGGTGATGTGGATCAAACCCCCTTTGCACATGCTAAGTACACCATCTACAACTGAGATAAATTCCTATGCCCTTCCTTCATTGCGATGAATGCTTTTATTCTGAACTGGTTGGTCCAGAAACATGTATTACTTTAAAACATACAAGACATAGAAAATTAAAAATTACAATAAACCCTGCATATACAGCTGAAGGACAAGATCATCTCCTGGGCTCTGGTCACTGTGTCAAACACTGA
>OU015752.1:15753474-15805160 GCA_907169655.1 Acomys percivali
CCTCCTTGGTCCATCGATGAGAGTTTCTGTAGATGAGAAGGTAATTAGAGATGACTGTAACCCTGCTTGCTTTGGGAGATGGGGTCCAGGTACAGTTAAGACTATCTTAGAGGAAGTAAAAGTGAATATGCCATTTATATTGTAAGGGAAGAAATGATTACCAGAAGTGAAAACTTAAGAAAACCCAGTATTACTACTTACAAATTCAGCTGTTTTTGTTCAGAATTTTAAGGTTAATGCCTTTGACACGAAGTGAGTTTAGAAATAAAGTAGAAATATCTGGGGAATCAAAAAATTAAGAGTATAATATGGCTTTCTATAGGTGTAACACTAAATGGTGGAGGCAAGATGGCATGAGTGACTTTTTTTTGTGCCGCTGTGCTACCATGATTGTGTTACCTGTCATTACAGTGAATTCCAACCCAAGGCAACACCTGCTCCTCAGTCTGTAAGAGCTGGCAGTCCTCGGTGCTGGAAGCACAACCGCCTCTGTGTTCTCCGAGTGGTGCGGAAGCCTGGAGAAAACAAGGGGAGGCAATTTTACGCCTGTTCTCTACCCAGAGAAGCACAGTGTGGATTTTTTGAAGTATGTGTAAAATTTCCCATGCTTAACTGCAGTTCAAGTGAATGTTGGTTTATTGTAATGTGACAGATATCAGTATTTGTAGTTTTACTTTCACATTTATTCATTTTTTTTTTTAATGTATGTGTTTGGGACAGAATCCAAGTTCTGGGATTACAGTTATATACCCCATACCTGGCTTTACCTTTCCATTTTAAAAGCCACATTAATATTCAGGGTAAAGCATGGGTGTTACCTTCCAATGTGAAGAGGTTCCGCAATTAAGAGTAATGATAGAATAGCTATTGGATCATGAAAGTCATACTTAATCACAAGTGTAACAATGTTGCTTTTGGTTCATAATGGTAGATAGGGAAGTATTGAGGCCAGATGTAGTGACGGACATCTGTATTCCAAATACTGGGCAAGTTGAAGCAAGAGAATCTTGAGTTTGAGACCAGATTGATATAATGAATTCCAGATCAGCCTGAATGGTGAAACCCTATAGCAAAAGGAAGGAAGGAAGTGTGGGAGGCAGAGGTTTTAAAGAATTCTTACTTAGTATTTCTCAGTCCTTAATGCCTTTCTCATGTTCCCTCTCTGCCTGATGTATGCATTAGATAGAGCATATGAGAAAAATCAGTGTATGTGCTAGTAACTGACTTGGATTTACAATAACCTTACTGAATTCAACTGTGAGTGTATCTTGGCTGGGGAACAGGCGGGAATTACAGCCTATGATAATCCAGCCACAGGTGATTCTTTAGATGTGGTAGGTCCCTTCAGTCAGTCTCCCTGTTTTCCTCACAGTGTAACATTTCAATGCTTAAGGACACACATTTTCCATAGTTATACCTCTTACAGCACCTAATAGAAAAAGGAAAAGATCTATCAGCTTCGGTGCTGAGGCCCCAACATTGATGGTTTGTCTTACTGAGAAATAAAATGTTCCTCAGCCCAGTGTTCAAACCTTCTTAAGGTTTGACAGCTTTAGGTCCTACACTTAGTACATACTTACTCATACTAGATTCATGGATTTTCTTAAGAACCATTTAAATATAATGGGAAAATAATAGTAATAACTTTATATTGCTAATATTATTACAGCCCCCATTCATTCCTATCTTGAGACCAAAGTCTTGAGACTAAGAGTAGAGTGGCTTTTGTCTAATTAGTTTGCATGTACCTGCTGGGACCTTCCTTTGCCTAGTCGACAAGTAGAATTTAGTATTACAGTTATAACAAGTGTTTAACTAAAGCAGACATATAGATGGGACACTGGCAATAGCTTAATATCAAGGTGCTGGCAGTTTTCAGTTACTCTGGATAAAGGGATGGATTATATAGACGTTTAGATGACATGAAGTTTGGAATTAGGGAAATTTATTATGTGATTGAAACAAATTTTGAATAAAATGCTTCTTTGACTTTCTTAAAGCGCAGCAACTAATAGCTTTCTGTTTCTCAATGTCAAATTGATAGCCACAGCAGTGAAACCAATATGACATCAAGTGAGGCTAGTCTCGTCTGCCTGTGTTGTAACGCCGTGTGTTCTTTATACCCGTCTTCTTCCTCCCTTAGTGGGCAGACCTGTCCTTCCCATTCTGCAAACATGGCAAGCGCTCCATCATGAGAACGGTGCTGAAGATTGGACCTAATAACGGGAAGAATTTTTTTTGTGTGTCCTTTTGAGAAGGAGAAGCAGTGTAATTTCTTCCAGTGGGCAGAGAGTGGACCGGGAATGGAAATTATTCCAGGATGCTAGTACTTTCTCTTTTTAAAGCATATTGGGCACATAACCTCATCAAATTTACAATGTTCAGTCCTCTTTGTTTAGTAGAAAGCTTATAGAAAGCGTGTGATCCATATAAATTAAGACGCTGTGGTATTTGAGAAATACTCTTTATTTAAATGTGTCACCTTACCATTTTCTTTTGTAATAATGAGCACTATTTCAATAGAGGGACAGTATATTCACTTTCAAATATATATTCAATATATTTAATAATGATGACAATAAAGTATTCTTAGTTTGGTTTTGGTCTCTTATAAGTTCTTTGGTTAACAGTAATTTGTAGGAGATTATGTACTACATCATATTATAAGATACTCATTCTGTTGAATTGAAGACACAGAAATAAATTCACACACAGCTATGGGCACTTAATTTTTGACAAATAAGCCAAATCTATACAATGGAAAAAAGATAGCATCTTCAACAAATGATGCTGGTCTAACTGGATGGCTACATGTAGAAAAATGCAAGTAGATCCATATTTATCACCATGCACAAAACTCAAGTCCAAGTGGACTAAAGATGTTAACATAAAACCTGATACACTAAATCTGTTAGAAGAAAAAGTGGGGAAGAGCCTGGAACTCATTGGCACAGGGGACAACTTCCTGAACAGAACACCAACAGCCCATGCATTAAGGTCAACAATTAATAAATGGAACCTCATGATGCTGAGAAGCTTCTGAAAGGCAGGAGACAGTCAACAGAACAAAGCAACAGCCTACAGACTGGGAAAAGATCTTTACCAACCCTACATCTGACAAAGATCTAATATCCAAAATATATAAAGAACTCAAGAAATTAACACCACCAAACCAAATAACCCAATTGAGAAATGGGCCTCAGAACTAAACAGAAAATTCTCAACAGAGGAGTATCGAATGGCTGAGAAACACCTTTAAAATGCTCAACATCCTTAGTCATCAGGGAAATGCAAGTCAAAATGACTCTGAGATTCCATTTATAACCATCAGAATGGCTAAGATCAAAAACTCAAGTGACAGCACATGCTGGCGAGGATGTGGAGAAAAGGGAACACTCCTCCATTGCTGATAGGAGTGTAAACTTATACAATCACTTTGGAAATCAATCCGGCGCTTTCTCAGAAAATTGGGAATAGGACTACCTCAAGACCCAGCTATTCCACTCCTTGGAATATACCTGAAAGATGCTCCACCACAAAACAAGGACATTTGCTCAATTACGTTCATATTAACCTTATTCATAATAGCCAGAATCTTGAAATAACCTAAAGGTCCCTCAGCCAAAAAGTGGATAAAGAAACCATGATACATTTACACAATGGAATACTACTTCGCTATTAAAACCAAGGAAATCTTGAAATTTTCAGGCAAATAGATGGAACTAGAAATGATCATCCTGAGTGAATGAATCCAGACCCAGAAAGATACTCACTTATAATTGGACACTAGCCCAACACAGATGTCCTCTGAGAGTCTTCATTCAGCAGGGGATTGGGACAGATGCTGGTACTCGCTATTGCGACTCCAGGTGAGAGTGGTATGGAAGAATGGGGAGATAGAAGGACCCAGAGGGTCCAGGAACCATACAAGAAGACCATCAAGGCTGGCAGATCTGGACCCAGCAGGGCCTGTACAAGCTACTATACCAACCAAGGACAATGCATGCAACAAACCTAGACCCCCTATTTAGATCTAGTCAATGAAGAGTACACTCTCCATAGTTGTGGGGAGAGCAAGGACTGCCTCTGGCATGAACTCTGGTGTCCCCTATTTGACAACTTCCCCTTGGTGGGGAGGCCTGGTGGCACTCAGAGGAAAGGGAAGCAAGCTATCTGGATGAGACCTCATAATCTGTGATCATATGGTGGGGGAGGAGGAGGTCCCCTTCTGTCAGAGGTCTATGGGAGCGGAATAGGGTGAAAAGTGGAGGGATAGGAAATAGGAAGATAGAAGTGAAGGGATAACAATCGGGATGTACTTTAAATAAATTATTTTTTAGTTATGCAATACTATATTTAAAAAGATACTCATTCTGTTATGAATACTTTTCTCAGACACACCACTGTGTACAACATGTGATTAAATGCATACCTTATTTTATTAAACTCAATTTAAAATACAAGATCTTCTTTGTGAAAAACAGTACCATATTCCATCCAACAAATATAAGGTTCCTGTTAGATGCTAGAGATACACTGAAACCTCCAATGACCTTCAGTGTTTTTCATAGAAAATTATGAGGATCCAAACTGGTGTTAACACTTAGGACAAAAGTCACGTGCATAAAGAAATGTGGATTGATGCTTTCCTAATCTTGACTTTAATATCCTTTGCTACCTTAAACAAATAAATCTATTTCCAAATCTTAATGTATTGCTAATAGCTAATGATACCTTGAAGTGTTATCTAGAAGCCTTAATTTTCTTTGGGGCATGAAAGAGATAGAGATAGAGAGAGTTATTGCTTGTAAAACTAATATCCTTGCTCATGCGTTCTACCACAGACCCTCATTCCTGTTATCATTTTATTTCTAGTTTTGTTTTAACACTCCTTTATTTTTTTTTCTTTAAAGTTAGACCAAGTAACTGTTTCTCAAAGGGAAAAAAAAAACTATCAATCTTAAGGTATTTTTGCATGTTTGTGGAAAAATCCTTTCAGAGAAGGGTCAATGTATTTTTTAAGTGGCAGCAAACCCTTTTCTATTCTACCATTAAATTGTCCATGCAGAACTACAGAAGTTAATAGCACATGAAATGATTGCCAACAACACATCCCATTCATAGTCTTTTTATGTGTTAACTCTGTACTGAAAAGGCAAACTTAGAAACAACCCAAGATCAATGATCATTACCCCAAAAGCTCAATGAGGCAACAAATCTATGTGACAAACCAGGAACTGAACTGGACAGCTGATATTCTCAGCTGACTTAACATTAAGTAGAGAATATGTGCTAGTAATGGAGGAAAAAGCAAATGATGTGCAGCAAAGAAAAAAAACCAGGCCATTGCCAAAAATATTTCCGTAACCTCCCAGTTCTAAAACATGCAGCTAAAAATATGGAAGTACAATGAAAATATAACCACAATTGGTTTGCTATAACAGTTAGATCCTTATTCACTAGGAAATGTGTAGGATCTGCATGAAGAGAATTTTATACTGAGGAATACTAAAGACTGAGGTGCATAGACGAAACTTGCAAGGCTTTTAGCAAGGCTGACTGTTTAAAATATACCATTCTTCCTATATTAATTTTGAATTTGAACAAAATTCCATCAGGAAAGATTTTCCACTTTACCAATAACTTCTGCTTATCTAACCCCCTCACAGATAGCATGATCCTGGATAAATTCAAAATACTCAATGGATTTTTTAAAGGAATGCTTTGCAAGAATAAACCGTTTCCTACAGCATTCTTTTTTCAAAGTAGAACAAATTCGTAGGATGGCTGTAGGAACCCAAATTCATTCAGTTGTGTCTCTCAGAGACACTAGAAAGGAAAGGAAATTTCAGAAAGGGGTAACCCCAACAAGTTCTACCTAAATTGTCAAGTCATTATCAACAACTGTCCTTCTGCGAGGCCTCATAAAGATGAAAGAAAGAAAACAAAAGCTGATTGGTGTTGAGGGGCAAAGGTTTAAGTGGAAGAAAGGAAGGAGTTGGTGTGAAAAAGCCAAATGGAAATCCACTACTTCATAAGCTAATTAAAATTATATCTATTCTCCAGGTTCTGGCTATTACGAATAGGGCTGCTATGAACATAGTTGCTCAAAAGATTTTGTTGTGTGGTGGGGCATCTTTCGGATATAAGCTCAGGAGTGGTATAGCTGGGTCTTGGCGTAGAGGTATGCCCAAGTTTCTAAGAAAGTGCCATATTCCTTTCCAGAGTGGTTGAACAAGTTTTCACTCCCACCAGCGGGGGAGGAGCGTTCCCCTTTCACCACTTTCTTGCCAGCATGTTTTGTCACTCGCAATGGGGAGAGGGCCACAATGAGATTTAATAATTAAAAATACATTTGATAGAAAATAAAATAAAATTATAAGGAGTATGCACAGAGCTAGTCTGCATAGGTAAAAAAAAATGCTGCTATCAAAAGGCATTGTTTTTTAAGTGTAAATTTTAGTATAAGACATGGGTTGCCCCTTTTTTAGTTATTGCTCAAGGAGGTCTAAGAGGCTCTCAAAACAATACAGAATATTGACACCGTCCTTGGTTGCCCACCATAACTAAATAGTAAGAATCTATTGCTTAAGAGACTTTGGTTCCAGGACTTTGAGGAATCAATTGGAACCAACTAGGATACCTGCTCCCTATTGGCTAGCTTGCATGGTGATGGGAGGTTCTGTGCAGGCTTGTGGTGTGGGGAAGTCAGTGGTCTTATCTAGTTCTGGGACATGCCATATAAGTGCAATATTGACACGATAGTTATGGTAACAACCAACCATTTTCTGATTAGATTTAAAGTGTGTTCCACAGGAGACAATGCATGTCTGGTACTCTAAACCTTATCAAAAGCTCATGGCTGCAGAGGTCAGAATAACTGTTCAAAATACTGGAAAATTCATGAATAAAAGAGCTTTTTTTATCCATTTCACACACCTTCAGTGCTCAAGGAGCCAATGGAAGAGAGGGTAGAAAAAATGTAAGAGTGCAGCTATTTTCTGGGCATCTCAGAGTGGCTGTGGTTATCTGAACCAGACCTGCACAAAATCAAGTGAATCAAAATCATAGATGAAGGACAGAATCTCATGAGGTCTAACTCCTAACTGAGGAGATCCTGGAAGTTGATTTCTGTTGGGGAGAATCAATTTACTGGTAGATTAACTGCCCCCCACTGGATGGCCCCACACTCGTACCCATATGGGTGGTAATAATTAGAGTCTGTAGGGGCATTTAAGAAAAAACAAGAAGTGAGGAGGTTGACATGTTGACAGAGTCTGGACATAGTTGGCGAGGGAGATTGGAGGTAGATATGACCAAATTATATTGCAAGCATGTATGAAATTCTCAAGGAATAAATTTAAAACACATATTTTTTTTAAATAGCTGAACCACTAGCCAAGACAATTTGCAGTTAACTCTCACGGAATGAACTACCTGCTGAGATGAAATTATGAACACTATTTAGAGAGACAGAATCTAGAGTATCCTCCATATTGTATTCCTAGCACTCATGCTGTCATGCACAGTCTGCCATCACATGAAAATCCGGGATCAGGTAGTAATCCCTTTCAGAGAACAGTCAATCCAGGACCAACTCCAATATAACCCAGCTATTAGCTGATTCTAAAAAGGATGCTAAACTGAGTGCTACAGAGGAACTATACAAGATGGAAACTCAAACTTGAAGTAATTTAGACAATTTGAATCCTACAAAGTGGACTCAGGGCTGAGCTGTTGGATTTTAGTGCCTGTATATGCTAATCTTTCAGTTTAACTTTTGCATGGAACTATGTAATCTTCTGGTGTTCACCTCTTTGGGGGTTTACTTTTCTCTCCTGGTATTTCAAGACAGTGTCATCACAAGCATTAGCTATTTCAATGACAGATGAAGAAATATGAAAAAGAAAGTACAAAATATGAAAAAAAAGGACTGTAAGAGCCATTATTTGTTAAATTCTTACAAAGCACGATTCCTTCCCTGTGCGTTTTTTATGGATTACTTCATTTAATTCTCTTGCCCACCCTGTGAAATAGATTTTTGCTTTCGTTGCTTTTGGCATTGGCAGTAATTTCCCAGTATATGAAACCAAGCCTTGTATAAATTAAGTAGGAAAGGTATTTATGTTCCATTAAGTCATAGTTTAAATGAACTTTATGAAGTGTTAACAACCCATAATGTAAATAATGTATCCTTTTGCCACTTTTAAACAAAAATGGGAACACGCAGAAATGCATGTTTTAATATAGCTAACAATCATAGATGTAGTGAAAATGAAAGGAAAGAAACATACAAATGATAATTGCAAATAATAGAATGAGAAATGGTGAGTTTTCTTCTATAAAAGTTATTACAAAATGCATTACTTTTTCATAACTTTTTAGAATTTCTGTTACTTTAGTTTCTATTTTCTTTGGGAAAATATTTTCATATACTTTGCTAAAGTTTTTTATTAAATTATAGCAATGTATGCATACTAAACATATTCAATAACACTTGCTAAGGCATGATTGAGAAACATTTTATTCAGGAACTTCAAAAAATCATAGAAGTAGGGCACGGTGGTGCATGTCTTTAATTCCAGCACTCAGGATCTGAATTAGGTCAGCCTGATCTATAGAACAAGTTCTAGATGAGTCAAGGCTACATGATGAGACTCTGTCTCAAAAGAGAAAGAAAAAGTAAATAAAATTTAAAAAGTGGAGACACTATAACAAATTGGATCTGAACTCATCATGGACAACTGGGATTTAACAGCTTCAGAGAACTGTGGGGATCAATAGATAGAGAATTACTAAGAAGAAAAATCCATGATAACAAGGATTCCAAGATTCAATCTAACAGGATTCTTTTTATTATCTTTACTGATTGTTTGGGAATATATTATGCACCTCAATCCTGTTCACCTCTAGTCTTCCCATGATCATCTCTTCTCCCCAAAGACCTCCCACTGTCCCCCCCCAAAAAACAAGTCTACATATTCAATGGAGCTTTGCTAAATTCCTAGTGGCCAGGCCCACCAAGAGAGGGTGAGTCATTTTCTGACTACAATCCAACAGAAGCCATCAACTGAGGAGGGCCCACTGTGGCTTGAGAAGGGTGGGGCTAGCTCTCCTGCATCTAACAGGATTCTTATTGAAGACAAGCCAATATGATCAAACAACACCTGTGACTTGGCTGATGATGGAGAATATGTTCAAATATGGAACATGATGTAGTTCTGGCTAATCTGACAGAATTCTTTCCTAAAATTTTACAAGGTAATGCATAGAAGGGCACAGCAGAAGATTAGGAATCCTGGCTGATGTTTGGCTCAGCAAAATGTCATTGCCAAATCTTACCAATATCCAAATTGGTGTGGAAAATCAAAGAACAAATGTTCAAATAGATTTTACAAAATATAAAATCTTTTAAAGCCTATTTATTTATTTTATGTATGTAAGTGCTCTATCTGCATGTACACCTGCATGCCAGATGGAGGCATCAGATCCCAGTATAGATGGTTTTGAGTCACCATGTGGTTGCCAGGAATTGAACTTAGAAGAGTGAATAGTGCTCTTAACCACCCAGCTACCTCCATAAAAAAATCTTTTTTAAAGAAAATATGGTTTACACTACCTCATATCTTTTGGATGTTAATGCTATTGCTGACTTCCTATCCTTTTTCTACCTATAGTGCTGAACTATAGTGAAAGTTAAAACCCTCACATTTCTTTTTATTGTTTGTTTGTTTATTTGTTTGTTTGTTTATTTATTTATTTATTATTTCACACTCCAACACAGTTTCCCCTTTCTCCTCTTTTCCCTACATCTCTGGGCTCCTGACCCTTCAGGCAGTGTCAGGGGTAGGCTTCTTAAGTCGTGGGTATCAATCTGGACCACGCAATTTCTGTGACACCTTTACCCCAACACATCTTGTAGGTAGGCCAAACTGTAAATTGAACATTTGGTGGCTGAGTTGGTGTCCCTATCCGTCCACTGGAAGTCTTGCCAGGTTACAGGGGATGGCCACTTCAGGCTCGGTATCCTCCATTTCTAGGAGTCTTAACTAGTGTCACCCTCACAGATTCCTGTCATTTTCCATTGTACTAGGTTTCTAGCTCATTCCAGAGATGTCCCGGGATTCCAGGATTCCTGTTGTTTTTCCCTCCATCTTCCTCACACTTGATCTTTCCTGTTCCCCTCACTCAGTTCCCTCCCTCCCTCCCTTTACCTCAGAGGTCTAGTCTGTTTTCCCTTCACAGTGAGATTCATGAGATCCTTGAGCCTTCCTTGTTACGTAGTTTCTGTGGGTCTATGGGTTGTAGCGTTGTTGTCCTGTACTTCACAGTTAATATCCACTTATTAGTGAGTACATACCATGTTTGTCTTTCTGGGTCTGGGTTTCCTCATGTTGCTCATTTTTAGTTCCATCCATTTACTAGCAAATTTCAAATTGTCATTGTTTTCAACAACTGAGTAATACTCCATTGTGTAAATGTACCACATTTGCTTTATTCATTCTTCAGCTGAGGGACAGCTAAGCTGTTTTCAGGTTCTGTCTATTATGAATAAAGCTGCTTTGATCATAGCTGAGCAAGTATTCTTGGGGTATGATGGAGTATCCTTTAACACATTATATTTCTTAACATTAAATTCCTCAGAAACTGTACACATTGATATAAAACACAAGTCCTGCTTCAAAAAGAATAAATATCATTTATTGTAAGCCACATACAATTTGAGCTATTTCAAATGACATATTCTGCTATAGATGTGATTATAAACTCTTGTAATTACATAGCAAAAATAAAGTCATAAAATCAATGTATTTACCAGACACTTTGGTGGAGGCTACCCATAGGTGATTACAGCAAAGTGGGGAAATCAGATCTCTTCTGATAACATTCATAGCTTTCAGGTGTGTGGAAGCTAGTGGTCAGCTAACATATAGTCTTGCAAATGAAAGGGATGTTGTTAGATGCAGAGTTTACTCATAAATGACTATTGCAGGAGCAAAAGACAGCACAAGATAAAACATTCCTACTTTCTAAATAGGTATTGCATTTTTTTTCAGGAAACTTCAGGTCGGACAAAAAACTCCTACTTACTCTTTATAGAATTGTAATAAATGCTTTACCTTATGTGTAGTAGAAATGATAGACAGTGTTGCATTTAGAAGTAGATAAGCCTTAATATGCTTTCAGTGTATTAAGTATTTTAGAGCTTGTTGTCACTGTTCAAACATGAATATACTTAAATATCATCAAAAAGGAGATGTTGGGAAGTGTTCTGATGTATTTTGATGTTAATACAATATGAGGAGAGGAGAGGAAGACCACCATGGGTTAGCTGGAGGAGAAGCACATGGCTGGCATGGATGGAGAACCCAGCTCAGATAAAGAACATGAGCAAGTATTTGGGATTATGGATGGGAGGTAGCTTGATAGAAGTTATTGGAAGCAGATGGCATGGGATTGAGGCAGGGATCCCATGCCTGCCCCATTATGGGAGGTAGTTTAAACCTGCCCCAGGTTAACTAAGGCTATTTTAAAATATAACAAGTGTCTGTGTCTTGATTGATTGCTAGCCGGGCCTACAGATAATGCAGATCATACAGATAATTTTAAAAACAGTAAGGCGATTTACTGGGTTCAAGTATGTGTAGCCCTGGCTGTACCTGGATCTCTGTAGACCAGGCTAGCCTCGAAATCACAGAGATCTGCCTGTCTTTGCCTCCCAAGTGCTGGGATTAAAGGCATGAACCACCACAGCCAGCTAAAGGACTTGAATTAAATCAGAGAAGAAATGAATGATCAAAAAGAACAGAGAAAGAAACATTAGAACACAAGGAAAAACATGTCATGTTTGAGAAACAGCATTTTAATATCAGAACTTTTATAAAAAGATATTAGAAAATGCTGGGGTGAACTTTATGATGTCAATGAGACATCCAATTAAAAATGAAAATGAATAAAAGTTCCAAATCATGAAAATCAATCTCTGATCTTTAGCGTATTTATTGTTTTAAGTAGAATTGGCATTCAGGCAGATAGTTCAGTTGGTAAAAGTGACAGTCACTTACCAACTTGGGGCAGAGCACTAGAACCCCTGGAAAAAGCCCACAGTGACACATGTCTGTTATCTCAGTACTACTACAGCAAGATAGGAGGTAGACAGAAGAATCACAAGCCGCCCACCCTGGAGTACACAGCAACCAAAGAAGAGAGATCCAACCTCAGTAAATTGATGGCAAGAATCAGTGCCCCATTCTGACTTTGACATGAGCATTCTGGTGTGCGTGCACTAGCTCTCAGAAACATATTGTGCATTCTCAGCACACATGTATGCACCCCTGAGATGTTAAAAGAGAAACTGTGCATGAGAATAAGGAGTCTGACTCATTATTAAAATTATTCTAATCCTATTGCTTCTCCATTTCTTTCCTGCTGTGGCCTTAGGTTCAGGAAATGCAGTTTCTGGAAGAGCAGGTTTGTAGGATCAGAGGACAGCATCTTGCTGAGTCATAAACAAAATGACAGAATCCTGTTCACTGAAATCTGCTAAAATGGGGTGAGTCCAGTGCTACAGGAGACAGAGCTGGACCTGCCTTGGGAATGCCAAAGAATAGAAACATTTGGTTTTTCTTAGAAGTTGTCGGGGTGAAAGCAAGGGTTTTTGGATTGAGATATCTATTACTTCACACCTACTGACTTCTCTAATAAAACAACACTGGAGGAGGAAATACATATTGTTTAAAATATATACAACAATGAAAAATGATAACAGGACAAATAATAGAGCTTACATCCAATAAGAATGAAAGTAAACTCCTAATACATCTACATATGTTCCTTATGTGCAAGTTAATAAGAGAGATTAGACATGTAACATCAACAAAAACAAAGCCCTAGACTTCTAATTTTTTCCCACTGTGTTCAAGCCTTTCTGAGTAAATGCTATCACAAAAGGCAAAACTACAAAACAAATTGGCAGCCACCGCACATCTACCTTCCATATTAACTGGTCTCTATTGCTTCCAATGCCCATGGTCACATGGACATCTTGACTGCATGTTAATAAATGCTTGTCTGCTTTTAATGTGCTTCCATTTTTCTCATCCTTATGTTATCTCACTTAAATTGTTTGGTGCCATTTAAAAGACTTCATTTTGCTATCAATGGCAGTAAACAGTTTAGAAAGCTGATAAGAGTAGGAAAATGTTAAATCTGTGTTATTTGAGTAGGCCATCGACTCATTAGTTTAATAAACGTTTTTTTTGCAAACGTGATAAATCCAAATGCATTAGAAATGATACAGCTCATAGAAAGTGCATTCTTAAAATGGTAAACACTGGACCTAGGACCTGGGCTTGTAGTTATTACTTATTTAAAATACGCAAGCAAATCCCATTGAGGAATGGTCTCATTTTCAGGAATGGTCTATTAGCAGGCAGCAGTGAGCACAACAATTAACCATATCAGCACATTAAAGCCTAATGTGTAAACTCCACACAGCAGCAAACACACATCCTACCATGGCCTATTAAGTAATCAGAAATGATTGCAGATAATTAGCTTGTGAACAGCTGCATAAACTCAACTCTTCCATTTTTTATCAGACATGGAGACTTCAAGTGGGAAGGAGAGTTATTGGCCATGTCTTGAACTTGGTGGGAGTGTCTAATGTTTGATTGCACATGGCCATTTAAGCCTTCCTTGTGATGATACATAACTATAGCTCTCCAACTGAAACTAAACAGACATATTATCAATGACTGAAAATGTTATAAAGTTGGAAATTAAAGACAGGAAGTTGGGAAGTTTGTCAGCTGTAAGCAAAACTTAAAAGGAGACTATGGGAAGGGGAAAAAAACCTTTTTAAAATATATGTAAAGCTAAAATAAACCAACCCTGATAGTCATAATTTGATATTCGCTGTTCATTTGTTGCAAATCAATTGATCTTGGCCAATGTACCAGTACAATTGTTTGGACTATGGCTTGTTTTCTAGGGCCATGCAGAGATAAAAGACAATTACTGTGTGAACCAGCAAAATCGGTATTTAGAGTGTGCTAGACTCTCCAGAATTAAGGACCAGGAATCGTTACTTCAACAAGCTCACCAGCTGATCCTTGCAGAAGCTTAAGACTTTGTGCAAGCGGAGTGCCACTCTTCTAGAGCAGAGTACTTGCACATCCTTTGGGCAGCATTTTAATACACCATAGTAGAATACCTGTGTAACACTTCTGGAACTAGTGAATTCATTTAAAGTGAAGTGGGAATGTAAGGTTGAGGAGGAACAATCAGGGGATCTGATGTCTGGCTCTGGCTCCGTAATTAAGGACTAGTAAAGACTGAAAGTAATAGCTGCCATTACCAATGGATAACTCTATCAGACACTGCCCTTCTCCAACTCCAGAGTCCTTAGCCATAACACGAGGAAGCTGGATTAGCACACCTCTAGTCTCTCTCTCCAGATTGCTACATTTCCTCTTCAATTCCTTAGTATTTTTTTTTAAATAATCATTTGCAGAATTCAGTCTCATTTTGGATTGACTTTGGTCATCAGTCTCTTGTATCTATCTCATTAGAGTGGTTTGTACTATACCTTGTGTTTCTTCTCCCTTGAAGTTAAACAGATGTTCTTTCTGCCTTCCCACTTTGGGGTCAAATGTTCATTGCACAGTAATTTAGAATGAGATATTCCCTCTTTTATGAATACTAACTCCCATGAAGACCTCATGATTAAATATCCCACTCCTGCCGCTGCCGCACCACCCCCCCAAGAGGCTTTTTGAAGAAAACAGAACGGAATAGCACTCATCTCCATTTATGAAGCACCCCATCTTGAAAGTAGATTGAACAACTCACGGAGCCTGGGAAGTAGTAAAAAGGGAAAGTTTTGCTTTCATGAAGCTGGGGAGTGAGGATTAGAGAAGCTACAGATATGGGAAAAGGCTTCTATTTGTCCACAGGACATTAGACTTTTGCTTTTCTCCTCCTTTACTCTCGTTCCTTTCTTTTTGCCATTTGCTGTTGCAGTTTCTGTTGAATTCATGTCTGGTTAGATCTTGCATATGTAAACAACAAGCCTGCAGAACACAGGATATAGTCACCCCCCCATTACCTTTACCATAATAGTTCGAACAACTTCTTAACAGAAACTTGAGAAATACATGTCAAGAATAAAAGCATGATGTGTTTACAATCTTGGATGTTGTCAATTAGGTTAAGCTCATTGCAATCACTGGAACTTTTCCTCTGTATTTGTGCTGGGAGATATGCTTTTGAAATGGACCTATTGGATCCTTCCTTGGATCTTGCTCTTTGCTGTTATGATCTGTGACTAGGGAGCTAACATATGCCCGTACTTTCCTTGTATCTTACACTGTGCAGTGTTTTAGCACTCCACATTTTATGTCCTGGCACGCCAACTTCTAACACATTCTTGGGCAAAGCAGTTTCTACCTGAGTGCCCTTGAGACCCACTTAGAGCATGTGCCTGGTTGCTCGAAAACTTTTCAATAACACTTCTCTACCTTGGATAGGAAATTATAGGAGAATGCTCTATTTCAGCATCGCTCTGTAATCATTGCACCTTTATGCCTTACTATCTTGCATGCTCAAATTGGTGTAATCTGCTGTAGCTGATTGGCTAGTGCTTTACAATGGGGTTGGAAACCACAACACATTTCCAGCATCCTCGTTTTGCTTCGGGAGCACACATAGATAATTTTGGTCCATGGTCAACTCCAAAGGTATAAAATCTTGGAAGCTGTTATCCGAAAAGTATCAGAAGTAGTTCTTCTTTAAATAGTACACATATGGGATGTGCATTAACACATAAGCCTCTCTCTGTGCTATTCTTAAAGGAACATTAGCAACCGTATTTCTAAATAGTGTCTATGCAAATTATTGTGTTTGTCACAGATCATTTTGAGGAACTTATTGTCACTTACTTTATTCACAGTATTACCCTAATTTTAGTGTGATTTATATTTATTCCTGTTCCCGGTCTCTTTGTTTTAATAAGGTGTAAGTAGGTCAACTAAAAGGATCCTTCTCTAATCTCAGATCAGTTTAGGGTCTCTGCAATGTTTTTCTGTTCCTATATATTTTTCCTAGAAATAATCACCATGGTAAGAAAAAATAATAATAACAGATAAGGCGGCTTGGCATCTACCTTCCTTTTTAGAAAGAACATTCCATGAGAACCTATAGAGATTTCTTAAGCAATACTGAGTCTCCAGTCCTTAGGCTAGTTGCTAAATCTTTACTAAAGCCATTGAATGAATGGTTGTTGAACGAATATGAATCCTACTCATTCATTACTTCCACTAACTGCTTTGGCGGTTTTGGTAATTCTAGAAATGCAGTCCTTTATTTAGGCTTGGTCCTGATAAGGACCTGCACTTTGTCATTAAGCTTTTGAAATGCAAATGACTATGCAAACAGCCCTTGGTTCCACCTGCCTGTTTAAACAGAGTGGTAGCTGTACATCTTACTCTGGAGGTCGCTGGAGTCACAACTAATGCCTGGCTTCCTGGTGTCCCCAGTTCTTTGTACATCCCCTGTTCTGTTACAACATTCTTTCTTCAGTTGGGTCACACCGCAATTGATTGTGATTAGAGCACTTAATCTATTCACTATACCTGATTAAGTTACTACTTGATTGTGTTACAGCTTCATCCATTTACTGTGATTACATTGTTACTGGAAATATATGGATACAGTCAAGCTTCTGCTATTGTCAGATTCCTCAGGGTCTTTCTAAACTTCTCCACATAATCCTTTTGGCTATTCCTCAGGGAAAGACATTTCTACAGATAGCTAATCTCATCCATTACATTTGAATGTCCCTGGCTTTATTTTGGGAGGGTGACTTTATCTCAACCTCCTGGGGTGACATTTTTTTTCCCCTCCTTTATACTAATCAAGCCTGGCAAGTAACTAGCAGGCTTTTATAGGAAGAACAGATTATATCCTCTCTTTCTTTTCCTTTCCTACCGTCTGTTCCTCATCTCAGGCGTGGTGGTAGAAAGTGATTCATGTGTAAGTCCTAACAAAGACTAGGAGGGCTTTTCGTGAATTTTTCATCAGAGGCCTGGAATGCAAGCTTATGTCAATCTCTGCAACATATCAGAAAAGCAGAGTTGGCAGAAACAGAGTCAAAAATAATGAAAAAAAATTGGCTCTTCAATATCACACATTAAAAGCAAACAGAACTTAGTTTCTAGGCGTGTTTTCCCAGGTGGACCAGAGTCAGCTGGTAGCTCTCACAGCCCACTCCCCCTATGCTTCCTGGACACAGCTCCAAGTGTACAGGGACAGACAATGAGAAACACTGAAGAATGAAGTCATTTGGGCTCATTATGTTTATTGTTTAAGGTCAGCAGAAAAGTGGGAAAAGTTGAGGGCATTTGTTAGTTAGTTTCTGTCGGTTCAGAGACTCTTTGGATAAACAGTGAAAAGTTTCTTTTTGGTATTTATTGCAACCAAGTATCAGACATTCCTTCCATCCCTCCAGCACACTACAGCTAGCATCATCTAAAGTATTTGTTTTTTTTCCCTCACCCCCAGACTCAAGTGTGTACAGAAGACCCCACACTAATTACAATACTCTTGGAATGATGAGTGTGTGAGCATCACAGCACTGTATGCTCTGGAATGATGTGGAAGCATGAGAGACACCATTGCCCAGGATTTCTATCTTTCCCATTTCCAAAGGCAGGTTCTCCCCTTGCTCTGCCATTAGAACTACATTTCTTGCTTTCAAGATGAAAAATGCAAGATAGGTGCCATTCTACAAAGGTAAATATATGCTAAGCACATCTTCATTTTTTCCACCTATAGGAAATATAACCTCTTGATATATAATGTAAAACTCTTTTTTTTTTAACAAGGAATAGAAAAATGATACTTTCTTTTTTACATTTCAAAAATAGCTTCTCTGGTATATAGTATAACCATTCCTAAAGGCTTTAAACCTTACTCATTTAAGTGACTGAATGGCCATGGTGCTTGAACTTCAGGGTTTTTAGCTGGCATATGCTACTTTGTAGGTTCCTTACTCTCTTCTACCCTTTTAACACTAACACTAGATAGAAGAGAAAAAGGGATGGGGGAAAGGAGGTGAAGTTATCAGTAAACTACTTCCTGCTGATTAAGAGCATTGAATACCTTGGAGCAAGTTTCATCTTTGCTCTGGGGATATCTAACTACTTTTTCTCATTTCTTTGAACACTACTACTTGACAAACAGCAACCAACAGCATCCAACAACCAACTAGTCAACCACAGCAACCCAGCCTCTCAGGGGCCCTAGTATTTATATATCCTCTGAAAAGTTCCCATAATTCCATCTCACACACTCACAGAAACTACCCGCAGCTGGCAAAGCCATGTCCTTGCTAGAGCACGAGGCAAATCATAATAACCTTCTGTGAAGCAGTCTCCTATCCCCACAGCTGGGATTAAAATGAAAATATATTCCCATAACGTGTCTGTGTTTTTAAAGTAACCAAAATTACAAAATTCTCACTACGAAAGTTGATGAAATTTTCATATACCTTAAGATACTTCACTAACAGATTGAATAACATCCATGCCTTGACTCCTTGGGTCCAATGATCTGATAGAAACAGAACACCGGAATGGGAACATAGCATGCACTTTATGAGATCACAGATCACATAGAGGCTCTTTGCATTTCTGTGGCTTATTTGGAAAAGAATGCCTATGACCCTAAGACAAAGTTTCTTGTGTACAGACTTCAGAAGATAAAAAGCAGAAAGGGGGCTGGAGAGATGGCCCAGCCAGCTGGTTAAAGTGTTTGGTAAGAATGAGGATTTGAGTTTGTATCCACAAAACCCAGGTCAAAATTACTAGGTGTGGGGGATCACACCTGTAATCCTACAGTTGTGAGGGTGAAGGACAAGGGTTGGGGGGTGGGGGAGGAGGGGAAGGACAGGACACCACACCACAGGAGTATTTTTGTGCTTGCTAGCCTGACATCCTACAAGAATAGGGTTAAAAAAGAGAACATGTTTTTTAAAAACTAAGATGAATGTGGAGCTTGGTGGCTTATGCCTTTAATCTCAGCACTCAGGAGGCAGCGGCAGGTGGATCTCCATGAGTTCAAGGCCAGCCTGGTTTACAGAGTGAGTCCAGGACAAGCACGGCTATTACACAAAGAAACTATGTCTTGAAAAAAAATACAACAACTAAATCCAACAAACCAAAGACAGAGTGATGGAGGAAGATGCCCAAAGTCAACCTCTGCCAGCCTCACACTTGTAAACTATACTCATGCACTTACTACATGCACTTCCACGCAAAGAAAGGAAAAGCAAAGAAACAGAGAGTTTGCTCACTGATACCCATACTAACAGAAAAAAGAAATTAAAAAAAAAAAAAAGGAAAAGAAAAAGAAAACAGACATACAAGAGATAAAAACCTGCTGAGATCAAGAACCAAATGTATGGTGTCTTTTTATGTCACATGGTTTCAGATTCATCCCTTTGCCATAGCATCGAGTATTTAGAACACTAAATAAGCCAGTAAACATAAGGACTGGAACCTTGGTACACCCTAACATTTTCCCTTAATCCTCAGACACATTTTTCAGCACATGGTCTACAGTTCAATCGGTATATATATTGAATGATATTAATGAAAATAAATTTCATAGACATGCCCTGAAATAAGTACTTTATTGTGATTTTTAAGATGAGGTGATTTCAAGGTAATGATGTGAGGTGGTTTAAAGGGTATAAGGAGTAAACCACGAGCAAAAGTTAACATAGAGTTAAAAGGCAGTGTGTGTGGTGGGGATAGTGGTAGGCAGCCCTCAGTCAGCATGGAAAAGGGCCAGGAGCATAAATCTTTGAAAACCGGATAGCAGAACAGCAGCAGATCCTTCATCTCCAAAAACTCAAAGAGCAAAGATTGAAGAATGCTATACATGAGAGGAAGGTAGGATGTGATCATGGGATGATTGAGATATAAACAAGAATCTCAGCTCAGATAAGATTCGGGTAAGGGAATGTGCTAGAAATGGTTGAGAGGAGGTTGCAGAGAAATGTTTGAGGAAAGGCCAAGGAGCAAATGGTCAATCCAAATCAAGGATAACTGTTTGGGGCCTTAGGAATAACAGACAATGAAGAAGATTAAAGGGAAAAATAAACCACATAATCATCTAGTATAACTGGGAAGTAGGCAACTTCCTTCAAAGGATGCATAGGATATATATATCTTAAGGAGAGAACAAATTAAAGAAAAGGATGAAAAACATAACATAGAATAGGCTTGAGACCATTAAAATTTTTAAATGACGATAATCAGAATTCCAACTAAACATTCAAAATCAGGCTAGGCTTCACTCATAAAGTGCCCAAAGAGCTAAGTCTAGAAAATATTTAAGAAATTATAAAGCAAAAATGACTCCAGATATGAACATGTGCTTGGGAAAATGCATATAAAATATGGCCTGAGAATTGCTTTTGTTTTTTACTGGTGCCTCATCTGACTATTTAAATGTCGTGAGTCAGCTTTTAGTTGGTGTACCACCTCTTACTGCTCTACTAAAAATATGTTCATAAGAACAAGAATTATATTTAAGGACCGAGGTAAAAAATTAAAAATGCATTGCAGTTCCTCTTGCTGGAGCAGTTAGAATTACTTTTCTGGACCTTCTCATTAATTATAAAACGGAAATTATTGTACTTGCTATTTTATGATAAGGACCTGGAACTTTAAAATATCAAGCCTGCAGTTTAAGTGATTGAATGATGCTATGAAAATAAATTTTACAGAAACACAATGGAAATTAAGTGATTTATATTTATGAGAATAGCATAATGTTGCTGCCTGCTGGTGGTGCACGCTTTTAATCTCAGTACTCCAGAGGCTGAAGCAGAGGCAGGTAGATCTCTGAGTTCGAGGCCAGCCTGGTCTACAGAGTGAGTTCCAGGACAGTCAGGGCTACACAGAGAAACCTTGTCTCAAAAAAAAAAAAAGAAAGAAAGAAAACAATCAAACAATCCCCCACCCCCAAAGATCCCTATTAGCTGAAGACAGGAAATATTTCAAGAGAAATATTTAAGGAAAAGCAGGCACCTGTAGGTTAAGTGAAACAGAGTACTTGGAACTACAAAAGGCAAAATCTTCTAATGTAAATATCCCTTTCTGAGCAGTGAGTTGTTGGGACTGACTGCACATGATAACTCGTTTCCAGGTTGGAGGGGGAAAACTTGACTGTACATTGAAGAAATTCAGCAACAGCTTTCTGTCAGGCAGCCAAACTCGGCAGTGACAGTGGATTGTGTGGCTTCAGTCAAGTGACTGTTGTGACCCTCTTTTCCCAACACTCAGAATTCCTTTCCACACACAAGAAAAACAATAGAGGGATCTCAACTGAAGGAGATTCATCAAAAGAACTGACCAGCAAATCTCGGAAATACGAAGGTCAGAAAAATTGCTAGGAAAAGAAGTCAGAGATTCTGTTGTCACATCCCAGAGGCACCTCAGGACGTGTGTTTTGGTGAGTAGACAATATTCTGGAACACTTAAGGGATTTGGGGGGGGGGGCCTAAGAAACAGTGATAAAATCTGGATTTAATAATAGTATGTTCATATTGGTTCATGAATGGTAACAAATATGCTGTAGTGGTGGAAGACATTCCTAGTACAGTACTGGGTACGGGGCATATGACAACTCTTTACACTGTGTGTTCCCAAGTGTTGTTTATTTGAATGTATTATTTTTTTGCTTTAAAATTTATTTATTTATTTATTGGGATTACAAAGATGGCTCAGTAGTTAGGAGTCCTGGCTACTCTTTCCGAGCACCTGGGGTAGACTCCCAGTATCTACATGACAGCTGAAAATACCTGGAATCCCAGTTATAGAGGATCTGATACCCTCTGCTGCCCTCCGTGGGCACCAGGCATGCATGGGCTACCTGCATGCAGGCGAAACACTCATATTCATGAAGTTAAAAGTAATCTTTTTTTAAAAAACCCACATCTATCTATCTATCTATCTATCTATCTATCTATCATCTATCTATCTATCAAGTTGCATGTCAGAGAACAACTTGTCGGGATCAATTTTCTCCTTCTACCATGTGAGGTCCAGAGATGTAAGGAGTCCTCCAGCTTGGCAGCAAGTGTCTTTACCCACTGAACCATCTTACTACCACATGGTTTATTTTTGCTGGGATTATTCAAGTTTTTTCTAGTATGGATATTATTTATTGATTGATTTTTAGACAGGGTTTTACTATGTTGTCTTAAGTGGCCACAAACTTGCTATGTAAATCACATTGGCCTCTAACTCACAGAGATCCATCGGCCTCTGCCTCCTGAATGCTAAGATTAGAGATGTGTGCCACTATGCTCGGTTACTAGGAACATTTTCAATTGGTCACTTTTTCCACTTTTGAAAATTATCAGCTTGCACCCACTCTCGTGTGTATGTGTGTGTGTGTGTGTGTGTGTGTGTGTGTGTGTGGTTTTTGATAATGTTTTACTTTTCTAGAATATTTTTTTCCTCCCAAGGACTTTCATTCTTATTACTGGACTCTTCAGCATCTCTATTTATGGGTTACCACTGAAACTTATTTCTTTCAACAGACAGAGAAAGGAAATATAAACACAAGTACTCATGTATACAAAATATTTATACATATCTATCTGTATCTATATTAAGAGAAACAGAAACTCACATTGTTATCTAAGCTTAGACTATTTAATTAATACATAAATTCTTCTAGGCTCGTGTATAAATCCTTATTTTAGCATTCAGAAATATGGTTATCTGCCTTTAATTTATTTAATTATTGAATTGAGTGTATGTACAGAAATATCAAAATCAGTATGAATGTTTAGCCCTACCCAAGGTGAGCAATATTATCAATCTGAGTGTACTACTTAGCTAAAGTTTCTTCTGTGTTTTAGTCTTTCAATATCTACTTATTGTCTACATGCATAACTTTATTTTATTTTATTTATTTATTTTTGAGCTTGCCTCAGGTTTATTTGTAAAAACAGTATAGGACGCTGGTCATCTGTAAATAGTGTGTAGGTGGGTGTGTCACACCAGTCCATCTGTCTTCACATAGGCAGAAGCCTTTTCTATGGGGCCTTCACAGGGGCCTGGGTAGCTTTGGGAGCCTGAGCTGGGGCTGCAGCCTGGGCCTTAGCTGCGGCTTTTGCCTTGGTTTGAACCTTGGGCTGTGGTTGGTACAGCCTACGACCCTTGCTCATGTAGCTTCGAATCTTCTTCCCAAGCTTGGGATGAGCGATGAAAGCGAGCCGGCTGAGATTGCGGCTGGGGCCCTTTGGCATCTTGGGCTTACCGGCCTTAGGCTTCACAAGGGCCTTAATGGCCTCTGCACAGGCACTCATTGCCTTTGCGTTGTTTGCCTGCATCTTCTTCAGGCCTTTCTTGTTGTGCTTCTTGGCAAAGCGCATGTTCCTCAGGAACTTGGGGTCTCTGACTCGTATCTTTGTGACCGGGGTTTCTTGATGCCATTTCTGTGCCATTTGCGGGACTGGTTGTGTGTGGTGTGGTTCTTGGACTTGGCCATGTCTGCACGGTAACCGGCGGCTCCCGCAGCGCCTGGGACCGGAAGAGAAACCTACATGCATAACTTTAAAATTACAATCTGAAGCATGGATTTTCGGTTCTATCACAAATGAAGTCTTTACTCCCACTTTTATTAAGTTAATATGCAAATAACATGTAAAAATATAAATGCATGTATACACAAATAAGAGTCTTGGGGAGGGGGCTGCAATAGACCAGCTACATGTGAAAGAAAACATTTTAGCAGACCTTATCTGGTCTGCTCATTGTAACTAACCTTGTAACGTATAAATGTGTGGGCTGCATCTGGCTGCAGAAGGATACTCTTCCCACATCCCTTGAGACTATGTGAGTAGAAAGATGGAGAAGTTGAACGACTCCCAACCCAAGTGTTCTTCACTTTGTTGTCTTGGATTCTACACGCCGTTCATGCTCAAGACCACAGCTCATCCTACTGAGACAGATGCTGCTGGGCTGAGGATGTACCTCCGTAGCCGAACAGTCTCATAACAAGCATAAGGCCTTGGGCAAAATTATCAGTACTCAGACAAGGAGGGAGGGAAAGAGGCTCTGTATTGTTTGGAAACAAAATTTAAAAGTTGAATTTTGACTTGATTATAGATTAGGGTAAAGCATTGCTCTGGGGGATCTACAGAATGCGTGGAGAGGGTAAGATGTCATTATGATGGTTAGTGAGTCTCGATGAGATCTGGAATCAAGTAAGTGACATACATCTAGGCAGCTTTGTGCGGGCATGAGTGGAAGCATTAAGTGACGTGGGAAGAGCTTCTCCGGAGTGGACCGCACCTTCCGATGGTAGCCTAGACATAAAAGTCCGAGGGAAAGCAGTGCTGCTTGTCTGCCTGCTACTGTTTCTGTTGCCTCCTCTACTGCCTGAGGGCCTTGCTTCTTCTCCTTCCCGGTGTGTCGTGCCGTGAGGACCAGCAGCTCTCCAGGAATCCCCTCGGCCTGCAGCACCAGAGTGGGATTGCTGAGGTTGCCAGCCTCCTGTGCTAAGGAGCTACTACTGGGTTCGCAGCTGCTCCAGCTTGCAGAAAATTATGATTTGAACTACCCGGCTGGTATTCTATAAGCTGGCGTAATAAATACGCTTTGTAATGGTGCATATTCAGTCTATTAGTTCATTTCTCTAAATAATCCTCATTAATACAAGCATAGCATATGCAGAGAAAAAGAAAATAGAGATCTATTCTACATCCACAATTAAGTTGTCAAATATTATCCCTGAGTACTTGTGAGCACAACTATGAAATTTAACCCAAAATTAAATAAACGTAGTTACATTGGGACATGGAAATACCAGCTTTTTACAAACAATGTGTCCATATTATAAATGTGTTAGTTATTTCTCAGTAAATATATTCAAGATGCCCACTAATACAAAATCATAACAGATTTCTGTTTAAAGTGAACAAATTAAAATTAAAAATATAAATAAATAAATAAGATTTCTGGAGAGCTAAAACTTTAAATAACCTACTTAAAAGAATCCAACTCTCATAACATATAGGACATTTTTTTAATGGAAAAATAGGAAACTCAAGGAGAAGTTATTCGTTTGTATACAACAGCACAATACCCATTCTTCACCCCTCATAGTAAAATAACTTACAGCTGTAATGAAGCTTTGAAACATTGGAAAATAAATATATTGAATCAGGATGTTCAATCACTTTATTTATTTTTTATACAGTGCTCGGCCTGCATGCCAGAGGAACGCATCAGATCTCAGTGTAGATGGTTGAGACCCACCATGTGGATGCCCGGAATTGAACGCAGGGCCTTTGGAAGAGCAGCCAGTGCTCTTAACCTCTGAGCCATCTCTCCAGCCCCATAGCAAGGGGCACTTTATAAATGTGGAATAAAAAGACATTTCCCATCCATAATGAATAATCAAAGAAAAAAAAGAGATTAATTTGTGTAAGGTACATCTACTTTTCTATTCTGTATGGCTTGAATGTGAACTGCTCAGATGCTGACCTCTTGGTCCTCTGCTGGTCATGCTATTTTAAGAGATGATAAAAAACTTTAGGAAGAGGGGACTAACTACATGAAGTAGGCCACTGGGACCATAGCCTTGGGGATGTTCCTGGCCCCTACTCAGCTCCTCTTTTGTTTTTGCTTTCTGTCCATCGTGAAATGGGAGAATCAACCTTTTCCTCCTGGCTTCACAGTGATCTGCCACAGCTAAGTAGAGTCAGGGGCAGGGAACTCACACTTAGAAAATCATGAGCTAAAATGACCCTTTTTCTCCTTAGACTGTTTACATCAGGCATTTTACCATAGCAACAGGAGAACAGACTGGCTCACATTCCCTGACACACTACATTTTAAGAAAGGCTAAGAACAAATGGTGAGGTGAGAAAATTCTGATTTTTCTCATCTGTCCAGATTCCTCTATCTCATTCCTCAACACTGACAAGTTTTCTAATTATCTGAGGCCTAAACCTAAGTGAGTTTACTAACTTTTCTCTCTTGCTAATCTGCTCATTATTAAGCTCCCATGCCTGACTTTTCTCTTTTCATCATTCTTTCTTAACCATATCATAAAATAGTTAAATCAATCTGTCATGAATCTGAATTGATCAGGAAAACAAAAACAAAAACAAAAACAAACTCTTGATCATTCAGTAGATATCAATCTAAATTTTTATAACTGATAATCAAGTAGGCTATTAATGTCATGTACCAATGATGCACTATTTCTTTATACTATTGGCTTTCTAAAGTATTTTATTTATTTTTTCCACATGTTAACTTTTTTTAATTTTATTTTTTATTCTTTTTTTAATTTTATTTGTTTTTTATTTTTATTTTTTTTATTAATTTATTCTTGTTACGTCTCAATGGTTATCCCATCCCTTGTATCCTCCCATTCTCCCCTCCCTCCCATTTTCCCCTTATTCCCCTCCCCTATGACTGTTCCTCAGAGGGATTACCTCCCCTTGTATATGCTCATAGGGTATCAAGTCTCTTCTTTGTGACCTGCTGTCCTTCCTCTGAGTGCCACTAGGTCTCCCCCTCCAGGGGACATAGTCAAATGTGAGGCACTAGAGTACGTGAGAAAGTCATATCCCACTCTCCACTCAACTGTGGAGACGATCCTATCCATTGGCTAGATCTGGGTAGGGGTTTAAAGTTTACCGCCTGTATTGTCCTTGGCTGGTGCCATAGTTTGAGCAGGACCCCTTGGTCCAAATCTGCCTATCATAATGTTCTACTTGTAGGTTTTTTAAAAGAGATTTTTTTATCTTGTAAGTGTGGGTATTTTGTCTGAATGCATGTCTGTGAATCACATGCATGCAGTACCTGAACAGACCAGGAGAGGGAGTCAGAGCCACTCAAAATGGAATTAAAGCTAGTTGCGCGACGCCATTGGGTGTTGGAAAAAAAACCTAGGTCCTTCCTAAGAACAGCAAGTGCTCTTAACTCATCTCTTCAGCCTCCCCTTCAATTTTTTAGTTTTAACTAACATACAAAGTAACAAGTTCTTTTTGACACTTCCCTATAGACTTTGTTTTTGTTGCTTCTCCTCTTTTGTTCTGTTTACCCTCTCTCTTCCTCACCTCCAAAGTCCCACCCTTCTTCCTCAATGACGTTTCTTTTCATTATCATGTCAAGTATCTTCTGGGAAAATTTAAAATATGTATTTTATTTTTACTTTTTCTTTTATTCAACTTTTAAAGAATACTTATTTTGTGTCAAGCATTAGTGATTTGCCTACACATATGTATGAAGTTGTCAGTTACCCTAGAACTGCAGTAACAGATGGTGATCTGTTACAGCTATAGCTGTAACCTGTCACGTGGGTGTATTATTAGCTTTGAGTGTGAGGTCCAGCAAAAGCTCTAGTCTTTTTGAATGTAAGATATATTTTCAGAACATTATATAATACTGTACTAGACAGCAGAATTATAATAGGGTGGTGAAAATACCAATTAGCTAAACATTGTGGCATATTGCAGTTAAGGCTTTAGTGACTTCCAGGTCTATACTGGCTTCAGAATTGCTTTTCTTGAAAAGTATATAACAGGGGGCTGGAGACATGGCTCAGTGGTTAAGAGCATCGGCTGTTCTTTCAGAGGTCCCGGGTTCAATTCCCAGCATCCACACGGCAGCTTACAACTGTCTGTAACTCCTGCTCCAGGGTATCAGACACTCTCACACAGACATTTCCAAAGTGAAACTTTAGGCATGCGGGTATCTCAAGGATGCTTCCAAATTATTTTTCTTTCAAGTAGTGTTATAGAATTAATCTTATATTAAGAACTCAGTATCATCAGTAGATTTTTTTAAATGACATTTTATTTTCATCCCTCATGAAGTGGAGTGTGTATCTTTCTCCTGAAGCTGTAAGTGACATCAGTGCACATCCAGTGACCTGCACACATGACCACTATGTAGAAAGTAAATGGGCAAAGGGATCAGAAGTACAGTTAATAGGGGTAGCTGAGGGAGAGACTGTCATGGAACTCTGCTACTCTACCTGGCAATGGGGAACACTGTTGTTGGATGAAGACGTGTTTGGTTACAGAGAGAGACTTTTCTTCTTCTTCTTATACTCTACTTGGTCTAAAGAGGCTCTTTATTTTTCAAGTGTAGTGTGTGATAACTTACTTTGGCATTCTCTCCACGAGAGCAAAGATTCAGTGGCAATATCAAGCTGCTAGCTTATTGCTCTCCTGTGAATAGTGTACCCTGACCAATCTATTTCAAAGGACACTACTCCAGGCATAACATGTGATGTAAATGCAATGTGGCAATTTGATTTTCAAGTAGCACTTCAGAGGAAGCATGGCTAAGCAAGAGCCGCATGCCACAGTCAGCTCTTGTAAATGTATTATATCAAACCTACTTAAGTATCACAGACTAGAATAACAGTCCTAACTCTTTGAGAAACAGATGTATCCCAAAGATTGAATATGTCTTCTCCAGGCTGGCGAGATGGTTCAGTGGGTTGCACTTGCTACTAAATGTGGAGATCGGAGGTTGACCCCAGGGAACCACATGGCCAGAGAAGAGAGATGATTTTCACTAGTTTGTTCTCTGATCACCACATGTGCACCATGCCAAAAGGGTGCTGACACATACAGAGACTCATAAAATAAAGGAATAAGTACAATTAAAACAAAAGATCTTTTGTATAATATTTAGCCCTTATCTCCAAATCTCCCGTCTTTCCTGAGCTTGTTTCTATACCCTTACACCATGCTGAGGAGAAAGGCCTCCTCAGGAAAAACTATGAGAAAAGGCAACTATGAGAAAGGTTGGGTTTATTTCAGCTGACAGGTTGCATACAGCCCATCTTTGAAGGAAGTCAGAGCAGGGACAGAAGGTTGATGCTATGGAGGGATTCTGCTTGCATGTTTACTCTCTGGCTAGCTCTATAGCTCATGCTCAGTAGGATCTTTTTTATCTTAAAGCCACGTGCCTGAGGAATGGTGCTGCCCACAGTGGATATAGCCCTCCTAAATCAGTTAATAATGAAGACAATCCCTCACAGATGTGCTTGCAGAGCTACTTAACCTACACATTCCTCAGTGTAGAGTTTTCCCCTGGAGAAGTCTAAGCCCTGTTGAGTTGAGAATTAAAGCTAATCAGAAAAGTATCTCAGTATATTCCTGCTGCTCTGACAAAACAAGTCTTAGAATAATTTATGAAAATTGAAAACACACACACACACACACACACACACACACACACACACACACACTACAGCTCTTCATGCTGCGAAATCTGAAGTCAAGTGAGCCAGTAAGCTTAGTATCTGCTTAGAGCCTGACGTCAGCCTCCAAGGCATTGCAGTAACTCCATCCTAAAGTCTTCAGCTTCGTGTAAATGACAGTGATCACATGGGGACCGCCAGAAGGCATCACGTCATTAGTCTTCTAGCTTCTGACTATGCACTGGGAGATTGTGTGCAGTCACGTACTCAGCGGGCTTATCCTGCTGTTCTAATGGTCAGTTCTGGAAATGGATATCTCATGACATATCCAAGACCATAACAACACACAGCCTCAGGCAGTATATCAGAAACCCTCACTCACCCTCTCAGATACACACACTACACTGGCTGTAGTCAGCTAAACTTAACTGAGGAATGTTGAGGAAAGCTAATACTACACGAGGGCAAAGCGTGGTTTACTTTCTGATCTCCTCTTCATCATTTAGCATCCTCGCAAATTCTTAAACATTATTGTTTATGCATCAATGGTAGTCGCTCAAGGACAGAAAAAAAAATCTCACAGCAAATTCTGACCCACCTTCAAAATCAGAATAATTCACAGCAGTCAAAATATTTCTATCTTTCTTTCCACAGAGGAAATGTAAGCCTCTGATTAGATCACTGGAGTTTCAGGCCTGGGCCATTACCATTCTCTCCATTGTGCAGACCATCAATTTTTATTATTGGTTTGTTTTGACTGTGCCCGGCAAACATGAGGATCTAAGTTGAAACCCAACTCAAGTACAAAGTGGTGGTATGTAACCGCAGATTTGGGAAGGCAGAGATGGTGCTCACCAGCTGGTATTTCTAGTCTAGTTAATAAGCTACAAGTCAGTGAGGGAGACAGTCTCAAGTGCATGGACAGCATTCCCAAGAATATACACATGTCCGTGTGTGTGTGTGTGTGTGTGTGTGTGTCTGTGTCTGTGTGTGTGTGTGTACGCACACACACACACACACACACCCTCCCTTTGGATTGGAGCATTAAATTCCATAATTCCATTTCAGGTCTCTAAGTTTCTCTTAATAGTTTAGCTGAATTATACGTTCATCTACTTGGCTTCATTGCCAAATCCTTCATTTCAGAATACCTATTTCCAGAATATTTCTTTGGGGGAATCCCACTGACCCGATCATCCTCTAAAAAATGAGTGAGAACCATAGTGTTTGTGTATGTTATATATGTAAATGCTTATGTATTCAAAATATATTTATAAATTCATTCATTACAAGTCAGAAAATACATTTGAGGAAAATGTGTTTTCTTCAAAATGAAAACATAGCAGAGTGTACTGCTGAACATTTCTGCTAATCTGTTTACCTCTGCTAAGAGGGCATCTAGGAGGACTGGGTACTCACTTTTGCTTCTGAATTCCATGCTGCAGTGTCTTCTTGTCCTTGAAGTCCCTAAAAGAAAAAAATTGATCTCCAACAAGTATGGGAACAGATTTTATAAGAAAAGCCATTGAGTAAGGGGAAACTGGCAAATCTCACTGATACGGATGTTAAGTTTTCAAAAAAAAATTAATTATCACATGAAAATTCAATTCATTCTATTTAGAATACAGCTAACACTTTCCTTGAAGTATCAGGTTCACTTCGATCATTTTCAATAAAATGTCTGCCAAACACACAAATCTACATAACTGCAGTTGTTCCTGTTTCAAATTAAATTGCTGTTTTGTGAAAACAGAGGCTAATTTTAGCTTGCAAGCACCACAAATGTTTTTCCTCCAGATATTATCCCTTAGTAGATGGCAGATGTACTTTGTGTATAATTCCCATTTTGTCACAGAATATTAAAAAGATATACAGTCAAGAGTTGATATTTAACAAAATTAATAGTATTTTCTCTTTCCACACTGAATTTTTAAAAGAGAAACTTGTTTTCTTTTTGTTTTAACCTCGAGTGTGTTACTATAAAAAAGTATGTAATAATTCTTTTTGCTGCCACTGTCTTGATTTCTGTTAAGGCACTTCAGTTTTACCATATTTGTTTTTACACCATTATTGCAGATATCAACTCAGGGAAGATGCAAACAAAACCTCACTTTCATTACAAACTGAATTTTGAAATCATGAACAATATGACACTGTTTCTGGATGTCCCACCCCCACCCCAGGGCCTGGTAAATAACATTAGAAGTGCTGACCAGGCACTGGGAAGTCCTAATCTCATATTAAAATTAAAACAGTATCAAGAACATTTGTAAATAATAGCTGTGCTCAAGTTTAAAGCCAAATCAATTAAATCAGACCCATTAAAAGTAGGATACAGATATTATTATTTTTATTGGTGGTAGTGGTTGTTTGAAACATTATTTTCTTGCATAAGTCAGGCTGCCCACCAGATTCCTATGCTCCATCCTTAGCATCCTGGGATTACAGATGTGGGCCACCACAGCCTACTCTAGGCATCAGTGTTTTGCAAAAATCTTTGGAAGTGCTTCTAGCATCATTAGCAAAGTTGATAGGCACTGGTCTGGTCTCTATATATTTGGCTCTGTTTACAGGCTTGTGTGTTCCATCCTTTCTTGTTTTGTCATTCTAATTTTTCTGGGTGTCTTGGATATACACAAAACACCAGTGACTCTTCCAGTAATTGGGATCATCTCCTCTTGTAAATGAATACGGAATGATAGTAAAGGGCCCATGAATGAAACTCAGCTACATTGCACAACTAATTGGGTAGTTCAGAAATGGAAATTCATTGTTTTCTACTGAAAACCAAATAGTAAAATGCAAATCACTCTTTAGGGTTTTCATATTCTTTTGCTTTTAGAAAGCAATCAAAGTTAGACTTGGTAGCACAAGACTGCGTTGATTGTAAACCCGGCATGTGGAAGTGGAAGCAGAATCTCTGGAAATCAAAGGTCTTCTAGGCTATACAGTAAGTTCAAGACCAGGCTAGGCTGCCTAAGACTCTGCTTCAAGAATGCAACTGCCCCCACCCCTCCCACCACGCCCCGCCCAAAAAAAAAAAAAAAAAAAAAAAAGGAAGGAAAGAGAAGAGGATATGAACAACAAAAAGAAAAACAATCAAAAGGCTGTAGATAATGATTTACATAATTTTCTTTTATTTACTAACAATGAATACATTTAAAACTGCTTCCTGAATTTATCAGTACTTTTCCTTGTAGCCATTGTTTTTTGAGGATTTATTCTATTTGGTCTGTAAATTTATTATTGATTAGTACAAAAAACTTGCTATAGAGGAAGAAAACACCATATGTTTATTTGTTAATTGAGCATAAATAAATGATTAAAGATTGTAATTTATTAATTTTCACTGGAATACACAGAATTTCGCTAAGCTCTGGATTTACTAAGAGAAAAACCCTGGGAGCATGTGAGCAAAGTTAAACTTCTTGGTACACGTTGTATCACTATTCTTTTATAAATAATCAGTTGCCAGTAAAAACTAGGTTATAAACAAAAGCTGACACTATCATAAAAATAAAGGTCCTGCTTATGACTTCTTTTCCTGTGAAAATCATTTAGTACTTTTAAAGATAACCTGTTTTTTTGGTAACATTTGCACATGTGAGTACTCTTTTTTCCCCCTAAAATAAAGTTAAGAATATCAGATGACTAATGACACTAGCAGAGTTGATGTGAAAAAGCCATGTATCCTGTTATGGGTCACAGTGTGCTGTCCCCTAGCTTATTTGATAAAACTAGTCTCCGTGATAAAACGATTCAGAAAGTATCACTTGAACGGCAGAATTTAAGACAGGAGTCAGGGGGATCACTCTACTTTCCTATATACTGTCTTTCGAAGCTACTGTCAAGCTGTCCAATATAACATCAGAGAGTGAGTGCTGCTTCCGGTCTGAAAGAGGAGGGGAATTCCTCCAGGTGAGGAGAAGAGGATAATGATTTTCTAAGAGTATATCAAGAGATTGATGACATGAGGAGAAATCTCAGGCAGGCAAAGGAAATGCCTGGAAATAAATGTCTCAAGCTTTACTGGCCTTCCATCCATAGCTGTCTCTCAAGTTGCCACAGGGAACAGCTCCGTAGCCTTATTGACCATGAAACATTGAAAGTTTCTCGTAACGTGAGCTGACTTAACTCTCTAGATGCTTTTGGACATACAGTGAAAGGTTAGGCCTGATGTTTTAGCTGACTTGATAATATCTGATTTTTGCTTTAAAATATCATAATGTTCTTGGAGTGAGTGTGTGTGTGTGTGTTTGTGTGTGTGTGTGTGTGTGTGTGTGTGTGTGTGTGTGTGTGTGTGTGGTGGTTTGTCATTGGTAATTCAGACATATTTCTCAGTTATCAGTATGTAATACTTTTAAGACATGGGAAAGTAGACCTCTATCCTACCCCTGTCATTCTCCCCTCAGTGTGAAGGACCACATGGGCTTTTTATATATACTTGAATTATATATGTTATATATATATATAATTATACATATGCATATATACATATATATAATTAATATTCTAGATAATTCAATAAAGTCAATGGCAGGCTGAGAGCTCAGTGAACTATGTCTCAGGCTACAACAATTTGCTCTTCAGATTCACAGACTCTAACTTGTTTACATTTCCCTTAAACAGCCTTGCCTTCAACCACTGTCACTCCTACGAAAAGAATATTTAAGATACAATGATTCTGACATTTTCTTGAGTTTTCCCTTTTGTATAACTCCATGCACTTTAACCTTAATGAATGTGTATACTTTTTTATCTTAATTTGTTCACTGTCAATTTGTTCATAACTCAAATCATCAAAACTCCAAGACTTATAAAGAGTGTTCTTCTTGCCCTAATATTTTAATTTTATACTTTTCACTTCCTTCCCCCTGATTCTTCTCCTTTGCATTTCTTCTTTATTTTAAAATAACAGGGAAGGTTCATATACTTTTAACTTTCTTTCCAAGTACCGTCACTTCACCCATTTTACAGACATTAGCTTTGGGCTTAGAAAGGGCATGTGCATTGGACAAATGTAGAGCCATAGATAGAACTAAATGAAGGTCTATGGAATGAGATTCTTAATATTCTATGATTGATTGGCTGTGATCGTGTTTCTGAGTCTACTTTCACAAAAAAAAAAAAAGGAATAATTCTGCTCAGTATAGTAATCTAAAAAGAATGATGGTATGTTTCAAATACTAGCGACTACCCCAAAGACTCTATTGGGTCCTAGCCCTCATTTGTCCGCATTCCTTCTTTATAGCTAACTTTTCTGACCATCAGCTCTCAATACCTTTCACCCACACTTTACAAGAGTTCTGCTACATCCAGTTTCATCTTCTGCTTTGAAACCATTCTCTCAGAAGGCCTGAGACAATTTTCTCAAGCAGAGCTTTCCCATATGAAACAATTGTGAATATATATATATATATATATATATATATATATATATACCCATCATTATCTCCAAGTACATCCATGTCCAGCTTGAAGTAATTTATAGTTCTTACACTTACCATTTTACAAAGAGGAGTTTTCTAGTTTTATATCCACCCCATTAAACTATTGCTCCTTTCAGACCTTTAAAGTGTTTTCATGAATCACCCCTTTCAAGTCCATGGCATTTTCCTCACTCATGTCCTTTTCTTTTATCATTACTGTCATGTCTCTTCCAGACATGTAGTATTCTAGAGTCCTGTTTCAGTTTGCCTCACGTCACAATCTTACCACTCCTTCCTCCTGATTCCTCTGTGTCTTCCTTTGAAACCCCTCCCCTCCCATCCAGCACGTTTTATAGAAACCACAGGCAACAGAGATTTCGCAATTGTTTCCGATCCGAAAGCTCTGCTTGGGAAAATTGAGAGGATGATTTGAAAGCAGAAGATGAAACTCGGTGTAGCAGAACTCTTGTAACGTGTGGGTGAAAGTCAGTGAGGGCTGCTGGTCAGAAAAGTAAGGTATAAAGAAAGGAACACAGGCAAATGAGGCCTAGCGTCCCATCATTAGTCCTTGCTATCTCTGAATGCATTAGAGGCTTCAGATTTTTTTTTCCCACGGTGAAAGTTGTTTTCACCATGACTCAGAAGTGTTGTGATACACTTGTATTGGGTATGGGAATCATATCATTCAGATTTCGGTTATTACTGGTCCAACATTTCTAAGTCTATTCTTCTTCATATTATGTATAGCTGTATTTCCCAACTCCTTTGTTACTAACCTGGTCTCTAGCTGAAAGGTCACATGTATTTAAAATGTCTCTCTTCCTCCCAATCTGGAGCCTTTATCATCTTCTACCCGAAACCTATGGTTTCCATTGTGCTTGCTTCTGCTGTATTATCTCAGTCACGGGTTCTACAAAATGTATGGCATGTCAATCCTAGATCAATGTACAAAAGTCTAGAATCAGAAATTGCTCATACGCTACTTAGCTTGAGATCATAGGCCATAACATACACAAACCTAACATTTCTAACAAAAGACCACAGCAACCATTGTCAAAGTAAAGGAGCCTTCAGCAAGCCCTCATGGCTGTTGAAAATGAGAGTGAAAGAGGAGAAGTGGTAGTTGAAGATGCTTAGGAGACAAAATTACAACCGAACCTGTACCTACAAAATGCTGCCTGCAGACGTGGGGTGAATCACCAGGAAGCAGATGAGTTTTTTTATATTACAGAATTTCTTTTATTGTGAAACAGATACATTTAGCAGAAATGTTGAAGAAAAGTAGCCATTCATAGGGTTTAAAAAAGGCATACAATAGAAGAGAAAACTATATATTGGATGGTAAAGTTTAATTATGGAATTCTACTGGCTAATTTTTTGGACTACCTGCAAACATATATTACATTTAAGATGCTATTTCTCTTCAGTTTCACAAAGGTCTTATTTTTTAATATATTTTATTAATATATCATATTACATCTCAATTGTTATCCCATCCCTTATATCCTCCCATTCCTCCCTCCCTCCCATTTTCCCCTTACTCCTGTTGCCTTGCTCAAACTATGACACCAGCCAAGGACAATACTTGCAGTAAACTTCAAACACCTACTGAGATCTACGCAATGGACAGGACATTCTTCACAGTTGAGTAGAGAGTGGGGTCTGACTTTCACATGAACTCTGGTGCCCCATATTTGACCATGTCCCCTGGATGGGGAGACCTGGTGACACTCAGAGGAAGGATAGCAGGCTACCAAGAAGAGACTTATACCCTATGAGCATATACAGGGGGAAGAGGTCCCCCTCAGCAGATGCATTTTTAATTTGTTTCTCCTCTGATCTCAGGCCACTCCTATGACCTGTTTAGATAATTTGATCTACAGGTTCTGGATAGATTTCAAAGATGTGGTGAAATAAATTATCTATTTGTATTACACATGTTTTCACTTTGTCTAAACACAACCTTGGAGAGGTTATGAAAATTTTTCAATATAGACTCTTAATGAAACTTCAGTAAAGCATAGAAAATTATCAAATACATATTACCAGATATACTCTAAATAAAAATAAAGCTTTGGAATGTGCTAGAATCATCCATGTATTTTTCATATAATGCTCAGGATATTAATGAAACCTAAAGATAGTGCAAGGTGTGCAGTGACCATATAGTTGCTTTAGTATTGATGGCACAGAAGCAAATATAAGGTGAACAGGTTTTTCCAGGTGTATATGCAGATGACTTGAAAAAAGTCCACTGAGTTGATGGAAGTTATAATTTACGGGCAGCAAGACACTCTTTAGTACAATGAAGGGTCAGTGGATAATGGACCATGAATATGAAACCAAGCAGCTGAAGTTAGGTCCAGATAATGGTTGAGAGATCCAAGAAACAGAGAGATACTCCAGGAACCTGTGTTATAGGAAAACTGTGGGGAAACACATGCCCGGAACAAGCCAGTCTAAACACGAGATCCTGTGGATCAGAAGAAGCAAAGGCCAGTGGTCTTGTAGTTGGGTGCTTTTTGTAGCCTTCTCATTTGTCCACTACTAATCTCTCTGTCTGTACATGTATTTGTTACTTTTCTCACTGCAGCAACAAAATGCTTAATAAGAGAAACTTAAGAACAGGACAGTTTCATTTGGTTCATAGTTCAATGACACAGTCTAGCATTGTGAAGACAAGATGGCCACAAAAGCTTAAGGTAGCAGTTCCCATTGCTTCCATACTTAAAATGCAGAAAGGGATGAATGCTGGTGCTTAGGTCACTATCTCCGTTTTAATCAAGCCTATCTATCCAGCACATGGAACGGTGCTGCCAACACTTAGTGAAGGACTTTCCAGTCTTATTCACCCAACCTTGAAAATCATTTGTAGACATTCCTGTGAGATTGTTTCCTAGCTGGTTCTGGATCATTCTGAGTTGAAGGGTTTATCTGTGTTTATTCTGTGAAGAGTTTATCTGTGACCTCAGTCTTCTTCTTCTCAAGGACTTCTGCTCCAACAATAATGGAAACCATTAATCCAATTAGAATCTTCAGTCCCCCCCCCCCAAGTGAATGCAGATATGTTGCTTCATAAATAACTCCCATCCAAACTCAGCTAGAAGGGAAGCAAGAGAGCATTAAACACTCTGTTTGGGGAGGGTTGATACTTGGGTTTTGGAAGAGCTGAGACATGAAACACGTTCTAGCTGCACAACTCGTTGGTACAGACCTCAGCTCTTTTTGCTCCCCTTTGATGGCTCACCATTTTGGACAAGGAGCTAGACAAGCACTTGCCACCCCTTGTGCAGATGAGAGTGTGAGCAAAGTTAATGGCAAACCACTCCTCCTGGATTTTATTTTCAAATTCTAAGCTCCTTGAATGAGGAATGCCACAGCAAAAGGAAGAAAGACTAGTCTCTTCTCAATGTCTGTGAACATGATGCCATAAAAAGATATGTTGCATGGTGACTAAAAGAGACAAGACCCTACTGATGGAGCCCTCAACATTGTCACAGGCTATGAAGGAACAGAGTTGAACACCAAGGAATTAAGGAGACCTGGGACCCAAATACATTTAAGAGGATATTGGTAGAGTGGTGACAGAGTTTACTGTTCCCTTGTGTTCAGCTCTGGAAGGGTCATTTCAAGCACAAGAAACTTTGAGGACTCTGAAATGTTGGACATCCAACAGACTATGATGAAATTTCCATCCAAACAGTTAGACTGGGTCTTGGAGTATGACATAGTTGATTTTTAAGTAAGTAAGATTTCTTAGTATATCAGAGTTTGTAGCCTTCGACTTAACACAAATCTAACTTAGAACAAAACAAAATGTATTTCATCATCATTTGCTTGTAAGTAACTGGATGGTGAAAACCACCACTGAATTAAAGTAAATCTGAAAAATAATAATTTAAGGGGAAGCATAAGTTAGTATAACATCCTTGTGCCTATGGCAAATATATCTCCATTTTAGTCAAAGCTACACTTCAAGAAAATTCAAGTTTATTTTAAAACTGAAACACAGTATGTTGACAACATTATAAAAACAACAAAATATCTGCCAGGGGCTCTACCTGTCATAGCTCTTTCTATGTATTTGTTATCTTTCACTGGTGTGTCTTTCACATATTCACACATATTTGGGGATCAACCTATTTCTTTATTGATCTCATAGTGTAGCAAATAGCATGAAGATGAAGAGAACTGAGGAAAGACTTTTATTAGTTAAGTAGATTCACAGAAAAGTAGGAGAAAGTGCCAAGAGAGCTCTGACTGTGATATGCTCAACATAAATGCTACTGAGGCAGTGAGAGCACACTATACCCAGTTTA
Source organism: Acomys percivali (assembly GCA_907169655.1). Classification (NCBI taxonomy): domain Eukaryota; kingdom Metazoa; phylum Chordata; class Mammalia; order Rodentia; family Muridae; genus Acomys; species Acomys percivali. The sequence goes on from OU015752.1 coordinate 15,792,479, forward strand.
TGTGTTACCCTCAAATCTTGCTCTGATGTACCCCTTTCCACTGCACTGGTATGTGCTTTCTTGTTTAAGGACACCTTTGATTCTTAAAATAACCTGGATTTTGAGAGATCAAACTTATTTTTGCCAAAAAACCAAACCTAGTTCTTCTTTGTATTGTTTTATTGGCCTTTCCTTGGTTAGAACGTGATGGGAAGGTCATCACCAGATAAGGCCCTGATTCTAGTCCCCTCTGCCCACTTTGTGATGACTCATGAAACTTTTCCAACTTCATTGTGTTATCATAAAACATAGGTTACAAATACTGAGTATGTCCACCTCACAGAGCTGATATGAGGATCCAAAGAAGCAAACTTAGAAAACACTCCAACTTCAACACAGAAAGCAAATGCAAACTATCTTATAGAACCAAATTGTATACCTTGAATTTAATTGTATTTAGATTTCCTCATCTGCGGTGCCTAAGTAACCCAAATGAATTTAAGAGCTAATTGAGGGGCCTGAGGAACTGTTCACTGGTTAAGGGCACATATTGCTTTTCAGAGGACTCAAATTTGGTTCTCATGTCAGGTAGCTAAAAAAAAAAATCTATAACTCCAGCTCCAGGGGATTCAATGCCCTCTTTTGGTCTCTCTGGGCACCTGCACTCATGTACGTATCAGACAGATTGACAGACACACAGACACACACACACACAGACACACACACACACACACACACACACACACACACACACACACACTACAATTTAAAAACAGAATAAAAAGATGGTTGATACATGAAATGATGCATGCCATTCTCATTGCAGGCTGTACAAGACAACTAAATTGTAATTTGCTCTGTAGAGCTGTTTGTTAGAGGAGCCATTTTTAATTCAGTTGTGTTATGTTTTCTCTACTCAACTTGAGAAAGAGTTACTGAGATACCAGAAAGACAAATTCATTATGCTTTTTCAGAAGTATCTTCCATTATTTTTGTGACTTACACAGGAAGCAGGTGCTTCTTACAGAATATTGGGCAAACAAAGGGATCGTATTTTCATTTCTGTTTAGAATCACCACTTTTCCTGTTTTTGTTCTGTGTGCACATGTCTGATGCTAGGATGCCATTTCCTTAATCAAAATTGTTTTATTTGGACAGAGAAGAAAATTAATTGCTCGTCTTATCTGAAGATTACATGATGGAATCACAAAGCATTTATCTTGCCTCCAGTAGAATCAAATGGCTAAAAAAAAAAAAAAAAAAAAAATACAAAACTCAACTTAGGTTCAATATCAATAAATGTTATATTGGGTTGAAATTAAATCAGAGAGGACAAGTGTCCTTGGTGCCCAGTGTGCTTAAAAATGAAGAAGCACAGTTATTTGACAATTCCAACATCACAGTGAGTGTGGCGATGGTTTATGAAAGTATAACTAGAGAAGCAACTTCCGATTCCACAAACTAGGCCATAAAAGGGTGTGCCCTCCCAAAGACGTTCCCTTTGAGACAAACTAGATCTAATTTAAAAATAAATACATACATTAAAATCCTGCTACCCTGTGATACTATAATGGAAAAGCCTTTTGTAGGAAGGACTCTAGAGTGGAGCCTATCTGAGCTAGGGGACAACATTGTATTTCCACTGTAGCCAGGAGTGATGCTGTCATGAGCCCCCCCCACCCCCCCCCCCCAGTTAATCCCTCAGACAATTATAAGCTCTGGCCAAATCTGGATCCAACGGCATAACAGACCCCAGGGAGAATCACCTAGCTATGGTCTCCCAATAGTTTCAATTCATAAAGTCATGAAGCAAATAACACCAAAGTTTACGGTCCATTTTTATACAGCACTTCTAATCAGAACAGTGGCCCCAAATTTATTTAGATAAATAATGGTAAATCTAGCATATAGTTTCCAAACTATCAAAGTTCTCGTGATTTTAACCATTTATAACCTCTGAGCTAACTAATGCACCATTCTAACAATGGGGTCTGTCTTCCCAAGTATAAATATTTATTACTAGAAGTTATTATAAAGTTAAGGTGAGAGTACACATAAGGAATTCTCTCCAAATCAGCTCAGGTGAAACATTATCATTATTCTAGACCTAAATAAGCATTTTAGCATTAATATTTTATGAGAATATATATGTTGTTTTTATTTTATTTTATCTTTTACAAATCAAGTGTTCAAATAAATGTTTCAGGCGTTTTTTATTTTCCATAATAGTATTTATTGTTAGATAGAAAAAGTGAGTAGAAAGGAAAAAAGTTCTGGTCAAAGTACATAAAAGCTTGTGCCTATTTAGAGCTTCAATTCTTTCATATTCTTATTGTGATATTACTCAGCATGATGTATTGTGAGTTTTAGGGGTGATTTGTATTTATAATAAAAAATTTCCTCAACATTATTAGAACCCATTGTAGATGCTTAGGGCTGTCTGCAAGTCATTCATCACTCTAGATTTATGAAGAGACCATTGTGTGCAGCTTCTACACAGTCAATCACATTTACACTTTTGGAGAGCAGCACAGTGAGAGGAGATCAGGAAGTGACCCTTGATGCTTTCATGTTGTGCTACTGTGGTAAATATCATTAATGCCAGAACTTTTTAGCATCAGTCCTATCGAGTTTCAGCTGCTAAGGCATCTTAAAAGCTACACTCACACGTTTTATTTCCTAGAGTTTTCTTCGGGTTGTAAATGAGCTGTTGCCAGCAAGTGTGGTCCTTGATGTGGCATTGAAGTGTGCTTTTAAATCATTGATATTTACTGAGGCTTTCTGAGAGATAAGAAGTACATGCTTCAGAATGTATTTCCTAGGAACCATATGCACATTTACCTGGATTACGTTTTCTGTGTGAGGAGGAGGCCTGAGAGCCCCTTGAATAAGATTTGGTCATCTGAAAGGCTACTTAAAGTAGGGAAGTTGTCCCTCTCTGTAATGAGAGTCATTTTACCTTTTTCTGGAGCCACAGACTACACAGGACCAAGAGCAGATGCCCGGAAATCTCAGGGTCCTAGTGATACCTCTATCTCAGATTCACAGTGTGGTGAACAGGTCCTCACGCATAGCAAACACTTTTACCTACTGACCTATCTCCCCACTCCCCACTTTACAAATATTTTTGTAATTGATGGTATAACATATGGGTGCAGAACTTGTACATCAGTGCCAAATGTATCTTACTCTAATTTTTATTTTGATAAACCTTAGAAATAATGCAACAAGAAGATTTGAAAACTATTTTGATCCTTATTAAATATAATTACAGATCTCTGAGTCTGAGGCCAGCCTGGTTGACAGAGTGAGTTCTAGGACAGCCAAGGCTACACAGAGAAACCCTGTCTCAACAGAACAAAACAAAACAAAGAAACAGGAAATAATATCTGCAGAGAGAATAAAGGACCTCTGAGTTTGACTTTTTAAATTTTAGTTTTCCATTCAATGTGTATTAAGTGTTTTGCCTGCGCATTGTACTATGTGTGTCCATAGAGGCAAAAAAAACAAAAAGATTTTTGATCTCCTGGAACTGGAGTTACAGATAGTTGAGAGACACCATTTGGATGCTGAGATTAGAAACTAGGATGTCTACAAGAGAAGCAAGTCTCTTACCAAACCATCTCCCCAGCTCCTGTTTTGCTTTTCCCTTTTAAAGAGCAAATATACATTTTACAAGGGCCATTTCAGAGAGTAAACAAAACTTGTATTTGATGATTGGACTAGATTCTATACAATTTGAATCACATGGACTGTTAAGTTACTTAGATCACATAAAATCTGAGATTCAGAGATTCATTTGACCTTTTCAAAAGCTTTTTAACTTAAAAACTTATGTGTGTGTGCCTGTGTGCGTGTGTGTGCACATGCACAGGGAGGCACCTGTTGAGGCCAGAAAAGAGCTTGCAGTCCCTTTGAGGTAGAGTTATAGGTACTTGTGAACCTTGTGATATAGGTTTGGGGAGCCAAACTGTTTCCCAGGATTGAGTAACAAGCGCTGTTAGCTGCCAAGACACATACCAAGCCTGTAGTCTATCTTCCTGAACTTCCACACAATTCTAATCAAAATGTCTGCGGAGACCCAATGCATGAGCCACTCTATCTGCTGTTCCCCTACATGCATTTTAAAATTTATCATTTGCAATGAGAACCTTATTTCTATTTGCCTTCCCTCCTTATCTGGCTATTTTCATGTTCTCTGGAGCTGTGGGTTTCCTGAAGGGCAAACAGGGGAACCGCTATGTACTGCTAACACAGGACTTGACCTGGGAAGGAACCCTGCATTTATCAGTTTGAGGTGTCATCCAATTCTCTGTAGATGACTTCATTTCTCTACCTCCCTGGGCTTCTCTTAATTCATCTTGCAGATCAAACTTGGTCACTCAAATCATGCCAAGGTGTGGAAGACACTAAAGTGTGCATTTCGGGGTAATGTCCATGACACCTATAGAAAACCTTACTGTGGGCAGCTCTCCATTTTTCTGTAAGTGTTCCTTCCTTTTTCATTTAATCTATATTAAGTCCTCTCATTTCTTTTCCTAAACTCTAAGGAAGTCCTGCTGTCTTTTTTTTTTTTTCTTTTCCTGTTTACACTCATCTGACATGATCTCCTTTTTTTTTTGTTCACTAAACCTAGAGCAATAAAATTACTATGTAGCCTCTGCATGGCCACTAAATGTTCTGTTGATTGCTCATTAGGCTGGGGAGATTGGCTGGCAAATGGGAAGACATCTTGAGAATGATTAGAAGAGCTTTCTTATTCTGGTAACACTCAATTACTAAGCTGGAGGAAATTGAGGACCAAAGAAGCTGATTCATCTCTATTTAATTGTTATAGACCAAATAAATAGTAAGAGGAAGGCAACGCAGGAACTCTCACTGAGAATGTGGTATTTACGCTGAGATGCTGGTCATCAGCTCAGCAAGACCTCGCATCAAACACTATTTCAATTTATGAAAATTCTTCTGTCAAGTAAAGAGAAAAAAATAACTGATATACTGCAGAAAAGTTTTCATTGTGACTACAATCGTGAAGAAGCAGTCTTCAGCCTTCCTAGAATAGTGTGATCCCAGGGAGTCCTCAGGAGTAATGCCTTTTGTTTCCCTTTGGGAGAAATGAAGAGAGCCCAGCCTCCAACAACAGACATTTTTAAGTAGTTTTCTTTTTTCATTATACTACAACACCATCCAAATACATGGTGGTGTAATTTTCAAGACAAAGAATTTATGTCTAATGTCCAGCTGCCGCTTCCTGTCTAGTTTATACAGAGTTTTCAAACTTTCTTTTTAATCCATTCCACTCCTTTAAGCAGTTCCTTCACCCACCCACAAAGTTTGAAGAATGGGCCTTTCTTCAAAACCAAGGACATTGATCAATTGCTAATGCATGTAGGAAAATTTCAAACAATAATTTAAAAACGAGTAACATTTTAAATGTATCCTAACTTGCTCAATATCCTTAAAAAAAACAAATTGGTGATTCCATAGGGCAATGAGAGAACTGACCACTTAGAAATAATGGTGAATGATTATGAAACAAAAATGGAATTTAAGAAAACAAACCTTAACACAATCTAGCCAGGAATCCAAAATACTTGTGTTTAATTAAAGGGCAATGGTGGCTACACTAAAGACCTTTTAGCATTTGGAAACACAAAATCAAATGAGGGGACACACACACGCAATCTCAATGTTTGTCAGATAGTATCCTAGCCTTAATGCCCTTCTTTCTGCTGCAGTAGAACCTTAACTTCTCGAGACAAGACTTACTGTCTAAGAAAATGAAAACAAACAAACGAAAGAGAAGAGTCATCACACTATGCAGACAACTTTGACAAAACCCTCAAATGTAGAATGAAGTCAAACACCCTTCTTCTGCAATTGACATCTTTTCTAAAAACAAAAGTTGGCATTTGCATGGTAATCTTTCAGTAAATTTGGCAGAAAAAAAAAAAAAACCTAGCCAGTTAAAATATTTCTAAAGAATTCTACTTCCCTTTTTAAGAAAAGTTCTTGGAGAGTTACCAATGACAGGAAATACCTTTCACACCTTTCCTCAAACACTGTCACATTTGCCAGATGACATTTTCTTCTTCCTCTTCACATAACTTATCTGACACAAGAGTGCGTCAGCAATAGACTACAGGAAAGATAATTGGAATCAAGAAAGTTAATCCACCTTTCTACTTCAACTGTCAGAGGGAAAAAAAAAAAAATGAAGTCACAGCAAATACTTTTAAAAGCACAACAGTAGAATGTCAATTTCCTGAGTCAGCAACCCAAACAAAAAGGTGGCAAAGCTCTTCACAAAGCTGTAAGAACCTGCCATATCTGGTATTCTGTAGCATAAGGTGCTCTCAGAGCTAACTGGAATGCAAGTTCTGAAACATTTTCTTTAAAATATGAGACGCTCTTTGTGCCCCCCCCCAAAAAAAATATAAGCAAAAGACAGGAAAATGGTCAAAGTAGAAACCTAGCACTTTAACCAAGTTTCAGGAAAGTCATTCCAGGTACAAGTTAATGACAGATTTCCATGTAGCAACCGGAGAAGAGAGCATCACCCACCCACAAAGCGAATCAGAAAGCAAACGGACCCAGGTAGCTCAACGCAATCCTAATGCTATTCATAATGACCTCATTTTTCTTATACCTTGAAATATACCTCTAAAGCATTAGGTGAAAACAGCCATGTGGAATATAGACATGCTATCCTGGTTGGAAGAGAAAATAGAAATCTAATATGATAAGTGCCTCGTTTCTATCGATGAAATGCCTTTGGAAACATCGTAACTTTCAAAGAATAATTCCCACTAAAGTAAGTCTTACTTCCTCTCTTCCTCTGATTTCCCTCACTTTCTCTCTTCGCCCTTGTTTTTATTTTTATCCTCTCCCTTCATCCTTTCCTCCTTCCACCCTTTCTCCTGTTAGGTTGCATCTGACTGAGGAATAATGACATATGGACTGAAGTTCTCTGAAAGAGCCACATCTCTGCTGAAGATTGCTTCTCACTAAATGCTAGAACTTCATTCCTGTGGACAAATGGAATGTTGCAGACTGATAGTCAAATTTTCCCGGGCTTTTGTTATCTCCTTAATAACCATTTGCCACCAACCTGTATCACAATTTCTTTGTGACTATTAGGTCAGTGTATTGTAATGCATTGCGTAGCGGAACCCTAGGTAGCCCAAAGCCCAAAGCCAAGATGCTGTGATAGCGTTTGCATCCCACTGAAAAGATTTTCCCACCATGCTGTAATGTGTCTATTCGACTGTCCCTGTCACTGTGCTTCATCGATGATGCATTCTTTAAGAGTTTCGTCTGTCCTGTGACTACGAAACTTCATGTAAAATCTTCCATGATACATACAACCTGTCATATTCAGAGCAACCCAAATCCACATTCTCCCACCATTGTCATTCGAATTTGATGCAGAATAAATTCTTCTCCATAAAAGGGTCTGAGAGGTAGAGGATGGCTATAGTGTGGTGGTATGGAAAGAGTGACTGATGAGATGAGTGTGGTGGCACACATCTTTAATCCCAGCACTCAGGAAGGCAGAGGAAACTGGATCACTGTGAGTTCAAGGGCAGCCAAGCTCCAGGACAGCCAGGGCTACACAGTGAAACCCTGTCTTGAAAAACAAATAAACAAAACAAAAGAGTGACTGATGCCCAGCTGCTAAGACAGCAGGAATGTCCCACAACTTATCTTGATTATGTTATGTGACACTTTATACCTGCTAAGTAAGGGGGGATAGAATTAAAGTTGATTTACAAATGTTGATATATTAAATAAAAAGAATGTTAATTTTTCTCTTTTTTATTTTTTATTTTTATGCTAAAATGTTATTTGATTAGAGGGAAATTCTAGATAGAGATTTCTTTGCATGGATATTTAAGATTTCTTATTTCATTGGCTGATCCTGTCAATTGTTAAGGTGGCATCCTACTCTCACATTTGGGGAGAGCATCCAAGGCATGCATTATTACAGTTTAATTCATAGTGTGTCACATCTTGCCACCTAATCATTTACTTAGTTATAAGAACATTTTGTAATTAATAAATTATTTTTTATCATGAAACTTTTATGCCTATCATAGATTGTGTTATGGGATAATTTCATTATTGCCTATCTTCCTCATTGACTACCAACTTCAAAGTAACAGCATCTTCATCTCTTTATTATTATTATTATTATTATTATTATTATTATTATTATTATTATTTAGAACAATTGCCTGATACAGTGCATGGCCTATAGTAGAGGTTCAAGAAATGCTACATTTTCATCATCTGAAATAACTTTTGCTATTGAATGCACTAAAGAAAAAATCAGGAAGCTCAGAGTTAAATTTCTTCAGTTGCTAGCTTCATCTTGAAACTTAACTGTAAAAATCAACTACCATATTAAATGCATTCTTACATATTCCATTTGCAAATTTAGAATGGCCTTTTGACATCTTTTATTGCTATGCATCTGTTATGTAATAACCTAAAACTTGTTCCTTAAGACAGAAGTTGACAGTTTCTGTAAAGATTTACAGACAAATGTTAGGGATCTTTGTTGTAAGAATTCCATCTCATCTTTGTTGAACAAAAGCAGCTATCAGACTATACATAAAGCAAGCAGGTAATGGTCTAAGCCAATTCATCAATGGACACTAAAATATGAATTTCTGATAACTTTCTCGTAAAGGAAATATTGCTGTTTTTACCTATTTAGCCATTCAATTTTGAAGGATCTATTCTTAACTTACAGGCCATGTGAAATCAGACAGTGGGCTAGATTGTCTCTTGGAACCCTTGTTTTCTAGCTATAATATTTTTATTTCCTTTATTTGCAAATATATGAATTAAAGCAGAATATATCGGTGTGCATCTTCTGCCTTCTTTGACATTGACTAAGGTCACTCACCAGCACTTGGTTTCGGGTGCACTGACTCGGAAGACCTGAGACACCTTTATTCATGTTTCAGAGGCCTTAGTGTGAATGACTGTGAGGCTGAGATCAGCTGGGGTTGTGACTCCAATTGCTGAACTAGCTTTCAGAGCCACTTAAGGTTACCTGTATACGTTTTGACAGGGGGTAAGGTGTTTTCCATGTGTAAGATGAATCTGGTTTTGAGCGGAGAGAGTGACGCTTATCAGTGCTAACAAAGGACAACAGTACCGTGGTTGGAAGTTCCTCTGTTACTTCCTGAGAAAGTGCTTATGATAATTCACACCGTCAGGCTTTGTAAAAGTGTTCACTTTTCATCTCATCATTTCCTTCTTTTTTCTTCATCCTTCAATTGCCTTTTCTTCTCAGTTCAAAACAAGCCTGCAGAGTAAATGCTGAAGCATAATCCTATATTAATTTATGGGCCGTGGTGTGGCTTACTAGAAATGAAATGCTCTGGTCCCATGAAATCCTAATCACTTTCACCGCCAGCAGGTGACCGAGCTAAAGCATTTCCAGTGAAGTGAACAAGAACATTAAATAATACTAGTGCTGGGGACTGGCTGGATTCATGTCAGGAAAGTACTATGCTAGTGATCAAAGCTTGGCCGAGGGAGGCAACTCCATTTGGCTTTAACTCAGTGGGAAAGGCAGAAACTTCAAATCCATGGTCAGCCCAATTCAATTTGTGAGACTTCCCCAGCTATTTCTGTATTGCATACCAAGCAAAGGGGCCTGAGCTGGCTTATGAAAAATCTCTAGGTAAAAGAGATGTGTAAAAATTGTCCCCCGTGAAAGTTCTTTCAACTCTCGCTGACCCTTGAGGCAGCCTTTCTAAAGCAGACATGAATCTCAAAGGATGAGGAAGGCACCTGTGCCAGGAACAGATGGCTGCGGTCTTAGTACCTGGTGAACCTGTCTTGGGCAGCAGGACTGGGATAATCCCCCTCTCTTACTGACTGCCTGGGACTTGTCTGAATGTAAGTAGGTTTGGGGAAAAAATCCACATTAAGTAGGATGTGCTAGAATTAAAGTGCCCTAGCGAACAAATAACTGAAAATGACCATTCTAAAACTTAACAACACAGATATTAAAAATACTGTGAATATGTTCCAATGTCCAAAATAGGAGGGCCCGATGTGTCATCTGGAGGTAACACAGTTCATTTGGTTCACACGATCAAATGTGAAGATCTAAAAACAATTCTTAAACCTGGTCAAGTTTTTACATAACATAAACAGCTAAGTTCTGCACCATCCAAAAAAATGGGGAAGGAAAAATAGAATGCTAAGACAAAAATAAAGATAATTTTTAAAATGTTGCTGCTGTGGAAGGTTTTTATAATAGCTGGTATAAACATTTGGGGAGGGAACAGTCCTTAATAATATTCAACTTGGAGGAACGTTAGAATCACCTTGCCTTTCCTGCTTCCACTGGGACACTGTTAAGAGTGTTGCTCACGCTCCACTTCTGAGCACACCACTGATTTGGAATGTTAGTGTTACTTGAAAATGATTTTTGATAAGCCTGAGAATGGCTAAGTAGAAGATCATAAATATTTTTAGATGAAAACCAAGAGCATTGCCAATAGCATCAATTCTAAGTTTGCTGCACGTTTTAAAATGCCGTTTAATAACAATGTAGAAATAATTATTCTGGCCAGTTCTGTCTACCTGAGGATGTACATGATAAAAATCTAAAGAAATATTCATGTTGTGATATCAATATTGAGAAAGGAGTCAGAATTTATTCATAAGTTTGGGATATGAATAGAAGAGAAAAAAAGGCAAAGGAAAAATTTGAATGAGATCAGACCAAACTCAAGGCATACATTTTCTGAGTTAGACAATGGTCTTGGGAGAGGGGTCCATATGACAAGTGTGTGAGTGCTTATTCTTTCATAGGGTAGGATAAAATTGTTGTTTAGATTTGCAAGATGACAGAAGGAAACCCCCTGGAGGCTCATGAATTGATCCCTTCTCATATCCCGTGTCTTGAAAGGATGGCTACAAGATTATTTTATTAGCAGAGATGGCCAATCCCCCCTTTTCTTTCAAGCAATTTCATCACAATCCTACTGCAAATACTTTAGTTTTAGAAAACAAACTTCTTTTAAAACATGGCTGCTCATGGGAAGTCCGTCTACTGGACAAGTCGGCTTCTGATGGTGCTTACTGCTATGAGAACATGGGTTGTTTTTACCTAGATCTGGACACCTTATTCCTGGGAAGATTTTGGACCATGAGTTTTTTTAAAGGAAACACTGTCTAGAGTCTTGATAGTGTTCTCTGCTGATAATCCTTAAGCAATTAAAGAGAGCCCGTGAGGGACCTTGTTCATAAATGATCTACAGAAAGGTCACCATCTAGTGAATTTAAAATGAAAAATGTAAAGAAAAGTGAGCAATGTTTGAATAATAACAGTTGCTAAGAGAAAAGCATATCACAACAAAATAGAATGGGGTAACATTAAAAATGATATCTTCAGACATGTTTCCCTCCTCTAAGAATGCTTTAGGGTTCCTTTGCAATACATGAGGTAACTGAGTCAATGATTGCCCTGCCACTCCAGGGACACTCAAATCTTGCCTCCAAGCAACAGAATCATTTTGATAATTAAAAAAAATATATATGTGGACCACTGTCTTAGTTACAGTTTTATTGATGTGAAGAGACACAATGACCATGGTAACTCGTATAAAGGAAAGCATTTAATTGTGGCTGGCTTACAGTTCAAAGGTTTAGTCCATTATCATCATGGCAGGAAACATGGCAGCATGCAGGCAGACATGGTGCTGGAGAAGGAGCTGAGAGTTCTACACCTTGATCCACAGGCAGCAGAAAGTGAACTGGCCTGAGAGAGACTTCAAAGTCCAATCCCTGGTGATGCACTTCCTCCAACAAAGCTACATCTGCTCCAACAAGGCCACACTTCCTAATAGTGCCACTCACTATGTACCTATGGAGGTCATTTTCTTTCAAACCACTACAGCTAGTGAGATGGTTTAGTTCTTGCTGCTCTTTCTGAGGACTTCACCTTCTTCCTTGGAACTCACATGGTGGAAGAAAAGAACTACCTCTCATAAGTTGTTCTCAGATCCATATACATACTATGGTATACATGGGTGCACAAACACACACACACACACACACACACACACACACACACACATGCATGCACATACCCACACACAATAAATAAGTAAAGCCTAGATTAATTCTAAAATATTGCTACTCAGTAAGTATTCATTTAAAGACTCTAAAATTACTTTTGTTAAGATTTGGTATTTAGTGCATCTTTTCTTCTTAAGTTAGGGGCACTGGCTATAGGAAATAATCTGTAGCAGGCATTGAAAGCCATCAATTATGGACCATTGATGCCACAAGAGAGAGAAAGCAAGGAGTGGATATAAAATCTACTCATTCCTCCCATAGAGAAAACACTGTATGGGGTGCTTTATTATTTATACATACTGCAAATATTATAAAGCACACATTGATATCCATAATATGACAGATATGAAAACTAGGGAAGTGTAATTTTTTCAGTGACACCAAGACAGCATGGTAGAAGAAAACCCGTTCCAGATTAGGTTAATCAAATTCCAGTGCTATGTTCTTTTGAATTCACAGGCTGACTTACCAGGCTGAGAACTTGGTATCACCTAGGTCAGTGCTGTTCAAGTTCTTGTGGACTTGTGAGTTATCTGGGGAACTTGACACACACACACACACACACACACACACACACACACACACACACACA
>OU015752.1:15805170-15845941 GCA_907169655.1 Acomys percivali
ACACACACACACACACACACACACACACACACACACACACACACACAGAGTCTTAAAAACAACAGAGAATTCTCTGAGTTTTGCTTTCAATAAAATTGCCATCCCTCTCTTCTGTTTGGAATTCCAGAGTGACCAGTACAGTGAACCCTGTGTTCTGACTTCCCTTCACTGTTCTCTATATCGTAACTCAGGTGGTAAATCTCAAAGCTGAATGCACAAGTGGGTAAGAGAATGAAACCACTGCAGTTCCGCCACAGCAGGGGTCACCAACTCAAGCAACCAGGGCCAGACACAGACTGGTAGGTATAAAGCAGGCTTGGCAGGGTGCTGACAAATGGAGCTTGTCTATATCCCGAGAGGGCAGTTCATACACAACTCCGGAGGATCCTCACCATGTGAAATGTAGTTGCGGTGGTCTCACTGATCTTTCCAGTTTCCAATGAAGTTAGAAACTTGGTTATTTTTTTTTCCTTTTTAATCTTTTCAAAAGATTGTATTTTAGAGAATTTTTAATGTTCACAATAAAATTGTACAGAATATAAAAGGAGTTCCCATATACCCATCTTTGGGGTTTGCTGAATGAATAATGAATAATGGTCAAAACCTACCAATAGCACATCATAGAATAAAATAGTGTCTCCAAAGAAAAGTTCTTCGTGTTGTGATGGTCCAACCTCCTTCCATTAACTCTGGGAACCACTGATCTTTTAACTGTCACCATCCTTGTCCTCAGGTTAGCACACAATTGAAATCATACACTATGCAATCTTTTTGTTTTCGTACACTTGGTAAAAATCTACTTAAGATTCATGTATTTCCATGCTTGCAAGCTTTCTGTCTAGTATTGAATATCAGTACAGGCTTTGAGTAGCACAGTTTCTTTCTATACCCATCTAATATGGAATATCTTAGTTGTTTCCAAGTTGGGAAACTATTCCAAAAGATGTCCATGTTTTTAAAAAAAAAAAACACATATATAGGTCAAACTGTCTGGGAAAAATTGGAAAGAACAGGGTTGCTAGGTCACATTGTAAAACCATGTTTAGTTTTGTAAGGCCCATGCACGTTGCTTTTTATTTTGTGTATGTCAGTCTTCATTCTTCCTAACAATGAATGAGTTTCTTTTTTCTCTTCATCCTCAATAGTGTTTGACATTCTCGATGTATAACAGTATCTCTTCGCTACTTTTGTTCAAATCCCCTTGCTGCTGTACAATGTGAAGCATCTTTCCATGTGCTCCCTTGTCACCTGTTGCATTTAGTTAGGCTTTCGTAAAGCAAAATGTGTAGGTTCAAAGGGTTAGTACATTACTGTTATAGTGGGGAGCATGGCAGTGTACAGGCAGGCACGGGGCTGTAGAAGGAGCTGAGAGTTCCACAGGCAGCAGAAAGGGACTGTGTCCCAAACTGGGGAATGTAGCTTAAGCATATATGAGACCTCAAAGCCCGCCTCCACGGTGACACACTTCCCCCTATAAGGCAAGCCTACTCCAACAAGGCCATACCTCTCAGTAGTGCCACTCCCTGTGAGCCAAGCATTCAAACACGTGAGTCTATGGGGCGGCCACTCATATTCAAACCACCACACCTGTATGTATATTTTAATTATTTTCCCACTTAAAAACCTCATTGTTTTTTGTTTTAAGAGTTTTTCATGTACTGAAAAACAGTTTATTATAAGAAATATCTCTTGTAAATTTTGTCTTCTAATTTGTGCCTCATTCTCATTCTCTTGCTAGTATCTTTAATAGACAATTATTTCATGGATCTTGATATTGGTTTTATATAAAACACTGATAGTCAAGACCTAACTTCTCTAGATTTTCTACATGTTCTAGCCTTTGTAGTTATTAAATTTACATTTAGACATGACAAATTTTGAATGACTCTTTGGATGTTTGGAAGGTCTATGTCTTGATTCTGTTTTCTGGATATTGATTTTTCTCAGTGTTATTTGGCAATAAGACAATGTTTTCTTCCTTGTATTATCTTTGCTCTTTGCTCAATGATTAGTTGTTTTATCAAGTGGGCCTGTTTCTGGTCTTTTAAACAGTTTGAGCAATCCACTTGTCTGTTTCCACCAGCGCTACAATATGCTTGTTACTGTGGCTTTAAGTCTTGAAATTAGTAAGTCCATTTCTCTGGCTTTGTTTTTACTTGGTATTTAGTTAGCTGTTTTTAGTCTTTTACTTCTCACTATAAATTGTAGACTTAGCTAGTGAATATGTATGAAATAGCTTACTGACAATTTGAATAGGATTGTTTTGAATATGCAGGATAGTTAGAAGAGATATCCTGTTGACAAATTGGGACTTTCTATGATCATAGATAACTCCACCATTCATTTATCTTTTCAATAAAAGTTTTGAAAATTTCCTCAGACTTATCTTGTACATATTTATGTTACATTTATAACTAATTATATCATCTACTTGAATGTCATTTTAAGCAGTTGTGCTGAGTAGTGTGTGTTTGGATTGGGACATGTTTAAGAGATTGGTGACACACATCTGTGGATGTATGTGTAGTTGAAAACATTTCAGAGAGTTTGTAAGAGTGGCTATAACTTTTACGGACATGTTCCTACATCAACACACCTTCAATGTATCTCAGATACAAGTTCCTGACACAGGCAGAGTATGCCCCAGAGTGTTCCTGTTTAGCAACTCAACCTTTTTAACATATGTTTCCATGGCCTTGAAGCAAGCATGTCCCAAATTGTATCCATCATTTTTCCTTCTTAATTTCCCTCAAATTAAGATTTGTAAGAACATAGTCCTTAACTGAGCTGTTCTGGAATAGGTATGCCCCTAAATATGTTCCTATATGAATCTATCTCTTCAGTCTTGTCCAGTGAAATTGTCACACTTCTGTTAAGAGTGTATTACTTTGGAAATCATGCTCATGCTCTTATAACTGATAACATTTCTTCAGTCTTTTGTTACTTATTGGCTAGGCTTGCTTTGGCATTGTAACCATCAACATGAAAACACAGGCATTTCTTTTTTTTTTTTAAGATTTATTTATTTATTATATATACAGTATTTGGCCCATATGTATGCCTGCATGCCAGAAGAGGGCACCAGATCTCATTATAGATGGCTGTAATTGCTATGGTTCATAGGGATTGAACTCACGACCTTTGGAAGAACAACTAGTGCTTTTAACCTCTGAGCCATCTCTCCAGCCCCACATTGTGTTTCTTTATGAGACAGTTGACCAGGTGAGCATGATCTATGTTGAATGGGGACAGTCTAATCCAAGACAGGGGGCCTGCCTGGAGGAAAATAAGAAAACATGGATAAAGTCAGCTAGCACAGGCAATTTCTCATATTTTCCTGGCCACCATCGTGTGAACTAATCTGTGTCACCATATCTCCCCAGCTATCATGGAAGAAAAGCTTGAAATTTTGCGCCAAGCAAACCTACCCTCAATTATTTCACAGTGCGATGGCTAATTCTTTTTTTTTAATTTTTTATTAATTTATTCTTGTTACATCTCAATGGTTATCCCATCCCTTGTATCCTCCCATTCTTCCCTCCCTCCCATTTTCCCCTTATTCCCCTCCTCTATGATTGTTCCTGAGGAGGATTTCCTCCCCCTGTATATGCCCATAGGGTATCAAGTCTCTTGGTAACCTGCTATCCTTCCTCTGAGTGCCACCAGGTCTCCCCCTCCAGGGGACATGGTCAAATATGAGGCACCAGAGTATGTGTGAAAGTCATACCCGACTCTCCACTCAACTTTGGAGAATGTTCTGTCCATTGGCTAGATCTGGGTAGAAGTTTAAAGTTTACCACCTGTATTGTCCTATATACTCACTTATATCTGCATACTAGCCCAAGGGGCATGTCCCATGAAAGCCTTCACTTACCAGGAAACTGGGACAGAGGAGAGGACATCCTATTGGGACTCTAGATGAGAGAAGCATGGGAGAATAGCGATGGCTAATTCTGATTGCCAACTTGATTGGATTAGGAAATAGGTAGGCTAGTAGGAGAGGACATTTGAGAATGTTTGTGAGGGCATTTCTAAAGACAACTGGTTGATGAAAAACTGACTTACTGACTGGATGAGACCTTATTGGTAGTAAGAAAGGTAGGAATCAAAACCTGGAGGCAGGAAGACATTAATTTCTGTCTGTCTGGGAGTTTTGTCTCCCATAGTCTATTCGTATATTCCCTACCTGATTCCAGTCTGCCACATGTAAGCCTCTCTGACATGTTGACACTTCCATGATGGAGTGGCCCTCTTATTGTGAACCACAGTAAATAATTCCTCTTCTTAAGTTGTTTTCTCAGGTATTTTGGTTGCAGTGACAAAAGACGTAATTCATATAGAAAACTGATACCAGAGAGTCACTGTTGTAACTAAATCTGTGGCTTTCTGGCCTTGGAGCTGATTGCAGAAAGAATTTAGAGGAGTGTGGAGAAGCATACAAGAGAAAGCCCCACAAGTATAACTTAATGAGTAGCTCTGTTCAGGATGCAGAAGACCAGAACACTCAAAGACATGTGGATAGGCAAGACTGTGGTCGCAAAGTTTCATAGAGAAATGAAGACCATTGAGAGTTCATGCTACTATGCTATCCAAGACTCTCTTTACAGTTTTCCCAAATTCTGAGATTTTGAGTGAAGCTGAATTGAAACGTAATGTCTTAACTGCTCTGCTTGAGTATTATGTAACACTCTCTGGGGGGAGATCTAAACAAATGTTTACACACCACAGAGAGGAAACCAAGAAAGGCCAAAATGCAGACAACTAACATAGTCCAGTTTAAACCAATGTGTTTTGCTGGGGTTATTTTCAGTCCATGACTTGCTACAGTGAGCAGAGCCAGCCCAAGTGTTTGGTCGTGTGAAAGGCAAGCCCGTGGTGGTGTAGACAGAGGAAGGCCTCTGCAGCTTGCAGCCTATCACAGTGTTCCCCAGATGCTTCTCATGGATCCCCACGACCTTAACATCTTTCCCACTGAGTTTCAGTTTGCTTTGTTCTCATTCTTCATTGCTGCTCTCCTATTCTCCCCTTTCAGATTGGGAATGTATGCCTGTACTTTAATCAATTAATTTGGTGTTAAGAGGGAGTGTTTATGTGTACCCTGAGAAGTGGGCGAACCCAGAAGATGACATGTGGAACTCAGTTCTCTGTGTCCATGATGTAGGTTCTGGAGACTGAACTCAGACCATTAGGCTTGGTAGTAAGGGTCCTTAATAACTGAGCACAGCTGGCTGGCCCTGTGACTAATTTCGCAGGGGATCACAACGAAGAGTTAGCCTTAAGTTTCAGAGGAAACTTTAGACTTGAAAATTTGATGTTATTAGCACTGTCAGAATTGTGAGGACTCAAAAGAAGATAAATTTTACAATGAGATGCAAATAAGTGTCTTGGGGTCAGTGGTAAATTAGGTGTGGATGGATATCAACTTGTTAAGGTATGAAAACTATGGTGCTTAAAAGGATTAACTGATGTAAAGACCCACTTTGTATTTGAGTGATAAATACAGGTGCGGGCCTAGATGGAAGAAAATGCCTACACGGCACTCTTGAATGCTACCATTGTGTTGTAACAATTTTTGGTTCTAGATGTTTTGTTGATTCTTTCAGATTTTCTACATGATTATGTGTGGCATTTGAAAGCACAATGTTTTTTTCTTCCATCTCATCTATAAACTATTTACTTTTCTTCTCTTTTTGTATTAGTTTTGCTCTATTAAGATGTTTGGTGAAAGCAGACTACTGAAATATTTCTAACATTGGACTGCTAGGCAATATAGTCTGTGTCTGAGGAAGGCTTTCTGTGCTTCATACCACCGCAGGATGGAGGGACACAAATAGTAGACTATGCAACAAGCGTATTATCTTCATTCCCATGGTATAGAAAACTGAGACACAAATGAAACTAATTGTTAATGTCATATAATCACTGATAGAGAACAGGTTTTTAAAATTTATTCAGATTACATCTCAATTGTTATCCCATCACTTATATCCTCCCATCCCTCCCTCCCTCCTGCTTTCACCCTATTCCCCTCCCCTAGGTCTGTGACACAGGGGGACCTCCTCCTCCACTATATGGTCATAGGTTATCAAGTGTCATCCTGGTAGCCTGCTTATTCTTTCTCTGAGTGCTAACAGGCCTCCCCACCAAGGGGAAGTGGTCAAATATGGGGCACCAGAGAGAAAAGTGTTTGAATTCAAGTAATTAAGTTCTGGAGTTTCTTGAAATCAGTGTATGTCTCTGTTCATGTGTAAAATGTACTGTATTATCTTAAAGCTCTCTCTCTAGAGGGGAAATAAGCCCCAATTTAGTATTTGCTGATATTGCAATGTATATATCGCCACCATGTACTACACGGTTTCAGCCACATTGAATGAAATTAAGTTAGCTTGGGTAGTGTGGTACTTATTTTATTAGAACTTTGGTTTTATTTTCAATCAGCCTTAATTACAAGGAACAGAGTAAGAAAAGATGAATAACACTAGGTTTATTTAGGAATGGAAAGAAGTATTTTGACATTTATGATGCTCAAGGGTTTTGCACAAGTCAGAAAAAAAATGAGATAGACTACAAGCAATTAGAAGGGATTTTGTTTTCCCACATTTGTTCTAAGATCTGATTTTCTTATTATATGTCACTGCTCACATTATATGAATAAGATGTTTAATTACAGAAAATAAATAAGCAAACACATCTAATGCACCACTCTGAAAGGTTACAAGTTTAAATCAAATGACCAATTCTTGATGCAGTATCCATGCATTAAAACCATAAATAACTTCCTTCTCTTTAACTCAGAGGCAAATAGGTTGAACAGAGCAGTTCCAACTGCCATTATATCCATCCTGAATGTGGTCATTTTTATCCTATAAGTAGATATGATTTTCTCAGTACTAAAATATGACTTTTTAAAAAATTTGGCTGACCTTAGGTTATATTAGAAAACACTTATCATATGGCACTTATTAACTACAATTTATACTTTTGTGGACCACAGGATGTCATCTTTTCATTGTGTAAAATAGCTGAAAATCTACTGCATAATATGTAACAAGGTTAGCACACAATAAAACAAACCATTTAGAGCTTCTACAAAACCATGGGATCGTTAACAAAAATTGGTCAGTAAATGGCACAAACACCTTAATTTACGTTCTGAATTGCTATCCAACTAACACATGTGTCTCCAATAGATATTATTCAAATGAATTTTAATTGTACAATTAAAGGTATTAAATAAGCCTAATTCAGTCCTGAGGTCTAAAGTCAATCACTGAACACCACCAGAACACATGGCATTTTAAAAAGAAGTTCAACAAGGTAAGTTATGGCCTTTGAAAGTATATTGCCTGGGTATAAAATATTAACTAAAATACATTGTACATATGATTTACCCTCTGAAGTCAAAAGGTATCACCTGAGTGTTGACAGTGGAAATAGATGGTTTGGTTTTTTTGTACATGTAGTACATGGGTATATTTCTAGTTAAAGTCAAAACAATAAGTCAAGCTCTACTAAGAATATTTTGCAAAGGTAGAAAATGTTAATTACATGAAACATCTAATATTTGGTATAAAGCATTCTGTGTTACCTACTAAAAGTTGAATTTTATTAGTCACTCTCCGAATATTTTATTTAGTTTCCACTCAGGAAATGTAGATGAACTTCAAAAATAAGAGAGATTTCATTATCTCTTGGTTCTCCTCAATCAAAATAAGGTAGTCAAAATTAACAATCTGACCCATAAGCAAATCAGCCTTTCACACTGTCACAGAAGCTGACCAGGAAAATATGAAAGACATGTCAGGGACAAAGGGCTGTTGCCCATCACATCTTATGGTTTGAGAGTATCAACTGAGATGCAAACAGGACTTGGGATGAAGGCCTTTTGAAACTATCCTGGCTTTGGCCCACCACTGCCATCTCCTCTCTTCCACTCTCACTGGTGTCGGTGTGCTTATTTCAGAAAGATTTGCACAAAATAAGTCACCATCACAAATGAGTAGTCTTAGGAAACCCCCCTCTTTTATTGGGGGCTACAGACAAGCCCACCTGCCATTTGCTTCCTAGAGAAACATCCTGGGAGTAGACAGTAAGCAGACTGCCCTCTCCCAGGAGGGTGACATCTCCGGCTTGTAAAACGTTGGCTATAGAACCATGCTTGAACACCCATTCCGAAATACAGCACCACGAAGGACTGAATGTTTGGCTTTTTTCAGACTGTCTGGAATCACCACATACAGGCATATGAGCTTCTTAAAAAAATATATATGAAAGATCCCTTAGGAAAATGTCAACTGTAACTGTCCAATACTTTAAAATTTTTAATAAAAAATTTTCAGCATCTTCTTGGATATCTCTGTCCATCAGAAAAAAATTCATTTTGAGGTTTGTTTTTTTGTTACGTTTTGAGGTTTTCAAATACTCTTATTATTTTAGTAATGTCCACACAACTCCTTAACTGATTGGTATATTTTATGTATTAGTCAGGAGAGTCTATACTGGATCATAATGTATGTCCACCGAGTACTGTCACGGATGTCTGCTCATTATAGGTACTCAATGACACGGGTAGTTGAGAGCTGCAATCAGCATGGTGTCATGCATGAAAAAATATGAAAGAATCCGGGAAGGTCTCACATTCCAAATTCACTTAAAAGTCATTGCCAGCCCTGCTTCTCCGGCATGTGGTAGGTGTGCTTGTGTTCCCTCTGGTTTGGTACAATGCACCTAGTTCTGGCAATGTTTTGTGGACAGGATTCATGAGTTTGTACTGTAGCTAGCAGAAATAAGAATCAGCCTATAAGAAGTCATTACTGAAATAGTCATAGAAGATTATTCCAATATGAGTCAATGAACATAAATTAAATACAAGACCTTACCAAAATTTCTATGACCAACTGTGGTCAATAGTTTTCTTATTGCCTACTGTGTTAGGTACAAAGCACTTGTACAGAGGTCATCTAAATCCTCTTGGAAAGTAATATTTGTATTTCCCTCTTCTGTCACCAAACAATTCCTTTATAAAATTATTTTTATTAACCTGGGCTAAAATTATTTAGTATTTCATGTAGTTTAAGCACTGTTATTAAACTGGGTTCAAATTTAAGTCCAGAAAACTTCGTGCCGGTAGAGAATATTTAAAAATCATTTCCCAAGCAGTTTTGATAGGTAGGATGAGAACTAATGACATAGGTTAGGCAAACAGTAAATATCAAGCTACTCATATTAAAAAACACAAGCAGTATTAATGTTTGACAACAATATAATATATTAGCTTATCAATGACTATAGATTAAAGCAATGATGATTTTGAACTAAGTAATAATGTTGAGAAATTACACGTACAGTGTCCTTGTAGTTGTCAGGCCTAGATAGTTGATATGGGAATTTGGAACACAAGGTCAAGCTAGACAGCACACTTATTGACATGTTCTAACTGCAGCCTCAACCCTGGCACAAAAGATTAGTAAAATTACAGAAAAGAGCCCCATAAATGATTTTAAAAGAAATGATCAATACCGAATATCAGTTGCCCAAAGATCAGAGATTTCTGTGGCTTAGCAATATTCACCTGTTGCGTGCTCTTCAAAAAGAAATCAACTAAACACTCATTAGCTTTTCATAATGTACAAATGAATAAAACCCATATATTTTAATAGTATTATTTCTGCTTTGAGCTATTAGAAAATATTAGGTAAAACTGTAACTTCTAACTCAAATAGGTCTGGACTACTGAGGTAGCGCTACTATTTCCCCTGGACTTCACATGCTTGCATAATCTGCGTACTCAAATACACTTTATTTACTAGGGCATTGCAAAAATAAAGCTTCGGAGTAGAAGTTTCTTACCACATTGATCAGAAATTCAACTATCACTTAAAGTTTAAAAATATACACCATGTATATATGCACATTAATTCTAAGTGGTAAACAGACCTTAAGTAAAAATAAACAAATAAACATGCAGATACAGAAATAGCAGTACAGCAGTTTATTTTTGCACTTAATTTACCCAAGAACATCACTACATGATGTCAGTGTGTAACTGTCCAGTTTTTGCATCTCTTCTCTTTAAATACACATACTGAAGGACAAGATAAGACTAAATGCAGTCTACTTTTTCTTCAACTGGATGACTATGTAGAGAATTATAAACCATGAAACTAAACTGAGTAAATGTTGGAAGTTTGTTGCAAGCAGCACCTTGAGCCAAAAAAAAGAGAGAGAGAGAGAGAGAGAGAAAGTTAAGGGTTACAGGAGGCATATATTTAGAAACAATAAAGATAACATTAAAAAGATAACATTAAAAAGATAACATTTGCCTAGACATTGCTATGACATGTTGCATTACATATGTTGCATGCTTCTATATAATATATATGATATATAAATATATATAATACATACATATACATATGATCCCTTATATATATATGTTCACGCCTTCATAGTAGAGAGTGATTAATAATCCTGGAAGAAGAGGAGGGTAAGATAATACAGCCTTCAAAGAATGATTTACTTTACGTGTATAAGTGTTTGCCTGCATGTATTTGTGTGTATATATATAGATATAGATATAGATATAGATATAGATATAGATATAGATATAGATATCTATCATATGTGTGCCTGGTGTCAAGGTCAGAAAGAGGCAGACACTCTGGAACTGGAGTACCAATGGTTGTAAGCCACCTTGCGCATTCTAGGAAGCTAGTGTGTATGGGTCCTATGCAAGAACAATGCTAACTTTTGAGTCATTTTTTTTGAGGCCTTACCTCATCCTTTTGAACATCAACTAGCTGATCGCTCCCATACGCTCCTCTGCTACTATTTTACTCTTTCAATCTCTTTCTTTGAAAAATATTATTCAAATTTATTTTCCCTAGCTACTAGAGCATTGTCTTATCTATAACCCTCCCATTCCACTGCTTCCCCAACCCCTGCTTGCTCACTCCAATGAAAAGTGAGAAGAGCTATCTGTCGATGTGCCTTCTGTGTGAGTTTAGTTTGTTCGTACCTGCAGGGGGAGAGGTCTTTCTGTCATGACTTTATTAGAAGTAGTCAATTTTTAATTCATATAGTTAGGTGATTAGAATCTTCCCACCCCGCTAAATGTAAATGTAAGCCTTCTATGGCTTATCTGCTGAGAGGGAATAATTAAACTGCCTTATTTCATACATAAAGCATCCCACATAACTTTCTTTGACTTTTATGTCTTCGAACTTAAAAAGGAATTAGGAAATCTTCAAACAAGCTCTTCAAATACAAAAGTGTGGGAAGTAAAAGATCAAAGAAGAGCAGCCCGCAGTCTAGCCTAATAAGCTGTATTGATCAGTAAGCTCTACATATTCTCCATCTGAAAGTTCAGTGATGAGACGCAGCAGTGTTTGACCTTACGTGCTTCGCAGCCATGCCTGGCTCATAAGGAAAGCAAACAGGACAGAAGATGTGCCACAAGCCAGGCCAGATTCATTGTGCTGGTTGGTCTGGCTTGCTCACTAGCAATAGTTTTTGTTCTTCAGAGTCCCAGAAAGATCAAAATGACTGGAGTGTTTTAATGAATGAGAAAGAAGTAAAGGAGATTAATTTATCCCCACCATTTCTAATCACTAGAAGCATTTGACTAAATTAGCCTATCAGCATCCCCTTTTATATAGACTGCAGTGTATTATATGCTCAGATAGATACAAGTTTGTTTTTTTTTTTTTTTTTTTTTTTTGAGACAGGGTTTTCTGTGTAGCCTTGGCCATCTTGAACTCACTTTGGAGACCAGGCTGGCCTGGAACTCACAGCAATCCACCTGCCTCTGCCTCCCTGAGTGCTGAGATTACAGGCATGTACCATCAAGACTGGTAAAGTGTGTATCTTTTATAATCTCTTGTAAATTCACTCAAATAAAAATATAGATTCAACGTACCATAATTTCCACTCACATTGGCACATATAACAGCTCCAAAGAATTTCGGAAAATACTTCTGAATTCTTGAAATCACTTTTTGGCAGGCCAAGGCTGGGTCATCTCCTCCTCTCATATATTCTACAGCCTGGTAGCTAATTTAAGCAGAACTGACAGCTTAATATCGGAGAACAGAATAGACACTAACTTCACATTAAGCTAGGTTGACTTCAGAAAATCTGAAATGACCATCTTGTTACATTTAGCTTAATTCCTATGAATGAACACGTCAGTAATTCCTGTCACAGCCTTAATACCAAGGCAAGCAAACCCTGCCACAATGTCATCTGTTCATCTCACCCACCATTGATTTCAGATGAGTACTGTAATTTTTGGCTTTGGCTCAATAACTGTCACTTTGTTAATAACAGCCGGAAGTCACAAATAGAGGGTGTATTTGCATGAGGAAGAGCTATGACCGCAGGAGGAAACACTGCAAGTGTTCAGCACATACAGCTGTACTTAGTGACTGTCCACAATGACTACATGTTCTGCTTTTCCCAGTCACTTTATTATGGCCTTGCATCAATTATGTAAACAGATCATAAGCAGTTTCTTCTTTTTTATAAGATAATGATGACTCAAGTCAATGATCGCAAGCTAACTGGTAAAACATACAAAATTTAAAAAAAAATTAAACAAAACAAAACAAAAAACGTTGCTCACAGTTCTATGTAAACAGCATGAATTGGGAAAACACACAACAAAACCCATCGCTGTCCTGACATTACACGTCTCTTTGAAGGACCTCTAAATTTTACAAAGGTAAGAAGTCACACCTTGGCAGAAAGCGCAGGAGTATGTCACCGTCCCCGGTTGCTGCAGCTGCCCCAGCCGTGTCATCAGCATAGGCCCCGGCTCCAGGTATTGGTGAGTCTCCTACACGACTTTGGGAATAGACAACATAAAAATTTAGAGTAGGAAACCAAATGTGAGCTAATCATGTTATGAGTGGTTTCAAATTTAGGGCCTATTCCCACATAGCCACTGGCTACTGTTCTAAGTAAATTCTTCCTAGTATGCATTTTTGCTTTTCTTTTGGATTAAGGTTTTCAAACAGCAATATTAATACATGAGTCTGTTTTCAGATAGATTTTCAATGTAACAAAACTGAATTCTTAGAAACACGTTAAAATATTGCTTTCCCAATAGTTGGACAGATGTTGGCTTACAGAAAATGAATTATAATTAAAGCTGGAGGGATAAGTTCTAGACATTTGCTGTACACCACTATACTAAATTTAATAATAATAATAATGTACTTTATATATAAAACCTACTAATAGCATAGATTTTTAAAAAGCATGTGAGACAATGCATACGTTAGACAGCTTGGTTTAACTTTTTCACATATGTTCATATATATGAAACTATGCTGTACTCCATAAATAGACATGTTTCTTTACCAATTACGTTTTTAAGCAGAAAACTTGTCATCAGTTCACCATAAGACATCACATAGATTTACAGCAAATGTTCTACTATTACACTTTTCTCAATTTCTGGAGCACCTGAACAGTTCTGATTATTTCCTTACACTGCTTCCTATGCAATGGGCCAAACTTTTACCAGTCTCCCCTTTTAATAAACCTACTTAATGCCTTTCTTCTACTTAAAAACAAGGCAGCAACAAAAACAAAATGACAACTCTTCTAGCTTACCCCTGAAAACTGGCTTGGGTTCTGCCAGTTACTTTGGGGTACTATTCTGTACACAGTGAGCGCACACATGCCAATACACACATACATATGCACACATGAGCACCACCCCCCCACTCCAGCTTTCCTTCCAGCCACTAGAAGCTGTTAACTTGACTTGTGTACTACCTGTAAACATTTGTTCCATTGGCTGTATTGGTGTACATCCTCATTCAGTCCCCAGCTCCATTATCACTTAACTGGACTGACTAACTCAGGTCACACAGATTAACCCCTGACATACCTGAACTGTGAAGCACCTGGCTGGGATGCTTGCTGTGGCCAGTAACATACGGTAACAGGCTTTCTTTCATGTTTATCTGAGAAGTTAGTATTTTGTTTTATATATGGCATCCTGCACAAGCCCTGGAATAGAGTGCTTTACATTTGATACATATTTGAGAGATCTGTTCTTGGGGAAACACTAACCCAGGTATTTTGAAGTTTATACCATTTGTAGATGTGCCAGCAGCAGTATGTCCCAGCTTATGGATTACAACCATGCCTAGAGATAAACACAAAACAAAACAAAACAACTTTCCTTAAGTATAGTCAAATAATGTATCAGCTGATGACTGCTGCTGTGTAGTGAGGCGGGTTGTGTTCCCTCATATTTGTAACTACATAAAGTGATGGATTTAGGAGAGGACCAAGGGCAGGTGGGACGGTTATTAGGGAAAATGCCCAAATTAGTGAGATTAATACTAGAGACCCCAGAGAACTAGACATGCCACCTATGAACCAGAAAAAGGGACGCCAACAGACGATGAATCCACCAGTGTATGCCTTGGAATGTTCCACATCTACAATTCTGAGAAATACATTTCTGTTGTTTGTAAGTCATCCAGTCTATGGTACTATGCTTTTACATACTGACTCCATTAAAAAAATAAAGTGTGTTCTTTTACTAACTACAGGTAGATGAAAAGGAAAAATTAAAAACATTGAAAACTGTATCAATGATATTATGCCATAAATGCTAATGACCTGTTTTCATATTATTATTGGACAAAAATATCTCATATTCATACTCTTCAAATATACCAGTTACTTTCAGTACCTTTTCAAAGATAATTCCCAATAAAACCACTCATTTTGATTAACAGAAATTGTCAATATTATAGCTTAGAAAAATTATAACAGTTCATTTTATTTAAGAAAACCCATAAAATAACCAAAATGTTAAATATTAATGATTTGATTGATAATCTACATTTTAATAGTCACTGGATATTTAGTGTCTTGTATAAGTAATTACCAAACTGTATATTAATGTTAAGACAAAATTATAAATATATATATATATATATATATACACACATATATACATATATATTTATATACTACAAAAATGAATTTATATGTGTTTTTAAAATGTATTATATATGGATATATATGCATGTACATATAGTGAAAAAGAGATACACATACCAAGGGGTATTTACTTGGCAGTTAAAATAATGAAAATTATCTAACTTCTGGTACATGAGTAAAAATCAATATGAACTTTGGAACATCATTAACTAAAATAATTAATAAAGTGGCAAAAAAAGTGACCTACCAATAGTATCATGACCACGGACACCCACTTCTTTGTAGGGAATATTTCTCTGCTCTAAGAAACCAGCCGGTTTGTAGGGTCCACAGTATTTTGAAGGATCTGGGATAACTTTCTGTAAAGGAGATTAAAGTTTTTTGGTTACAAGGGGTGTTTTAGAAACAGGCAAATAATTGTGGATGATTGCTAATCATTAGAAGAAACCAGAAAGTCATCATTAACTCAGAGCTCAAAGTTAGCTTAATCTTAGGTGAAAATTGATGGTTCCCAAATCAGATATTGTGGATTAGAACAAGGTGTGCAAAGAACAAGCCGTTGAATTCCATCTTTACACACATTATCCTCAGCAGAAAGGCAGATAGAAAGGTTGTTTGTTTTACATTATATATTAATCTCAAAGGAAAAGTACCCAGCCTGAACTTTACATGTCAGAATATGGTTCCCAGATGACAAATTCTGAGATTTCAAGTAAAATTTGTCTTAAAAGAATGCTTATTTTCAATCTCTGTTTATAAAGTGTCCAACTTTGACACAGAGACATGACATTGTCAGCTACTGCATTTTTCAGACCGTAAGACACACCTCTTTCCCCCAAAAGTGGGGAGGAAATTAGGGTGCACCTTATGGTCCGAATGCTGTTTTTACTATTTTTCTTGTTTTACTGCTCTAAAAACTGCTGGGTCCATCTTATGGCCAGGTGCGTCTGATAGTCTGAAAAATATGGTACAACATTCACACTTGAGAACTGCTCTCAAGTTATAACAAAAAACAAAACAACATGGCACAAAATGTCACATTTTAAGTAATTTCATGAGTTTGTGATGGATGCTACTTATTTTCAGCTTTGCTGTGCCTGCAACCATGAACGGGATCCCTCTGGCTGCAGCCATTCTAAGTAGCAGCCTGAGACTCTGCTAAATATTAAAAGTACAGAAATATACCAATAAATTTATGTTGTTTGAATAGACTAGAATTAAGACAATAACTGTTTTTTTCTTTTCTTTCCTTCCTTCCTACTTTACTTCATTCCTTTTTTTGTTTCTTTTTTTTTTCCAAGACATGGTTTCTCTGTGTAGTTCTGGCTGTCCCGGAACTCGCTCTGTAGACCAGGCTGGCCCTGAATCAAAATTCCTCTTACTGCTGCCTCCCTAATGTTGGGATAAAAGGCACAGCAAGCCCAAGATAAGAACTTAATACAGTTTGAGCACCCCTTCCCTGAAACGTTTCAGACTAGAAGTGTTTTGAATTTTTTTCAGATTTTGGAATTTGTGTATGTTCCTAATGAGATACCTCACAGAAGCGCCCAAGTCTAAGGACAAAATTTACCTATGTTTTACGTCTATCTATGTAATCACTCTGAAGATAACCCAGAGCGCAGACTAGATTCATGAAGTAATGTGGCCTTTCGCACTTTGACTTGTGGCATCATGTTAGTGCAGAAACATTTGAACTTGAGATTTTTAGTTTAGAGATGCTCCTTCCTATGCATACCTCATAAGACTGTGTACAAGGTTTAGACTCAGCTGTTTGATTAATAACTTATTTTCTGAACTGAATCCGGAGAACCTTGGTAATTAGGATTTAAGGAACAAAGAGATTAGGGACTAAGATATTCCATGGAAGGAATCTGTGTGGCAGAATAAAATTAATATGCCAAAGTTCCTACTAAAGAAAGTTGATCTCACTAGTAACAAACCAGACACCTAATTCTTTACGTGTTCTAGTCAAACTACAGTCAACGTACTAGATATACACGGATACCATTTAAGAAATTTTTTTTGACTGTGGATTTTGTTCCAAGAAAATACAAGTAAAGCAATGTTAATGGTGCCAGCTCCATTCTTCATAGCAAACCTTGAATTTAAAATTATTGCCAGAGAGCAAGAGTCATTAACCTTATGGGAGTGATATATGGAACATGGGCACACCCCGAGAGTCAACTTATATCACTGGCTCTAACAAGTGGCCAGGAAACTAACCAACATAGGCCAAAGAGGGCCAAAGGAGCACTTAGCATTTTCAAGAAATTTACAGAATATGACATTTAAAGATGTTTTTTTATTATTTTTAAGATTCACTGACAATAAGACAGGTTAATCCCTGGCAACACCCAGCCTACCTCAAAGAAGATGATGAGCATCAAAGAATCTCCTTATGGAGATGGCTTCAAATGTGGCAAACAAGCAACTGGGCAAAATGTCCTCATTTCAGCAACTGATAGAATTCTGCCTAAAAATGGGCCAGCTTAGATGCAGGCAAAGTCGATGGCCAAACTCTGCCAAGATAGGGTAAACAAGTCCTCAATAGTTCCTGCCTAACAAATATGTATGTCAGATATCTGAGCTCAAAGGCTGAAGATGATGCTCCAACGTTATAGAGAGTTTTGGGTGACCGTCCAGGCAGCAAACTGTCTCTCAGTTTTTTCACTTTGAAAGCTGCTAACTAACCTGCACTTTCTGTTTATTCAGGTTATTAATTTTATTCCTTTTCAAGTACCTGAAGGGGTTGAAGACCTGATAGTTTAGTTTTACAATTAACCTTGGTTGTTTAGGAGTTAAGATGCTTTTAGGTCTAGATAGATGTTTTAAGTTGATAGAGATGAGATATGATAGATATTGATTTACATCCAGAATTTCAGACTCACCAAGATTGGAAAGATGTTTTCTTTAAAGTTGCCAAATACAAACAGCCAAAATATTATGAATGTAACAGTTACGTAATTGCTGATTGTTTCATGGCTCTGCTTTCTGTATGTAGTTTATTATATGTGTGTGTAATAATATAAATGCATACATAAAAAAGAATTAAAATTTAAAAAAGAAAAAAAAAAAAAGAAATTTACTTTGTTAAGTTGAATTTATATACATACCCTCCAATAATTTGGCTGGCAATTCTGAGTAAGCCAATCCGTATGAAGAGCTTTGGAGATACCGGTAGATAAATCCTCATTGGTGAACCCCATACTTTCAGCAAAATTGGTGGCTGGAGATGAAAGGGAAAAGTCTAAGCGCATGCATTGTTTCCTAAGCAGAATACATATACTAGAGGCATTCTGGGTCAGCCAGTGCTCACGTGGAGAATGGAAAGACATCCTAGGAAGGTGGTGCACAGGGGCTTTCAAAGGAATTTTTGATCATTTCTGGATTTTCAGCTCCCCTCTGTCCTTCCTATGACTGGTCTGTTGGACACCTTCAGGTTGTTTATACATTTTCTTTACTTCCACCATCTTTCCCTTCTACTTTGAAGAATTCCAGCCTTTCACAGCACACACGTCTCATCAGCACAGAATTCTACTGCTTTAACTAGAGCGGCAAGGACCAAATAGGAAAACGGATTCTAAACATCAAATGTCATATGTTTTTTAGAGAGCCTACAATTCTATTTCAAGCCTATTGAGGTGCTACATAAATAGATCATTAATAAATCATTTTTTAATCGTAGGTTGCTTTATGACCTTCTGCAATGGAACTTGCAAAGGACTCAAAAGACACTGCCACAGCAATCTCCCTGTGGTACTACCGCCCCACATAAGCAGTGGTCCCCTGCGTCTTGTTATCTGCAGAAATGCAAAGCAGGAAGGAAACCGATGTGAACCCCACTTCAGCAGCAGCAATCACTCATCAACAGGAAATAGCATATTGCTTTGTCTTAAAAGCAAAGCAAGCTGTAGAAGTAATCTATCCACTTAAACAGATACGAAATAAAACAGCAGGGTTTTGAACGTAGGTCTCCTTTGCTCTCTACTTCACACTAGGTTCTAGTTTTATTTTATTTTAATTTTATAGTGAAAATAGACAAAAAGACTAGAGCAAAATTTCAGTATAGTTTTAATAATACCTGACTCCCCTACTAAAAGCGTGTGCGTTGTATGCTCCATGACTCTCCGTGCCACTCCAATTGCGTTTTTAATTCTTATAAGGCCTCCTACAGCTCCCACGTCCATAGCAGTGCTGTAAGGCAACAATGCAGGAAGATTTACGATGGCATTTTCCACTGGTACTTGAACAGAAAAATTGCATTTCTCCAAGCAGTAATATGTGGAAAGGCTAACCTCCACCTCAGCGCAGAAGTCAAAACAACCCGTAAAGTTCATGGATTCCCACAGACAAAATTCAAGAACAAAGTCAATTTAGTATATATCTCAACATGTTATTTTAAACTTGGCTTTTAAAGGAGGCCTTCAGGCTTAGGTCACAGAAACCACAGCATTTGCAGATGGCAGGTAAATTATTGGGCCAGAGGTACAGTTCTGTATCCTGGGGTTCTCACGGGCCAAAGCTACTTAGTCACTTACTTTTCTGTGATATTCGAGTATCGAGATGATGTTTTGGTTTTGTTGTTTGTTTACTCTTTGTGTCTGGAGTACAAGCACCATAAACAAGGGGCTCCTCCATCTTGCTCCGAATGTAAGCCAACCTGACACCAAAGCGCAATGACAAACAAGTCCTGAGGGGCATTCTTACCCATCCATGATCATGGCGTCCAGGGTGGTCTCCCCAAGTTCATTGGGACTTCCTCCAAAGCCTACAGTGCCGTCGCACTGCTCTTTCTCACACATAGTACAGCCATTCTCCACTGCATCCAGGGCAGAACCTCCAGATACTAACGTCTGCCATGCTGTTAAATTCCAATAGTACGTAATTATAGTCGTATGTCGTCTCATGAGAAGTGCAACAAGCAAAGAACAGGTTGAGATGCCTTATTATTATTATATTTTTACCAGTGAAATTTTAACAAGCTATTTTATCAAATGGGACAAAAGTGCTATAAGGAAATTAGAATGACCGAGATAAAATTATATGGCTAATTACTATAAAGAGTTCAAAGATGTTTGCTCATAGTGGAAAGTGAGTATTTGAAAAACGTATCGGTAACTACTCCTTCTGTGTAACAAATGTCATCTTTAAGGGGGATAGCTGAAACTATCTGGAGACAGTTGAAAGTACTTTCAATGACAGCCTTAAAATTTCGTCATTACTTTTGTTTTGTGAGATAGGATCTTGCTAATTCATGTATAGCCTAGGCATGTCTAGAAGGCTGGGTCTTCCTACCACAAATTGCTGAAATTACAGGCATGTGTCACTCATTAGATTACTAAAATATGCGTAACTCGTACTTTCATTGGTAACTCTTATCACGGCACGACTCATTACAATATTACAAAGGCAATCGACTTCATGTGGTCGAATTAATCACATCCTCACCCAGCTTTCGAGTTGTTTAATAATTCTGGTTTCCAAAAGAAACTTATAGATGTGTACTAATCCATTCATGGCCATACAGTGTATTTCAGAGATTGCCCGGTTTCAAAAACAGACAGATTTTCCTCCACTGAATGCTGGAGACAGCTGTGTCCATAGACATTTACTGTAACGGGGTTGGGGCTACAGGGTACAGCCCTAAGGAACGCTAACAATAATTTTAATTCATAAGTGACAAGGACAGGGTGGCGAGCATGGATCAAAAATAGGTGTGTCCATAGGAAATTTAATTGTTTCCGAAACTGGAATCCAGAAGTGTAGTGTGGGGTGAATGTCACAAGAGTAAGGCAGATAAGACTGAAGGAGTTAAGCAGAAAGCCCTTGTGCAAGAGGTCAGGGTCAGTCTAAAATGCCGGAGTGGTAGGGAGAACCAAGAGAGGGCAAAGTGCAAAAGAAACTATGCAGGAAGAAGACCGGAAAGAGACCAGCCTTCAGCATCTGGCGCACTCCAGGATCCTGTAACCTTAGGGGCCCTGGCAGCTTCCTGCATAGAGGAGCTTGCACAGCGCAGCCTCCCACCCCGGGCTGCCGCTCCGCACCTGCGCTGGTGGCATTCTTAAAAGGCCAAGTGTTGATGACCAGGGGCAGAGGGCTGAAGCCGCGCACTAGGGCTGGGTTCAGCAGGAGTGGCAGGAGAAGCCAAGGCGGCGGACTCCACTTCCGCGCCATAGCAGTGGCGCCCAGCCGAGCAGTGCGAGAAAAGTCCCGGCTAGCTACGCACCCAGACGGCCGGCGCGAGAAAGGTCTCGACAAGCTCAGACTCCCTGATCTCGTGACTCTCTTTGGTCTCATCCCGGGCTCCTTTAACTCTCGCGAGATGTGAGGCCCTTGGGGGAGTCTTTTTTTTTTTCTTCTTCTTTCTTTTCTAATTTGTTGCTGTGGTTCTGTAATGGTGTGCAGTGTCGAGCTTTTTTTTACTTTTCTTTTTACTTTGTTTTTGCTTTGCACATACATATATACTTTTAGTACCTTTACTGCTTAGCCTGTTTGTTATTTTCTTTTTAAACGAACTATAGAAATGATCCCTGAAAGTATAGTCTTTAGCCTGTTTTTTTTAAAGGAAGATTGACCTTTTTGAAAATGAATATGTAATGATGCAACCCTGAGTTGCACAACACTAGAAACCTTAGATACCTGATAGATACTATTTGGATTTTACATCTTTGCTTGTTTACATGTTTAAGTGTAATTTAAAGGGAAAAAGTAGGCCAGACTTACAATGTACCCCGGAATTCCTTTAAAAGTTTAAATGATAACTGAATATAAGAAAAGCACTCTTGCTTAGGACCAAGTTCGTTTGAGGTATTTTTGACACATATTTTTACATCATTTCTTCACCACAGCTTTTTGTAGGACGTCCTTTAGTCACAAAATCCCTGAGCTGGAAGCAAAGGACATGCTGGGCAACTTGGAACATGCCCGTTACCTTACCCACTGAAGCGCAGACTCCTCGCCTCCAGCCAAGAAGGCTAACTCCTTTCTTTTCTGAAGGTATTTTATTTTATCTTCATGCCTAGCACCATTAAGTACTAAATAAATGTTTGAATAAAAGGAGAAATGGGAGCTTTACACTCATGGTATTGGCTGCTCACTTTGATAGTTCAGTTGCTGCGCAGATGTGTGAGCATGGGCCAGTAATCCCACTGGGATTCGGGAATGCTTGTCCATATACCTGAAGGAAGACATAATTTTAAAGAGCATCTATAAATCTATCCAGACTGGTAAAATATGAACTGGATGGGAGTTGTGAGGCTTGGAAAATCTTCAAGGTTCTTATTGCATGGAAACTTAATATGCAATTTAAATAGCATAAGATAGCCTAGAATTATCCCCAGGCTGGGAAGTGCTATTAAAAAGTTAGGTGTAATTAAAAAAGAAATGACACATGATCCTTCTATGGGGTTTTGGAGGAGGACCAAACTATTTGTGCTGTGCTAATGAGCATAAAGCCCATGCTACCTGAGATGGGAGAGATGGATGAAACAGAATATGAAAGCAAAGAAAACACTTATTGTCTTCAGAATTAATTTTCCGTAGCACCTGAGTTGTTATTTATAAGTTCAAAGAACTAAGACATGCCTTCAAAAATTATATAAAAAAAAATACATGGAAAATTGGTCTCAGTTCTTGCAGCTATTTTTGAGCAATATAAGTCCTTCCAGCTGAAGGAACCAGACATTACAGAGGCAAGACAGCAAGGCAGGCAAATTAAAGGGACAAGAGAAGGAGAGGAAACTCCTCCCTCTTAGGATCTAATTTGTTTTTCCTGCAGAAAGTAAAAAAAAAAATTTTCAAACAAACTGATAAAGCTTTTAGTCTGTAGAGATTTATGTATTTTCCTAAGGACAGCTCAAACAAGGCTGTTAAAAACAACACCTGAACAATGTTTGCTTAGTGGGTGCAGCCTTGGGTTTTACAATATTAACACCCCTGTTTTGTCTCCAAATATAAACAGTAGGCTGTACAAATCTCTAAACTTGAAGGTAATGTTATTTAAACTTTAAATTTTTCTAAATCTTAAAACCGTGTAGATTGTATCCATTAAGGAATGTAATTTAGCCACATGATATGTCACTTTATTTCTCTCTATCTCTGTCTGTCTCTGTCTGTCTCTGTCTCTCTCTCTCTGTTTCTCTCTGTCTGTCTCTGTCTCTCTCTCTGTTTCTCTCTGTCTGTCTCTGTCTGTCTCTCTGTCTCTCTCTCTCTGTCTTTCTCTGTCTGCCCTTCCCCCAGCCACACACACATTATAAAAACACTGAAGCATAATTCCAATGAGAGAAACTTTCACCTGTGCTTTGAGATGGTATGCCATCCTTAATAACTCACTAACTTGGCTGAGCTGGCTCATCCTGACGTTTCTTTGCTTGGCCTCATCAGGGTTTGGGCCTTCTACTCTACGATGGAAGGAGACCCTGGGCCCTTGGTTGCAAGCTGTATTAGGCTATGCCTTCTTCCCTTCTTCTGTGTCCACTCTTTTCTCCTATTCTGTGATATTAAAATCTTGTCAGAGAAAGTCATATGGTCTTGTGGTTTGACACTCACATACTCATAGAAAGAAGGAATGAAATATGTAAAGAAAGAATGAAAGAAGAAAAGCCAAATTATATTGTAACAGAAATATTGAAGGTCTCAATGTGATAACTTTATGTGTACATATATACTTAAAATAATATTCAATCTCAAAAGATTCTACAGTATCTGGTGGCTATGTAGTGGCCATTGTAGTACTCAGGGGACTCACTGTGTCAAAGCTTAGGACAATCACTACAGCTAAATCCTAAAGACATTAAATTACTTTCGATAGGGGGCTGGAGAGATGGCTCAGGGGTTAAGAGTGCTGCCTGCTCTTCCAGAGGTCCTGAGTTCAATTCCCAGCAACCACATGGTGGCTCACAACCATCTATAATGTGATCTGATGCCCTCTTCTGCAGATAAAGCCCTCATATACAATAAATAAATAAATTAAAAAAAATTACTTTTGATAGTTGGATTCCTTCTGAATGACTATTACTTATTTTTAGCTACTACTTGGAGAGTAGTTTAGACCTGATATTTCTTTGTGTCTCAGTGCTGGACCTATTTGCTTGATGTACCTGTAAGTTAAAATAGACATTTGTTAATAATAAAAGAGCCCACAAATTTCTTAATATTTACCTCATTTTATTTCAATAATTAATTATATGTAACAGATATTATGTACTGTTACTGACTAGCTATACGATTATCTTTATTCAAGCTTAGAATGCATCACTTAGTTCTGTTTGTTAAAATGTCTGTGTTACTAAGGAAAACATTCATGTAACAATAGCTCAGGCCTCAGTACCTGGATCTTAAAACTTGGGGCAACTACATAGCAGCTCCACCCAGATCATTTAATCTTCCAGAGATAGGCTTTTCTCATGTATGCTAAGGAGATAATAAGTTCATTCATACTTTAATGAGCAAGGTAAGAGTTAGAAGAACACTAAAAGAAAATTTAAATAATATGCTTTTGTCTTAATTAGCATTTACTGAATGTCTATCGATTCGTGTCTGGAGGGAACAATCTGTATAGAATGGAGAAATATCCGTAGGCTGGCTGGGTACCTAGAATGCATTTTAGAGTGCACAGAACTTGCCTGCATTAAATTTGAGTTGAAAATTCTTTCTGTCCATGTTGAGTTGTCTGGTAGTTAAGTTTTAATGTTTATAAAGCTGGTGAATTTCTATGTTGGGAGATTTCTATGTTACTGAATTCTTCCCAGGAATAAAAATGCCAGTAGAATCTTAATAGTTGCTACAAATATTCCCATCGTGTGTGTGTGTGTGTGTGTGTGTGTGTGTGTGTGTGTGTGTGTGTGTGTGTTTTCAAGGTCGAGAGGGGGTAATTGTGGGCACCTGCAAACTCCTCTCCTTTTGTTCTGAACCTCATGGCTTTCAATTTATCAGTCTCTAAAGGATGGAGGGTTGAGTCTTTCCTGATAGCATTTGAAGCTGTGGGTCTACAGAGGATTTAACGCTGTAGTTTGCAGGGAATCTAGGTATTTCAAATCTGAAGCTTAAAACACTAAGCCATCCCCTCTGGCTTTTTCACGGTTGCTGGGAAATCCACTTTAGTAACATGCCCATGTTTTGCTACTTCTTCAAAGCTGTAAGCGTGACTTGGCATTGAAATAATAATTTCTTTTCCAAAAGTCCCCACTGAACTATTACCTGGGTTATCTAAATACAGGCTATTTATTTGATTGGCATGTGCTCTTGTCAGTTTCAGAACCTGTAAGTAATGATTTTTGCTGGTGTAAAAGCACAGAGGTAACTGTGTTTCTAATTTAAATCCATTCTTTTTTTGATAATCCAGGAATACTTAATGTTACCTGATTGTACATTCTTGATGTAATTAGAGTTATTATACAGAAATGTCATCTTACTATTCTCTGAGAACAGAGTTTTCTTCTTTTCTAAGATAATATTTTTGGATTTTTTTTTTCCTTCCATACCATTTGTCAAATTGGTAGCATATTCAAATCAGACACTACCTTTTGACTTTTTAACCTTTAATGTCATCTTAATAATGACAAATG
This sequence comes from Acomys percivali, assembly GCA_907169655.1. Lineage (NCBI taxonomy): Eukaryota > Metazoa > Chordata > Mammalia > Rodentia > Muridae > Acomys > Acomys percivali. The sequence goes on from OU015752.1 coordinate 15,830,703, forward strand.
CAGTACAATATTATGTTGGTCTTTACATGATTTTTCCTCTCAGATTAAGTTTTGTTCAACATATCTTCCATTTGTAATCCCAATGACAGGCCATTGGTATGATAATGTTGCTATACCAAGGGGCTAGTAGATCACTTTACATGGTGGAACCTGTTTTTTTGTTTTGTTTTGTTTTGTTTTGTTTTGTTTTGTTTTGTTTTGTCTTATAGCAGTTGTTTATGATGCTATGATGTCTTCATGAAAGTTACAGGAGCTAGTTCACCATACGTAATAATGCCCACTCACTACTCTAGCCGAGGCCCAGGGCAACAGAACAGATTTCCTCTCATCTTCCTACCACTCTAAAATTCACTTTGAAATTTTAATATCACAAATGTTTTTTTTTTTTAATGGAATTCAACAAAGAGTGTAAACTGTTGGAGGATGTGTTTTTGTGCACTATGTATTCAAATATTGGTTCCTGTACCCAGAGATGTGGTTGTAGTCCAGTGTTGTAGAAAGATGAATTATTCTTTCTATATTAATCAATACAGTAAATTATTAAGGTAGTAGTTTCCTTTAACCAGCTGGCTCACCAATGACTGACACAGAGAGATTATGATTTATTATTAAGCTGTAAGCACTATACTGGGCATATATTGAGATTCTCTAATCCTAGTACCTTTAAAACCCATATAAAAGCCAACCACTCGCCAATATGATGATCCAAGGGCAGCTTCTGCTTCCTCAGTCTTTCCTTACAGCCTTCTGTTCACTGCCATCTTGCCTTATGGCTGCTTCTCTGTCTCTCTCTGGCTAACTCCCTTCCTTCTGCTCTGCTGCTTTCTCCCTCTCTCTTCTCATCTCTTGAACTCACGCCTGGGAACGTAAAACTCCTCAGTCATAGGCTTCAGCATCTTTATTTAACCAATAATGGATAATTGGGAACATTCCTTATCTTCACATGGTTACAGGAGCTAGTTCACCATTCATAATAATGCCCATGACAGGTGGCAACCAGATCTGAAGGCACTGAAATTAGCACTTGAAAACACAGTTGGACCTTCCTTCAACTGTATGACTATGGCATTGTCATTATTATGAAGCATATCCTATCTTGGTATGGTTGTAAACATTGTTCTCCATCATCTTCTGATTGGTTAAATAAACTGCTGTATAGCCAATAGCTGGGCAGAAGAGTATAAATTGAGACTTATGAATCCAGGGAGAAGGTCTCAGGTGGAAATCAGAGAGAGGCAGGAATTGCCACTGGGATATGAATGAAGAAGGCACTAGCACAAGAGACTAAAATGGCCCATTACCCAGCCATGTGGCTCTGAAGTAGGCCAGACCGCTACCAGTGGGTTAGAGTATTTTCTCAGGCATATTACCTGAAGCTTTTAATAAATATAAAGGTCTCTGAGTCATTATTCAGAGTAAGGGCTGGCATAGGAAAAAAAGACCCTTTTATTTTATAGTAATCCTCCAAAGTAATAATGTCTTGCAGTTTATTCTTATTAAATTATATTCATTGGTTGATCATAGTTTAAGTGAGAAAATTAGTGTAACTATGAATGCATGTATCTTATATGTAAATTATGCAGATAATTTGTTCTTCTCCAGTGGCTCCTGTAATGATTTAAAGGCAAGATTAATTTACATATAACTCACTATATTTGTGTTTTAGAAATGCCACTTACCATTTTGTATTCCTTTAGTTCTGGAATCTTCTATCGACTTTATGTGTTTTCAGTTCCAAATACCAGTAGAATTGAAGGTGGCCTCGAGCAATAGGTTTTTATCTTTTTCTTTTTTTTTCTTTCCAAGTAAGAGAGCTGCTTTAATATATCAGAGCTTACTTGTTCCTTTCTGGTCATATACACTTAATGGGTGCTCCAGACCCACAGCCACATTCCAGACAAGGAATGGGGAAAGGCCACACTTCTCTTTTTTGTCAGGTAAGTACAAGAATTTCCAGAATATTATTTTATTCTCATTGGTCAGAGAGATATCATTTGTTCTTTACAGGAAAAAAAAATCATACATTTTTTTTCATTTTTCTTCTCTTTTTATTACTAATTTATAGGAATTTACCTTACTTTTAAAAATATTTTATTAATTTATTCATATTACATCTAAATTGTTAGCCCATCCCTTGTATCCTCCCATTCCTCCCTCCCTCCCGCTTCCTCCCTACTCCCCTCCCCTATGTCTGTGACTGAGGGGGAACTCCTCCCCCGGTATATGCTCATAGGGTATCAAGTCTCTTCTTGGTGACCTGTTATCCTTCCTCTGAGTGCCACCAGGTCTCCCCATTAAGGGGACATGGTAAAAAATGGGGCACCAGAGTTCGTATGAAAGTCAGTCCTCACTTTCCACTCAACGGTGGAGTATGTCCTGTCCATCGGCTAGGTCTGGGTAGGGGTTCGAAGTTTGCTGCCTATATTTTCCTTGGTTGGTGCTATAGTTTGAGCAGGACCCCAGGACCCAGATCCGCCTGTCATAATGTTCTTCTTGTAGGTTTCCAGGACACTCTGGATCCTTCTATTTCCCCGTTCTCCCATGCTTCTCTCACCTAAAGTCCCAATAGGATGTCCTCCCCTCTGACCCACTTTTCTGGTAAGTAAAGTCTTTCATGGGACATGCCCGTGGGCTAGTGTCTCAATATAAGTGAGTATATACCTTGTCTAATTACCTTACTTTTGAGTCAGTATAGATAGTATAGGAGGACACATACATAAACAGAAGCTTGGATGCACAAGCAATCATGAGAATTTATGCACTGAAACTTTTTAAACAACTTTGAACTTCATCCGAGTGTAAATTTAGACTACGAATCAATCTTATTTAGATCCAAAGAACCAAAGAAATCTCCTTCATCTTCAGAATTATGACTGTGGTGCTCAGTGGGTGAGTGAAAAGAAAATGGCAATTCTCCCTTGGAGATAAGATGGCAATTTTTGAGAAGAAGAGATTAAAGGAAAATGGAGGAATTAATGCCTGATAGTCTGGATCTTCTCTAGGAATAGTAAAAACCACCTGCCAACCCTGCAGTAAGCTTTTGAATGGAATTGGTGACTGGAAGTTAGTGAGGGATTTTAGAAGATTTATTACGGGAAGTCTTATAAAAATGAGCAGGAAGTAACAAAATAAACGGCAGAGCAAGAATGAAGATTCATTTGAACCCAAGTAGGCTGCTAGCGAGGAATGCTAATCAACCACGCTTTTACCATTCCAGAGTGTCATCTTAAAACATCTAAATTATAATACTACAAGTGAAAGCTGCAGAGGGAATCCGTTTGTCTGATGGGAAATATTTCTGTGTTGCTGTTAGTGGCAAAGTGTAGGCAAGAGAGTTGGCACATTACAATATGTGATGGCAGTGTTTTTATACACCACAGACTGTCATTATTGTTTCCTAGGTCCCAAAGCAAGGCCCAGACCAAAAATGAGAATGGTGATTTTACAATAAAAGTAGCCCTACCCTCAGAAAGCCCAGAAGTGATTGCCAGCCTTCTTTTATACCTGCTTTTTCTTTTTTCCCTCTCTCTCTCTTTGCAGCTCTTCTCCCTTTCTTTCAATTTCTCAATATTTCTTTTTGGCCAATGTTTCTCCTCCATCACCCTTTCTTTTTCTCTTCTGCTTTCCTGTTCCCTATTACTCTTCTACACAGCTCTACTTCCTTAGTTTTCAAAGTAGACACTAGATGCCTAGTTTACATTAAGAGTGTTTTTATGTTAGAGATGCAGTAGTGAAACAAACAAATATTATGTTGAAGGATGTGTGTGTGTGTGTGTGTGTGTGTGTGCATATGTGTATGTGTGTTGTGAGCGATACATTAGTCACCAAGGATTAGCTAGCTATTTATATTGGACATCCTGACTAGACAGAGTTTAACTTAGGATGAGACATGGCGTAAGGAATACAATTTTGGCTTTGGATACAAAAATGTCTCATTCCTTTGTCTTCTGAGAGTACAGCCAGTGATGCTCACAGCAACTCAGGAGATATCTGTAGATGGAATTGCTGTTGATGAGCCATAGCTTTGTAAAAATAAGAGCCTACTCTCCTTCTTCATTCTTGGTGTCTTTCTCTAAAGAGGAAAAATCATATTCCTGGATGAGATGAATGATTAATGACTAAGTTAGCTGGAGTAAATGAATACAAAGCAAAGAGCTATGAAATATCAGGGGAAGACATTCTTTTAGTCTTTTATCTTTCCTTTTTGATATAAGGAATGTGGGGTGTCTTTGACCCTAACAGAGGCCTTCTCCCTCAACTCAAGTGGGCTTTAACTTGGAAATTGGACTGTTAGATCCTCACAACCACACAGAGAACTTCCACCATACGATGACCTCTGGGTTCTTGTTTCATAATTTTGAAGAACGAAATCCACTGACCCTAGAGGATCAAGGTTAGAAAGAAGTATTTTATTACAGGGAGTTCAAGAGGGAGAAACAAGGCAGAGCTCCCTTACCACTGGAGCAGGTCTGAGGATTGGGGGTACCACCTCGTTGCTGGCCTGGGAGCTTTTTATAGGCCAGTGGCGGAAACTGAGATAAGGAATGGAAGAATGGTGAGCTGGTCCGGCCAGCTGGCAGTCCCATGAGGTTTTTCTTGTAAGTTTCAGCCATGTCGTTCCATAGAAGCTTCCAGGCATGGAATAACAAGAAACCAGTAGCCAGAAACTGTCTCCTGGCATTTCTGACTTCCAGTCAGGATATTTCTAGAATGGCTGCCTTGGAGTCTCTGCTCTATCTGCACTATTTCTGTCACTTTCAAGTTGGCTTTTCTACTTCTTGACAGTGAGTAGCTTCCTTGATAAACAATTTGGAGAGGCTACCCCAGGTAAGACAGCCTCACTTGCATTTCCCCCTTTTGGAGTTTTTGCTGCCAGGTGGTGTGGGTTGTTTGTTTGTTTGTTTTGTTTTGTTTTGTCTTTCATAAACAGGTACATTTGTCAAATTCTAGAATTGGATCTGTAAGTCCATTTAAATCTCAAAGTGAAGGATAGGCCCTGTCTTAGCTGTTATTAATTGTGAAAGGATATTCAGGCTTAAGCATGCACACCTTGATTCATATGTTAAAATATTCAGGACACTGGTGAGGAAGTGGAGTGTTGTCTTTCTCCCTGGGGGAGGTGGGTTACAAACAGTGATGCCCACACTACCTTCCATTTCAAAGATGCAAAGTTGTTTACAGAAAACATTCTACACACAATTACATCCAAGGCTGCCACTTTGCACATGAGAGAATAGAACTTACAGAACTTATGAGTTATTTTTTTGTCCTGTCTACGAACTAGCAACTCCTAATTACCAAAAGTAGCAGCGAGATATTATTTCATTTATGAGAGAAGGTCTTACTATAAAATACAATTTTCCCTTTACATCTATGCCTACTTTGAATCCATAGGAGGATAAGCTTTCATTGCATCACTAGGGTAGTGCATACATTCATCAAAGTTTGAGCAGCTGCATAGGGAACCTCTGTCAAGTTGTAAAATAGAAAACGTGCCACTCTATATTTCATTAAGACCTTGCACACATACTCATCCATCTTACATTTGAAATGTGTCAATTTTTCATGTGTCTGAAAAATATTCAAATATATTTTCTTTGAGAGTTAACCTTCATAAAGGTGTTTTTTTTAAGTGCTGAAATTTAATGTTACTTATGTTTGTTGATCCGATGATATCCACAGTAATTCAACTAAGAAAGAACAGTAACATCCCAGCACTGTAGGGATATGTCTACACCAGCTGCTTTCTACCAAGCACCTTTTAATTCCTCCATCCTGGCAGAAAGCATTATCTATTAATTATCACAGAATTTTAAGAGTCCACTGCTTCAGAATGGAGACTGTTGTTCTGGTTTTTATGGGAAGGAAAAGTCTCACATGGTGGGTACCCAGGAGATCCATTACCGACAAAGTAGTACAATATGAATGGCACTGGAATGTTTCCATGTGGCTGTAAACTCTCATCTCTAGCCAAGACCCATCAACACAAATAGAACCAATGTGAATTACTATTGAGGCTGCACATTCACTATTAAGAGCAACTATGCAATCTAGTTTTCAAGACCAGTGCTACCCAAGCACATTTTTCTATATTACATAATGTTATCATTTAAATATTGTCATTCAAATGTGAAGACCAGCTGTGCATATCAGGACACAGCTGTTGGGTTGAGGTGAAGATAAGCCATCTGGTGCTTGGTTCTGGGTGGTTAAATTCCAGCCGGGGGATTTAACTTCATATCCAGCTGTGATAAAGTAAATTGAAGGCTGCATATTATTCCTCAGAAATCACTCCCTTGGGATCCTTCTCAGACATAAATTTTAACCAGAGGTGTCATTGATTGGTTTTACACTTTCAATTACAGCATTTGCCAAAATAAAACCAAATGGGAAAAACTGCAGTCATTTGATTCTCTTTCTATAAAGATAAAATAAAATAAAATAAAAACAGACTTAAGGACAATGAAAATTTCCAGTTTTTCTCAAATTATGTATGTACAGGAAGTATCTGTAGTAAATTTGCCTGGCTTTTCACATTGCTCATAATGATGACAAGAAAAATCAGATGATCTATAAGGGCTGAGTGAAAAGAGCAAAGGTGGCAGTTAGCTTGACTCCCCCAATTTGTTATGTCTGTTGGTATGTGAAGTACATGTCAAGAGGATTTTTACCACAGTTATCTATGTACAGTGACATGCCCGTTTTCAGCTCCTTTGGCATGGAGAAATCAAAGGACAGTTCTGAAAACTCTGCCTCAGCATTTTTTGTATCAAGTGCTGAGAAGGAGTTAGAAAGTTGTTTATCTCGTCCAGTGTCCTCAGGCATGTCTATCGCTCTTCTACTATACAAATCGATCCTCATTTTAAATATAGTCAAGGAAGCCGACTGTTACTATAACTTACTGTAATATTATGGCTAGGCACTGATATATACATATGTGTGTCTGAAGCAGATGGACACTAGCACACAGCTGATATGATCCATCTTATACCCAAATACTCGTGAGTGTTGAACACTAGTGCTATCCTTGATTTGTTACCTTTTACTCATCCATTATAGGAAGCATTTGTCATATGTGTGCATATGTAAGTATGCTCTTATTATGTGTGTAATTTGTCGAATTGGTGTGTATCTAAATTCACTCATGTACCCACTCCCTCCATGGAAGTCTGCAGTGTTTCCAGTAGCTTTCTTTAGTCAACTTCTATTCCTTGCCAAGGAAGTATAAATCCTAGCATTACAGACTCAGTTGCCTGGCCTTGAACTTTATGCAAATGAAACCATAGCTTTCATTGTTCTGTAAATATGTTTAGGCTGGTCAACGTGGTTGCATATGTCTGCAGTTCTTTCTAGTTCTTTGTCTCTTTACGTATTATCCCACTGCTTATCTTTGAGTCATCCTATTGATCGATTGCATTGCTTCCACTTTGAGAACTATGGTTGATAACATAGCAGCTTGTTCTCTGTAGAATTTAGCATGCTTTTCTGTAGTGAGGACACTGCCAGTCCACTGCTCTTTATCAAAGTGTGCCGCGTTAAGGAACATTTGTTCATTTTATGGAAGTATATATTGAAAGGGGGGTTAACAAACATTAGAAATTGTGTATGTGGCCTGAGGAGGTGGCTCAACAGGTAAGAGTGTTTGTTGTGCAAGCATGAGGAGCTGAATTTGAATTCTCAACACGTGCCTGAAAGGCAGGCATATCAGTGTGTGTATAATCCCAGAATTATGAGGATGGAAATGGATGGATTCTGGGATCTCACTTGTTAGCCATAAAGTCAAAATAGTTCCAATAGGTTCTGTGAGAGACTTTGCCTCAAGGGAATAGGTGGAGAGATAAGCCCTATATCTGTTTTCTTCACAATATACGAGTATATTTACCCCCATAAGCATCCTTTTGTATATATTAAACACACACACACACACACACACACACACACACACACGGGGGGGGGGTGGGGAGAGAAAGTGCGAGGAATGACTCTTTGTTAAGGGTTTCACTGCTCATTTTGTGGTTACTCTGTCTCTTCCTTGCCAAGAAAACAAATGAAGTGGAAGTGACAATTTAGTAATATATAAGGATGAAGGTCTAACAGAACTTTGCCATTTGTAGAAATTATACAAAATAACAACTTTACCATAAGCTCTCTCATATTCTATGCTCCTGAAATCATATTACAAAGAGCTGGGAATATTTCTCGCATTACCTGCAGCAATTTCTGGTACATGTCACACACACAAAACCTGAAAAACCAACCAGACAAACAAAACAAATGGTCATAAAGACCTCAAAAGCATGCAAAATTCTATCATACGATGATCTCTGAGAGAGAACTATATGCTCTGCATTTTCCAACATCTTGCATCAGAAAAAGCTATATGAACTGTTTATTTGTGAATTTGATGAGATCTAATGAGTTGACAATAGTTTGTGTTTTGGTCTCTACTTCATAACTGTGCTAGTTTCAAATTGAGAAAAAAAAAAAAAGCAAAACCCAACTCGAAGTGGCAGCATATTGTACCAAGTTGATCAGAGTAAAGGCTTTCAGTCACCTATGGTTTTCTCTCTCCCAACCAATCTTTTTTTTTTAATCATTCAAATACACATTGTAATTATCAAACATTCTTCTATGATAACTTAATCTTAGTGAAAGGTTAAATATAACTTTGTATAAAATAATAAATTAATATTATTACGTTTATTTTTAGTTTTTGTTTCTTAAACTTTGCCCATAATCTCACCAAGAATTTATTTTGTCTTATCATAGTCATATGAAATATTGTTATATAGGTAAATAGACAGATATCCATTTATATAGTATATTTTAATAATCAAATATTCTCATGTACTTAAAATTAAATCATAACTGGAACTAAATCTCAATATTTAGTTCCAGTTATGTTTTAATATGATATATACATATATATGTATGAGTCCACTTTTTTATTTCTTTTTTTTTTACATATACATTTAGATTATTACACATATATAAAATAAGCTACATATTACATACAGCAAGAAGAACCAAAGAACAATAGGGAATTATATTCATGTTGCATTCATAGTGTTTTGGCTGTTTGTATTTGGTAAACTTGAAGAAAACATTTTCCTATCTTAGTGAGTCTAAAATTCTGAAGGTAACTCAATCTCTATCATAGCTCATCTTTATCAACTTAAAACATCTATCTAGACCTAAAAACATCTTAACTCCTAAACAACTAAGCTTAATTGTACAACTAAACTATTTGGTCTTCAACCCCATCAGAGACTTGAGAAACAGTGAAATTAATTTTCTGAGTAAACAGGAAGTGCAGGTTAGCAGCTTCCAAATTAAAAGAAAATGACAGAGACAGTTTGCCTGGAGAGTCACCCATAACTCTAAAAGGTTGGAGCATCATCTTAAGCCTTCTGGCTCAATATATCTTATAGACAAATTTGTGAGGGAGGAACAATTTTGAGGATATGCTTTCCTCAAAGTTTGGCCATCGACTCTGTCTGCATCCAAGCTCATCAAGTTTTAGGCAGAATTCTGTCAGTGGTCAAAATGAGGACATTTTGCCCAGTGGCTGGTTTGCCATATTTGAAGCCATCTCCATAAGGAGGTTTTGATACTCATCATCACCTTTGATGTAGGCTGGGTGTTGCCAGGATTTAACCTGTCTTCTTGTCAAATAATCATTAAAACAATATAAACATCTTTAAATGACATATTCTGTAGGACTCTGAGGTTTTTGAAGACCTTATCAAACTATTTTACCTTACCTGTCTATAGAATCATACCTAACTGTTACATCTGGGATGTATATTCTTATGATGTAAATAGACTAGTAATTGAAATGACCATGATTTGATCAGTTGACAATTAACTTGTCTAGCTTACTTTTCCTAAACAGCCTGCAGTAGGATTTTCAAAGTAAACTGTGTATCCTATTAGAGTGGTATGGGTACAATACCTCATATTAGAGTAGAAATATATATATTAGAAATATATATATATATATAATGTGGGAGAAGAATAATCTTAAATTTTAATTGTATATCAGTGTATGAAAATTAAATGCATTTTGCATATATACAAATTTCTATACCAATGAGTTAAAAATAACCCTTTGAGAACAGTTAAGGCCCTAAGTTAAGGGGTCGATTCAATAATCTACTTTTTGTCTTATCATCCCCATATATTTCTATATTCCCTCTCCTTTTTTTTTCAGCTCCTATCTTCAAACCTAAGAAAGAAAGATAAAGGAAAAGAGAGATAACCCTGAGTCCAACCTTCTTTTCTCTCTGGATAAGAACAATAGTAACTAATAACCAACTCCCAATGAAAATAAACATCTGAAGCCTAAGAAAGTAACCAAAAACCTACCCACCCCCTTAAAGGAAATGGGGTGTCATTTTCTTAGGGTTTCTTCTGGCTAATTTGGGCCAAATAATACATTTGTAGAGGCCCACATAAAATTGGGAAAAATGGTTAAACAAGGTAGGAATATCTTTGTGGTCCACCTTCTAAATGTTGTGAACTTGCAGGCTTAGTAAAAGTCCTGTGTTTGACAGTCTGAAATGCTGGACCAATTGGAACCAGAAGCATTCTTCATAGCTATCTTGGGGGCTGTCCTGTTCTGATGGAGAACAGCAACTGAAGCACTTGGTGCTGGAACATGAAGGATATAAGATGTCAGCTTCTAGCATGCTGAAAGAAATGAATCCTATCAGGTCTGGCCCAACTTCAAAGTCCAATTCTTTTCTTCTGAAAACATATAATTTCTCACAAGCATTATACTGTCCTAAAATTATAAGTGTATGAGATGTGCAAGGTGTACATAGCAATTAAGGCTAGTTCTCTGCTCTTTGCATGAGCAGAAGAAAGACATCTGTAAATCTTCATTCATACCATACGAGGAATGGCATCTGATCCTAAGTCTCATGTATTCTGTAACCAATAAGAAGCATTGACTATGCATAGACATTCCTGTCTCAGCCTGTCTCAGAGCTGTTCCCATGTAGTGGGATTAGGAATATAAATTACCTGCTTGTTCTGCAGTTCTAAATTTTTTACATCCCAATAATTGTCCTCTCCCTCATCACCTCCCAATCCCCCCCCCTCCCTCATACCCTCTCCCTTCCTCCCCTAGCCCTCAGAAAGGGGGGCCACCCTCCACTAATACCTGATTTCAGTTCATCAAGTCTCATCTATTCTACCTCTATCATCTTCCTCTGTGGTCTGGAAAGTCCACCCAGCATGGGGAAATGATCCACATTGGGGGACCAGAGTCCATGTCAGAAGTATCCCTACTCCCCATATTGTGGGATGCACAGGAGACTGTGCTGCCTATGTACTACAACTGAGCTGAGTGTCTAGATCCTCGCCGTTCATGGTCCGTGGTTGGAATATCAGTCTTCTTTCTCAAGTTGCCTTCGTGCTGATTTTTTGTGTTTAATTTAGCAAACTAATCTCATTTCTGCCCAAAGCACAAATCACTCATCTGTCATATGTTTTCATGAAGTAATGTTCTATACATCTAGATCTCTGTTAAATAATTCATTTAAATTTTTTTCCCTAATTGACCTATGGATTTACTATATATATGTGAAACTCTGTGTGTGTGTGTATGTGTGTGTGTGAAATTTTAGTGACTTGTATCTTCACCTGTGTATTTGTCTCTTCCTCACAAAAATACATTCTTCATGAAAAGGGACACTTTATTTTATTCACGATATGCCACTAGGAGTGTGGCATGGTTGAAGCTAATATTTTGTTAGTGAATAAATGAAGATTAATAGAAGTTCTGAACGTAAGATTTTCTTTAACTGGGTCACTGGAGCTCATGGTATTTTTTTTTTTTTTTTTGGAAGGCTTCTTCTATTCTGGTCATTCTTTTTGTAGTCAAAGGCATTTTGCCTTTATGTGCTTAATTATCGTACTACACAATTTAGGTTTTACTTTCTCCTGAAGATACGGGAAGAATGGTGTCTGGCTGGATTGGATACTGGTTGAACTTTCAGGTTTACTAGGCTAAGAGTCTTTATTTTGTGAAACTGGCAATGCACTATCTACTGTTTTCTTAGGAAATACATATAAAAATTGTTTTTGCCATGTTCTGAATTCTGTAACCACTGTGACTGATTCATTTTCTTTTCTCAATTTTTGGAATCAAAGCACTCTCTTCTTTCCTGATCCATTGAGGTATATCATTTTATACAAAAGAACATGCACCCGAGACCTTCCACACAACTGCCTGCATATATGTGGCTTGTGCCTGGAGTCCTGGTCACTTGCAGCAACCCAAGAATGGCTATCATCTAGCTGTAAGGCAAGTTGTGCTAATCTTCTTTTGAGTTAGACTTTTAACAAATGAAAGACCTCAGGAATTTAAGGGCAGACTGTCCTATGGCACTGAGGCTATAGGCTTACCGTAGTCAGGTGAGCCCGAGTTCTACAACTTCCTGCTTAAAAATAGAAAATATGCCATCTTGGTTGAGTTTTCTTTTGATGAACATGAAGTGCCCAACACAAGGAAGGGGGGAAGCAGGCTATCTGGATAAGACCTGATATACTATGGCCATATGAGGGGGGAGGAGGTCCTCTTCTGTCAGAAGTCTAGGGCAGAGAAATAGGGTGAAAGTGGGAGGGGGAATGGGAACAGAAAGATATAAGTGAGGGGATAACATTTGGGATATAATCTGAATAAATTATAATGAATTAAGATAGAAATTATGATCCATATGGAAGACAGGGGACTTGTCATGTACTAAGGTATTAGTGTTATTTATTATAATTTTGGGGATTCGTTATTGATAAACAGAGCTGTGAGAGACTGGCTATGCTAGTGCCATGCAGCTTGAAGCAGAGGTATTGATGTCTGAACTTGTCTCCTGACTTCAAGAGCAGTGTGTTCTATATTTTGCAAGACTGTTTCTCCAAGATCAAGAACAATAGCATGAGAGAATGAATGACCTGGGAGAACCTGAAGAAACCCTAAGAGTTTCTACAACCTAGAATGAATAATTGGCAGCAGGAGAAATTTTGTTTAGGGTTGGTGAGCAGATACCATTTTGTCTATCTTAAATAGATAGGAATTTACTGTTAAGGATGAATTTTTGAAAAGCACATACATCATTATCACAATAGTAAGATCTAAGTAATACTTTTAAAAAAGAATTGTAAATGCTAGGAAGAACAAGAGATATGTTAACTATACACAGAATGAGTTGGAAATAGAAAATGTACCTTCAGAGAAATATGAATAACAAGAAATGAAAAATAATTGATGTAGAAAAACAAAAGGTTCTTTTCACTGAGGGCACCAGGTTCTCTGATACGTGAATTGCAGATGCATCTGAGAAATGTCAAGATGAGTTGTCCTCTGCTCCGTACTTTCTCACATGTTTTTCTTACATTAGATGCTTTTCAAAATTTCAAAAAGTAATAAAAATTTTTATGAAACAAAGAAACAGAAACACCCAAAAGTTAAAACCTAAGTCCTGTTAACAAATATCAATGATTGTATGGTAATACATTTTAAATTCAGATATCATCTGTTTGTTTATTTGGAGAAAATTACAAAATAGAAGTTAGGAGCAGAATAACATGTTTTACAAAGATTATTTAAGAAGAATATTGGTAAAAGTCCAAAGACATAACTGTATTTTATGGAAACCCAAATAGAAGGATTTGGGTAAACAAAATCACATTTTTGTGTGTTTTTGTTTTTATTTGTTTGTGTTTTTTTTTTTTGCTACTTTTAGATAATTCTAGTAAGTTATTATTGGTATTATTCTTATGGACAAAAAGAATGAATGCTTTCTGAGCAAAACTATGAACTCCATAGAGACTGAAGCAATCAAGGAAACTAGCTAGAAATCTCATATGATGGGCATTTCCTAGCTATTTATTAACATAGAAGAAAGGAACATTTCAATTCTTGGAAATGCCTGGCTTCCTTTGTACATGATTAACAGAGTTCTCATTGTACTTATGATATATGTTTCTTTCTTTCTACATAATTATTAAAATAGATACAGATATATCCATACAGCTTATTAATTTAGCCCAATTTTTATTTAATTATGACTGTTACATAAATTCAGAGAAAGTATGTATTCAGAAATTTAATTTATTTTCTCTAAAGCATTTTAGTGCTACAAAGTTTTAAAATGTGTCTTTAATAGTCCATTTGCATTTTACTTAAGTAAAATATTTATTAGATTGTAGGCTCTCAATACCACTTATATGGATGTTTCTGTAGGAAAATCAACTCCAAAGACCAAATAAAATAGTGCTTAAAATTCTAAACATGTTTAGAATTTAGGGACTTGCTTATAATATTTTCTTTGGGAGTTTTGATCCACAGTGTCAGACATATATGGAGTATATGTTATATGTATCATATACATATTAATGCACAGAGAGAAAGGGAAACATCTGTTTTTAGGAACCTCTGAAATATGTCCGCACAATCCTGCACAGATGGCTACCTGTTTCCCCTGACTATCCCCAGAGAAAGCTTTGCACAATCGTTCTGTGTAGCTGGCTTTAATCCAAACTAATCTAGTCCAAGCTGTGTTTAGCAAATATGCATTACAGCTGGGTTTCTCCTCGCTCTCCATTCTCCCTTCTGTGAGAACTTTCCTCCTTGTTAATCAGCTAATTGGTAATGCTATTCATCAAGAAATAAAGCCCCAAATGGGGTGCTAGGTTGTAGTTATTGAGCTGTATCTCCATCTTGCTCAACCGAAGCATGTGATTTAGTTGAAATAATGACCAAATCTATAGCTCGACCAATGCATTTTTAATGAAACTTTTCCATATTTTTATTTCATCTTGTGAAAGGAATGTTATCATTGGGCCTCATTAACTTAAGGAGAAGAAAATGGGATCTGAGAATTTTGAAATATATAAGGTTAATTGAAATTGAGGTTCTGCATTTAAGCCATTCTGAGTCAATTTGGCGGCTGATGCCTATTTTGAAGGTGTGCAATAGTTGTGGTTCTAAAGATAGTACCTCCCACAAACACACACACACACACACACACACACACACACACACACTCACACACACAGAGCTTGGTTTAGCTTTAATTTTGCTAAAGATATCAATAATTAAAATTTTATTTCTGTTTGGATCAATTACCATTAATACAAATCAAGTTTGTAAAAAAAAACAGAGGACTGGCTTGAGTCCCTTTTCTTAGAGAGAGAGAGAGAGAGAGAGAGAGAGAGAGAGAGAGAGAGAGAGA
>OU015752.1:15845951-15874033 GCA_907169655.1 Acomys percivali
AGAGAGAGAGAGAGAGAGAGAGAGAGAGAGAGAGAGAGAGAGAGAGAGAGAGAGAGAACGCACTATGGCAAACATGTCTCAGCTTAATATTTTTGAACAAGAAGATTCAAGTTCAAGAGCCTTCTGGAAAACAGTAAGTTCAAAGCCAGCCTGGGCATCTCAGGGAAGCCAAGTATCAAAATAAAAAGGAAAGGGGGCATTAAAATATGGTTCTGTAGTAGAGCTTTTATGTAGATAAATAAATAAATACATTTCAATAAAAGAACATAATTTTCTCTTCTTGAAATAAAATCAACCTATGTGTTTAATATTATATCAAACATGGATGTGTGATAGGTTATAATTAACATTGGTATATTGGTAATATTTTATTATTGCATGCATTAAAATATAAACTGATGGATGAATTTTTGTGGGCTGCAAATGTATTCTAAAACACATTAATATATTTATAATTAATTTATGTAGAAAGAAAATTATTTTCTTAGCAAATTCATATTAGCTGTATGACATTACATATTATTATTATTATTATTATTATTATTTTAATGAATTAAGATGTCATCAATGTTGGGAAATGGTACTATGAGTTAATATGTATAAAAACTAGCAGCTGAATAGTTTGTTCCTAGTGTTATTAGTACTAAACAGTGGTAGTATCTGACAGAAAGTTTAACTTTTCAAGAAATGTACTGTGTGACCTTAGGAAACATGGTTTAATTTCTTCTACTCATGGCTTTATTTACACATATGTCAACTGGCAATATGAGGTTTTTTCTGAGGATCACTTCACTTGATCCTCAGAATACAATGCACATAAGATATGCTTTTGGGTTTTTGTTTAACACAAGTTGTATTTTAAATCAGTTTTTTCTTGGTAGCAGACACTTCCCCTCAGGTTGGAGATTGCTCCTTCTGAGCTTGTAGAGAACAGAGTTTGGACTGCTCAGATGAAAAAGTATTTGGGGCAAAACTTGACTTTGATCTGACTTTCATCCCTGAAACCTGAAGGAAGGTGGAAAGAAAAAAAAGTGACCACATGGGGTCCTTTGATCTCCACACATGCACTGTAGCAAGGGTGAACCCTCTACCTACATAGCATATACATATACATACAATAATAATAATAATAATAATAATAATAATAATAATAATAATAATACATTTAAAAATACAGTAATGGGGCTTTGTGCGGTGTTGGGGAGAATACAGACTATATGTACCATCTTTCTTTGCTTATACAATTGAATGCTAAGAGAGATGTGTTGTCCGTCTTCCTGACAGTCCCTTCTGGTACATGTGAAAAGACCTATATTCCATTTTTACGTGAGCACAAGAAACTATAAGGCTGCCTTTGGCCACATCTGTCTAGACTCCTCTACTACTGCTGTTACAGCCAGGTTACCAGCTTTGAGCTCTGTCCATGGAGCTGACCTCTGCGTTCTTCTTAGTTTCTGGATTCACAAATCCAACCAAAAGAGTGTATGAATAAATATGATAGATAATATGTAAACATCAGAGAGCTATTGTGTTTATTATTTTATGTGAATTCATTCATTCCAGTTTTTGAAGGGATAGTAATGCAGTACTTAGGATATGTGTGTGTATAATTATAGTGTGTATGCAGGCACATGAATGCACGCACATATGTGTGCCTTTATGTGTGTGGGTGCCTGCATGTGTGGGTGTGTGACTTAGGGCTAAGCATTGTCATGTTCTATTCTCTGCACCTTGACGAGTTCTGAGTTTCTTTATTAATCAGCTCCGCCTACAGCAATAAGCAGCTTCTCTGATGAGGGATGAGGGACAGGACATCTTCCAGTATAATGAAAGTCTTTAGGTGTCTGTTTAACGTCATGCTCGTTTAAACAAAGTCGTAGCAGTAGGTCTGCCGTAGGCTTGGTGACTTGTCTAACCATGGTTCCTGGTTCTGGTCATGGAGTCAGTTATGGGCTCATCCACAAGATGAAGTAAACCCTTTTGAAGATAGTTTGCTCGAATGTGTGCAGTTATAAGCCCTTCGCAAAGACTAAAGAGAGTGAACCGTTTGATTTAGAGGTCTTCTGCCCAAAGTTCAATAGAGGTTTGTTGTACAAAGTAGCACTTCCTCAGGGCTCACGTAAAATTTGGTAAGTAGTTGTATTTGGGGAAATTGCTATGTTTTAAGCTTAGGAACTAGGTCGTCGGTGTGGGAGTGGGGGCTGCACAAACTGTTGAAACAACCAAGGACAATGCTTGCAGTGAACCTAGACCCCCCCTGTTCAGATCTAGCCAATGGACAGCTCATTCTCCATGCTTGTGGGAAAGACTGGGACTGCCTCTGACATGAACTCTGGTGTCCCTTATTTGATCACGTCTCCTTGTTGGGGAGGCACGGCGGGCTCACAGAGGAAGGGAAAGCAGGTTATCTGGGATGAGACCTGACAGGCTGTGGTAATATTGGGGGGGGGGATGGAAGGGAATAAGTCCCTTCCTGTCAGAGGTCTAGGGGAAGAGACCAGGGGAAAAAGGGGGAGGGAGGGGGAAACGGGAAGATACAAGAGAGAGGATAACAATTGGGATGTATTCTGAATAAATTATAACAAATTTTAAAAAGAAGATAGAAGGTTAAAACAAAACAAAACAAAACAAAACAACAAACAAACAAACAAACAAAAAAGACCCCAAAAAACTACTAGGCCATGAGTTAAACTCTGTTGTCCCAGTTAGGTTTTGATAACATCTTAGCAGGCAATTAAATTCTATTATTCGATGTTTTTAGTCTTACTATGCAAAACTTCTCCCACCCTGAGAAGCATTCAGCAGCTGCCAGGAGGTAACCCTGAGAGATAACACATGATCAGGGGACAAGAAGGAGTCAGAACTCTGTTCTTTTCTGTGCATGTAGGCTATCCATGTAAGTACACAGCTCAAAAAGGCCAGTGAAGTTTTCCCATCAACATTAAAGAGAATTTCTGTGGTAACATTGGGAGTCTAGGAATGGTTTTGGGAGAGAGAAGTAAAATATACAAATACGCTACAGGCAGAGGGAAATGCTAAATATTTTCTTTATAAAGAAAGTCAGATTTTTACCTTAGCTAAAAGCTATATAATTATTGTCATTTGATATCTTCAGTCAATTTTAAGTCACAAAATAGTTATCTTGATGATGGATGAAAATCATATGTAATTAGTCCTAACTAGTAAAATTGTAATAGAGCAAATAATTGTATCTGAAAAAAATTACTCATTAATGATGTCTATGTAACAGACTACCAGTTCTAAGCACAGTATGCACTAGCTCTGGAACATAGTTGTCCTTGCACAGAGTGCTGACTCAGCTACTATCCTAAATATTTCTAACCCACTTCTCCTTACCATCTTTCTGCAGTGTCAGGCATCCAGCTTACATTTTTAGCTTGTCCTTTAACCTGAATTCTGCATGTCTTTGTGATGCCCTGAAATTTGGTATGTGAAAAAATTTAGGATCCAGGGTAGTTTCTCATTCTTGTTTAAACTTTACCTCATTTATGTACAGTGTAGAGTGGCATATCATGTGTGTATGTGTGTGTGTATGTGTGTGTGTGTGTGCACGTGTGCATGCGTGTGTATGTATGTGTGTGTGTGTCCCCTGTTTGCTTGTATTGCTGGCCTCAGTACTCTTCCACCACAGAATGGATAATAAGGATTATTTCCTGCTGTGGTATATGTTTGGTCACTTTGGTGACATTTCTTCTGGTTTTATCTTTGTTTTACTATGACACTTTTTTTTCTTTCGTCCTGTTTTGTTTATATACTATATTCTGATTGTATTTGGAAGACTGCCTGGGAGATTCTTTAGTCACTCTAATTTGTGCTTTTACATTTATTGTTAGCCCAAGCCAACATTATATACATATACACACACATATATAGTTACATATAATTTACTTTTTATTTAATTAGAAATATTCCATTAAAGTTGGCTGTTAGACTTATACATAAAATGATACATTATATAACTTTATTCGTTTTTCTCTGATTTTAGTAACCTGTACATTTCTTATAGAAACAGGTGGCCTATTTTGTGTACACTTATTCCTTCTCTACTTGGTACAGATATTGACTCTGAATCCCCATTATATCCTCTTAAAGCTGTGGCCAATAAAGCATAGCTCATGGGCCAAATCTGTACAATTCCCTATGTAATATTCTGAGTATAGCTTTCTTTCTGCCCCCTCATCCTGGTCCCTCTTCCCCTCCACTCCAATGCAGAGCCACATACTGTCTTTCTCTTCTTAGAAAACAAATAGGCTTCTAAAGAATAATTAGAAGGTAAAATAAGCTAAATAAAAAACAAACATATCAGAATATTAGATAACACTAAAGCAAGGAAATGGGCCAAAGAAAAAGCACAAGAAATTAATATAGATACAGAGATATGCACTCATATACACACAGGAATCCTACTAAAACTTTAAGCTGGAGGCCATAATATGCATACAAAAGACATGTTAGGTAGAAACAAACAAACAAGCACAACAACAATAACATCAAAACAGAAACTCCAGAACTAAAACAAAACAACAGCCCCCGGCGTAACACTATAAGACAACCAACCTCCAAAGATGTTGATGTCGTTTTATACACTTTACATCCTGATTGTAGCCCTTTCCCTCATCGCCTCCTAGTCCCACCCTTCCTCTTTCATACCCCCTCTCCCTGCCCTAGTCCTCAGAAAGGGGAGTCCTCCTCCTCTAACATCTGACCTCAGCCTATCAAGTCTCACCTGGACTACCTGTATCCTCTTCCTCTGTGGCCTGGCAAGGCTGCCTCACCAGGAGGACATGATCAACTTGTGGGCACCAGAGTCCATCAGAAGTAGTCCCTGCTCTGCATATTATGGGACCCACAAGGAGACTGTGCTGCCTATATACTACATCTGAGCAGAGGGTCTAGGTCCTCCCCATGCATGGTCCTTGGCTGGGGCATCATCCTATGCAGCACCCCCTTCCTCCACCTTGATTTGTTGGCTCCATTGGTCTCCTTATGGAGCTCCAGACCCCTCCAGGTCCTTCTATCCCCAACTGTTTCATAAGATTCCCTGTGCTCCACCCTGAAGTTTGGTTGTGAGTCTCAGCATCTGCTTCGATCTCCTGCCTGATAGAGTCTTTCAGAGGACCTCTGTGGTAGGCTCCTGTCTTGTTCCTTCTCTTCAACTGCTTCCTGTGTCTATTCTATTTGTCCTTCTGAATGAGAATTAATCATTCTTTCTATGGTCCTCCTTGTTATTTAGTTTCTTTATGTCTGTGTATTGTGGTGATATTATCCTGTATTATGTGGCTAATATCTGCTTGTAAGTGAGGATATACCATGAGTGTCTTTCTGGGTCTGAGTTACCTCAGGATAATATTTTCTAGTTCTTCCATATTTTTTTTCTGCAAATTTTAAGATTTCCTTGTTTTTAATAGCTAAGTAGCACTCCATTGTGTAAATTCACCAGAGTTTCTTTATCCATCTTCAGTGAGGAACATTTAGGTTGTTTCCAGATTATGGCTATTATGAATAATGTTGCTATGATCATAGTTGAACAAACGTCCTTGTGTGATGGAGCATCTTTCAGGTTATATATGCCCAGGAGAGGTATGACTGGGTAGAACTCGAGGTAGAACTGTTCCCAATCTTTAAGAGTAGTTTGTCTCCTCAGTGAGACTCCCTCAGAGAAAACTAATTTTTCATCTGTAAGTGGCTCTCAACTGTAGATAGCTTTTAGGTTAGGGATGACAGCAGGTGTACACTTCTCCTTTCAGCTCTAGGACCCCAACTGGTTCAGACCACTGAGGGCCCTGAGTAAGCAGTTTCAGTCTCTTTCAGTTCATACGTGCACCAGACCTGTTGTCTAGAAGGCTTTAACTCATGTTTGTCTTCTATAGCCACTGGATCTCACATGCTTTCTGCCTCCTCTTCCCTGCCTCAGAGTTCCCTGAGCCTGGAGGGTAGGGATTTGATGTAGCCATCCTTTTAAAGCTGATTGTTCTAAAGTCTCTTATTCTGCATATTGTCTGGTGGTGGGTCTCTGTATGTGTTCTTTTCTGATGATGGCTGAGCAAGACACTTGTCTCTGAGTATAGCAGAATGTTCTTAGGAGTCATTTTATGTTTCTTTAGCAGAACAGGAGTATTTGGTTTTCCACTAGTTTGAGTATGGATACCATTTCATGGAACTCAAATTAGATATTGGTTGCTTACCCTCAGAAACTTTGTACCACAATTACATTAGTATTAGTGTTTATATTTCTTCTTTGGAGGCGGAGTACGTTTCAGTACGAAGAACGGAATTAATTATTATTATTTGGTTTTTGAGACAGGCTTCCTCTATTACACAGAGCCCTGGATGTCCTGGACTCTCTTTATAGATTAGGCTTGCCTTGAACTCACAGAAATCCGCCTGCCTCTGCCTCCTGTGTGTTGGGATTACAGGTGTGCAGCACCATGCCTGGCTGTTGTTTTTATTATTATAGCTCTGTTGTACAATTTGAGATTACAGATGGTGGTAATACCTCTCAGCAGTTCTTTTATCATCCAGGAGTATTTTTATTTCTGTGTGTGTGTGTATTTCTATATGAAGCTGAAAATTTCCCTTTCAATTTCTGTGAAGAATTTTTATTTTTTTGTTTTTAATTCCAATATGGATTGCATTGAATCTCTAGATTGCTTTTAGAGGGAGTGCCATTTTTTTCCTATATTAATCCTGCCGATCTATGAGCATCTTTCCACCTTCTGATATCTTCTTCAGTTTCTTTCTGAAGTGTTGTATTAGTCAATGTTCTGTTGCTGTGAAGAGAAACCATGACCATGACAGCTCTTACAGAGGAGAGCATTTGAACTGAGCTGACTTGCAGTTTCAGAGGTCTAGTTCATTGCCATCGTGAGGGGAGGTGTGGTAGTACACAGGTAGACATGATGCTGGAGAAGTGCCTAAAAGTTCTATACCTGCATCTACTGGCAGCAGAAAGAGAAATGCAGTCAGCCTGGCTTGGGCTTTTGAAAGCTCAGGCACCTCCAGTGATATACTTTCTCCAACAAGGCAACACCTCCTAATTCTTTCAAATAGTGCCAATCCCCAAGCATGTAAATATATGAACTTATGGGGGCCATTCTTATTCAAACCACCACAAATATCTTAAAGCTTTTATCATATAAGTCATTTTACTTGTTTGATTAGAGTTACTCCCAAAGTATTATATATATTTTTTATGGTATTGTGAAAAGTGTTGTGAAACATCCAGTTTTAAGACTTGGATACTTGAGAAAATTCAAAGGCTGAATTTGAGAATACACTAAAGAAACCCACAAGCATTTGACTTATTGATAATGAACTCTGGAGATTATGATAAAATAATTTTGACTTCAAGTGGATGCCATCATATATAATTTACCTTGTAACCTATAGATTAGAAAATGATTGTATGTAGAGTAGAAACTGACTTAAGTGAAACAGATCCATAGGAAAAATTTTGAAAGTATTCTAAGTAAAGACCATGTGCAATAGATTATATCTTTTATTCTGACTGCATTTGACACTTAATAGCGGGTAACAAAAATTTCAAGGAAGTACAAGATATATTTACATTTGTTGTCCTTACCAATCCTCTATTATGTGGAATAATACCAACAATGTTGATGAGTAGGGGAAGTGAATTAACTGAAAAATGGAAAAAATCAAATTCACTTTTAATATTTTGCTTAGTATTTTCTAAATTTATTAAGAGACTGGAACTTTCACTGAACCTCACAGCTGAGTTAATAATCTACTTTGAGATCACTAAGAATGCTGTTTCTGCTCTACACTAAAACCGTGTTTCTTTAACCTGCTTTTAAGAGAACACTGTAACAACCAACTTTACTTGCCTTTGGCATATTACCAACTTTCCCATGTTACCAGCTATTACAACCTAAGCTGTCACATAGCTTTCATCTTAAATTGTGGATTTTTTCCATGTCCCTAACCCAGAATAATGCTCTTTATAGTTAAATCTTGAAATGAGCAAATAAGTTGAAAACAACAGCTTAAAACAAATATCTGCCACAAATGCTGGAAGCAGCATATGGGTATTGATTGGAGGCATTTGATTGTTGTCTGGGCCAGTTGAGGTCAATTGGAGTCAGTGGTTAAATCCCTCGTACAACTTTGTTAAGGTTTTTTGTAAAGTATCCATCATTCCTTCTCTATGTGATGCTTCCTGTGCTATTCAGTAACCATAGAGGAAAACTCTTAGGAATACAGACACAGGAACAAGAGTAGACTCACAAAACCACATTCAGGCAGGCACTGACTCAGACCCACACAACAGACAAGAAGTGATGGGATGTACAGGGAGAGAGAGGTAGTCAATTCAAATCTTGGAAAAATTGCTACAAAGTGCTTTGATTTCTTTAATGTGATCACAATGCATTTTGGGTATTTTATATAATGGATTTAAACTGATGGGTACATATATTAGCTGTACATAATTGGTGGGATTCACATAGGAATTTTCATGGAAATCTGACATTCACATTGACCATATTCATTCCACCAGCCCCTATTCACACCCCTCTGCTTCCTGTTACAACTTATTCCCTAAGACAATTTTGGTTTTACCATCAAGCCCTATATACATATATATGAAAGCTAATCTCATAGTGATAATGTGTCTGTCTGGGCTAGTATCAGAGAGTTAACAGGTGAATTGATTCATGAAAGACTGCACAGTGGGTAATGATAAGGAATGGCAATTCAAAGAGTGACAAGAGAAAGTCCATGAAAGTAGAGATATATGAAGTATATATACATTACACACACACACACACACACACACACACACACACACACACACACATACATCCTTTAGGAAAGGATGTATAGTTTAATATGTGTCATCTCGGTGTTCAAGCGATATAAGGTCTGATTACAGAAAGTTGGCACAAAAGGGTGTCCATAGTATAGTTTCTCATATGAATAAGCATAAGCATTACACACTAAAATAAAATTTCATAGCAGGCATGAGATGAAAAAGTATGTTAAACACCGTTGCTTAAATAATAGTGGTGTTAATACTTTTTAGCAACTGACCAACAAAGTTTATTAGTGTGAGGAAATTTTACACTGAGACTAGCATTGCTTCGTCATCTTTGATTTCTCTATGCTTAAGGAAAGGGAAATGACCGTTCAGACCCTTCATCTGTGTTTATGAAAAAGACATTCATTACAAAAAGGTTTTAAGAATATATCCATGTACATTTGTTATCAATTGTACAACTAGGTATTTGCTTATAGCACCTGCCTCTCACTGGTCTGATTAAGGCACAGGTGTTTGGTTACAGAAACTATAGGGCCTAACTCATTCCATATATTTACTTTGATGATTTTTGAAAAGGCCAGAGGACACAAACTTTAATAAACTTTTGAATATACAGATTCCATTGCTGTTATAAAGTAATGGTTGTTTTGTGCACAGAACTTTTCAATGTCCAGGCTATCTCAACCCTGATGGAAAGTTTATAATCCTATTAAATAGTGGCTCCTACTCTGATAGAATGAAAAAATATAGCATTTATTATAAAAAAGAAGATAAGGAAAGGAAATCATATTTATATAACACAATTTATAATGAAACTTGATAGATTTTATGTAAGAAACCTTCTATTGGTATTGAATGTGTCCGTCTTTTTTGGAAACTACAAATTTTCTGAACAGTGGGTCAAATCCCAAAATACCGTGTGACTTTATAACACAAAATGAAAACCATGTATTGTATTCAAACCATGTGTTCAGGCCTAAAGGTAATGTTAACTGGATTTCCTGAATCCAACCTAGGAACTTTGATATCCCTCTGTGCCATGTAAAGACTTAGAAGCTGCCATCTGGCATTAGATACCTCTAGAGGATCACACCACCTTTCATCAGCCTGGCCTGCCCCTTATCCAGTTTTGTTCCTGTTAACTTCTGTCCTTTTGGCAAAAGGACAGAAGTTAGATATTCTTTCATTTTTATTTCTTGCAGTAATGTAGCACAACCAGTGCCCTAGTATCTCAGGAATAAATAGATATTATGAACCAAGAAAAGAATAAGAATAGAATTGTGAAGTTGACCCAGCTATTATAGAATGTTTTTCACTATTCCCTTAGAAGAACACCTCCTTCAATGTTGTATGATACTGAGGCTCGGTTTTGGAAGCGTCAGACATCCTGACATATAATTCAGGTAATCTGAAAAAGATGCACACTGAAATCCTCTAAAGCTGCAGCCTGTAGATTTTCATCTTTCTGTTGTGAAAACCAAAATGATAGCCATTCTCTTATCTGTACAGAGAGTGTAAACGTTAATTGATGGCTGCTCTTCCCGAATTACCTTCAGTCTTCCAGGGGATATGGATGCACAATCAGTTTAGAAATAGAGTGAGTTAGAAAGTATTGTCACAGATAGGCAGTGAAACTTTAATTCGTGCTTTTATGATATGCAACTTGGATTACTGTAATTGTCTGTCTGTAGGTCCCTCTCTCATGTCCTGCTGGAAAACAGAAAAGATAGCTGTACAAAGATATGTCCCCTGAGGCTTTAAGCCTGCAGAATCTGGTCAACACATTTCTACTTGGGGATTCTTCCTATGGCTTCCAGTTAGGTGCTGGATTGATTGTAAAGGTCCTAGTGATGTGTTTTTGAAACACCGCATGATTCCAAATGAATTTTAGGTTCCCTATTGTCCAAGCCCAATTTTATTCAACTGTAAAAATGTTGGGTTTTCATTTGTTCAGAACTACTGTTATAGATCACTATGCCTTATAGCTTTTTCAAGTAGTGTAGAATATACTTTATCCCAGATAGATTCAAAATATCAGATCTGTCACTATATTTAGGTCAAGTATAAAGTGACTTATTTAATTGCTTCCATTAAAACTACAATATTCTTTCTATATAGTTTGTGTAGGTTCTCCAGGACTTAGAAAGGACTCTATTAAAGTCCTAGCATTCTAATATTCAAGAGCACTGTTTAACATGGGCAGAATTGATGATACTAATGCATATGAATGACATGCTGTACAGTTCTCACTGTTACCCCAACTCCCATAGAATTCTTATTTGTGTTAGAAAGAAGTAAACATTCTGTATTTTTCTAATAATTTTTTTCATTAGGGTATTTTATAACAATGTTTTAGGATAACTTTACTAATAGTATTTTTACTAAAACTCCATATTGGCCAAAAATTCCACTGCTGACAAACTTATTTGGAAATTAGTCATTACACAGCATATAAATATATACCTTTTATTTGTTTCTAGAAGTTGAAATATCAGTGAGTGCTTTTATTTCTAAATATAGTATAACTTAATAGCCTTAAAGTATGTGAATATATATTTTTTCATTTGTGTATATGAGTGTGTGTTTATGTGAATAAATGCTTTGTATGTGTTGGTGCCTGTTGAGTTTAGAAGACAGCATTAAATACACTGGAGCTGGAGATACACACAATTATGAGCTGTTGACATGACCATTGGGACCCGAACTTTCTGCAAAAGCAGGAAGCATTCCTAATGGCTGAGTTATCTCTCCTGTTCCTAATTTAATTTCTAGTATTTTTTATATATTTTTTTAAACATGCTTCCTCTGGTGTCTAGATACACACTTATTACATGCATTGTTGTGTGACTATAGTGTTCTGTTCTTTTGCTTACTGGTCATATTTCACTTGCCATAGTATCTTTATTCAAATTGAATCATGACTTCTATTGTAAGGGAAGCATATAGTATCACCAAGCTTGTGAACATGGAATAGTTCCTAACTCTAGAATTGTATTTAGCCTGGTCTAGGACGTAACAGTGAGATGTGAGAAATGGCTGAATGAAGGTGCTTACTGCCAAGCTTCTTAACCTGAATTTGGTCTCCAGAATCCACGTGGTGAATGAAAAGGACCAACGCCTAAACTGTATGGTCTTCGTATGGATGCACATTCATGCGTGTGCCCTCCCCCAACACAAGTGGAAAAAATTAAAAACAAAATTTGAAGTTGGGAACATGTTGTCATGGTCAGCTTACTTCATCTTTTCTGCAAGTTAGACTGATTTATAAAGTCACAAGTGTTTGTCATGCATGAAATACAGATGCATTTGAAAATGACTAACTGTAGCTAGTATGTGTCACTTCACGTGAGTTACATTTTGAGGTGGGAAGACTTTATGGCTATCCCTCTAGAAGCTTTCAGGAATATTGTTAACTGTGACCATTATGTTTTACAATAGACCTCTTGTTATTACTTCTACCTGAAATTGTATATACATTGCTTATCAGCATTCTATAATGTGCTTCCAGGAGACTAGCAATTTTAGACTCAATATATAAGTTAAAGTATGTGTAATTTGTTTTTGCTCTACTCGTTTATTTCACTTAGCACAATATTCCTGGGTCAGCCTAGCACACACAAGGCCTTGAGCTTGATCCATAGTTTCACATTAAGAAAAGGGAAAAGGTTATCTTCAGTTATTACCTTGATATACCTGGACTCTCAACTGAGCAGTTCCCTGTGTTAAACTGCCCTATAGGCATGTGTGTGGGGCATTTCTTGATTGCTGATTGATGACAGGGGACACAGCCCACTGTAAGCAGTGCCATCCCTGGGCAGTGAGGCCTGAAGTATAAGAAAGGCAGCTGAGCAAGCCATGAGGAGCAAGCAACATGCCTCTGGTTTTCCTTCAATTCTTGCTTCCAGGTTCCTGTTTGACCTTTTTTCCTGACTTGCTAGTGATTGCAAGTGACATGGAAGTTAAGCCAAATAAGCCTTCTTCTCCCCAAAGTTGTTTTGGATCATGGCGTTTGTGACAGTAATGAGAAATAAACAGGAACTCTTTCTGACAGCAGGGCCTTCTTCCCCACGTGTGTCCTGCTTCCCTGCATCTTAGACTCTTTTATCTTTTTTTTTTTTTATTACTATCCCATTTGTTGTCTCATAACATATTTTATACTCTTCTTAGTATAAACAATGCGTATGTGATTTCTGTATGGGCTCATAGTAGAAAAAATCAGATGATTAAAGACCTTGTATGTGTACAAAAATATATCCATGCCCGTGGAAAATGAAAAGGTGTATTATTATGGTTTCTTGGTAATATTTCACTCCGAGTTCCAAATAGTAAACATAATTTCCATATTTCTAGCAGCAGAATATTAGTGATTATGTTGGGGTGATGCATCCTTCACTTGCTTGTTTTTCTAAAGTGCTTTCTCTAACACTAGAAAAATACCACATTTCTCAGCTTGTTTATAATCTGAGAATATATATATATATATATATATATATATATATATATATATATATATACACACACACATACCCAAGCTTTTCATACTGAGGGAAACAGGGTTTCAAGCCTGAGCCCTGGGAACTGGAAAGCAGTGATGATCTGCTCTCATTATTCCATTGTTTCTTCCCCTTACCCCTGGCACTGATCCACTTGTTGAATGATATTCGTTCCTCTAAGAAAGTCAACAGCATTTTTGAGCTCTTTACTTTTACATCATCTTGATGACTCATATCGACACCTGGGAAGATAGAACTTTAATTGGGGGATTGCCCAGATCATGTTAGCTTGTCTATGTCTCTAAGAAATTGTCTTGATTGGTAATGAATATAGGAGAAACTAGTCCACTGTGGGCAGCACCATCCCTAGACAGGTAGCATGGACTGTTTAAAACAGCTAGCGGAACCAGAGCCAGTTAACAGCATTTCTCCATGATTTCTGCTTCGGTTCCTGCTTGAGCAGCTGCCCTGATTTCCCCCTATGATGGATTGTGCCCTAAAAGTATGAGTCCAAAAATTCTTTCTTTGCAAAATTGTCCCCTCCCCTCTTTTTTTGGTTATGGCATTTGTCACAGCAACAGAAGGCAAACCAGAAGAATTTCAAAGAAAATCATGAATGAACTCTTTCAACTTCATAGACCACATCTTTGTAGAAAAACCAAACCAAAGGAAACCCATAATATCCAGTTAACTGAGGGCTCAAGAGCTAAACTACATAACATTTATTGCTTCAAATGATGATAGCTCTGCAGATATCTTAGTCTCTTGCTTTATTATATTCTTTCTGAGATATTGATTTACATTTTTTTCTTTTGTTTTACAATATACCAAGTTAAATTTTTAAAGAAAAAGAAACATTTATACATATGAGAGGTATCTCAGAAATGAATCATAAATGTTTGCTTGACCAGTCTGCTTTTCATTCTCTTTGGCTATGGTTTTGTGTTTTAATTATTAAGACTTACTGTTTTATGAGTGAAGACATAACTCAGAAGTGATTCTACCTCCTGCATGTGAGACTCCACAAGTCTGGCATTTCTGGATAGCTTCTGAGCTTGGTATATGACTAAGGATTCCCTTTCCATGTGGGGTTACTCCTTTGCCTGGTCTGGAGAACCGTAGCTCCCCCAAGGACCATCACAGAACGCTCAGGGAAGATCACAGGCCTGACACCTTCTTGATGAAAAACTTGTCCAGCAAGAACCTGCAGATTCCTGGGCATACCCACCCGATGCTAATAAGATGTCTTGGTGTCTTGGCTTTCAACCAGTGACCTTTTAAATGTGTGTGGACATTCTCCCCACCCATAGGATAATTAAGTACAGCTTTTCCTTCTTCTGATAGGGCTGTTTTGTTCCATATAGATGAAGTATTGCTAGCACCTCTAGCCCCAGCAAATCAAACACTTTCGAAACCCCTCCCACTGCCCAAGGTTTATAATGTTCCTAATTTAGAAAAATAGAGTCAGGCTTGCTTCCTCACTCCACTCCTCCTCCAGGACTGTCTGAGCCTCATCATTTATTACAGCTTAACAAAGGGCTGTAACGCTTTTGGTTTCATCACATGTTTCTGGAACTCCCAAGTTTCCAAGGCTGTCTGATACCAGCACTGTCCTTTTAAAGAGCTAACCATAACGCCCAGTGGCGAATTCATTTCCTTCTCCCCTGGTGAGACCAAGAGCCTCACCCTGAGTGCTCTAGGCCTTTCCTGAGAGAGAAAGACACTTTTGATCTTGAGGTCCCGCCATTCCCCCTCACCCAAGCCCATCTGGAAACAAACAGCGCTGGGGCCATCCAGCTGGACAAAGAACGACACTGGGTTTCCTAGACAGTTTTAATGAGTTGATGGGTGCACTGTGTTTACAACGGTGCTTGGCACCAGATAATTGGAAAGGGGTAAAACTGCCTTCCTTACACTATAGGCCGTTTTAACCTTGAGAATGTGTAGATGTATTATCACTTATTATCATGCAATAAATTGGTCCCAAACATTACAAGTTAAACCACAAAACATGTACTGTCTGCAGTTTCTGGTGGCTCATGCTGTGTTACTTATCATTCTTTGTCTTGAGATGACTTCAAAGCTGTCAAAGTATGCTCTTAGTTTTGGGTGTAGTCAGTTTACATCCTGACAGTGGAGGGTCCGTTTACACATTCATCTTTATGACTATTGACCGTTCTTAGGTCCTTGCAGCCTGTTGGTTATAGACTCATTTTCATGTCACATTGACATGTTCATAGGACTACTGTTAATTTAGCACCTACTTTCTTTAGAGTAAGGGGTCAAAGAAGAAAAGTCACCAAAATGGAAGCCATCAATTTTATAAGGAACAATACCACATTATTTTTATTGTATTCGAATCCTTAGACTCGTATTGCTAGGTCTTGGGTCTTTGTAATGGGGTGAGGGAAGATTTAAAACAGAGGTCTAAATATCAGGTCAGTTTCATTAGGGACCACAGTAAGAAATTCAAATATGGAGACAAATACATTATTATTATGTGACTGATCCATGGATAGCACGTAATTTTCCTCTGCTAATGGAGAAGCAGAGGCCCCTTGTGGTGCTTTGAAAGAAAATGGCCCCCCATGGGCTAACACTGAGAGGCACTATTAGGAGGTGATACCTTTCTAGAGTCAATGTGGCCTTGTTGGAGGAAGTTTATGCCTGGGGTAGGCTTTGAGGTTTCAGATACTCAAGTCAGGCCATGGGCCCACAACTTCTCTTCCTGCTGCCAGCAGATCAAGATGTAGAACTCTCAGCTCCTTCTCCAGCACCAAGTCTGCCTGCATGCTGCCATGCTTCCCACATTATGACAATGGACTAAACCTCTGAACTGTAAGCCAGCCCTGATTAAATGTTTTCCTTTATAAGTGTTGTCATGGTCATGGTGTCTCTTCACAGCAATAGAACACTAAGACATGTGGGAATTGCCAAGTATACACTCATCTTCTTAAACAATTGTCTCTGAAGTCAGATTTTAAATGAACTTTTCTGTTAATTCAATGTCTTTAAGACATAAATTAAGACCGTTGGTGATGTTAAAGTCTTTAAGAATGCCCAAACTCTAAACACTTTTTTCTCCTACACCTCTCTCTGGTTTCTTGTTATGATTTACTTTGTCCCCTGCTCTGATTTGTGGATTTTCTATAGTGACCTTAGCGTAGCATGTGAATTTTTGAAAGAAATGTCAGAGAAGTCAATTATTATAGTTTCTTTGTCTTCCATGCCCATGTTGAAGTATGTGGACAACCAACCTGTTTCATTCTCCAAGAACTGGTATTTTAAGGCAATGGATGACATGATTTTATTTAGTAAGGAAGCACCTAGCTATATTATTTTACTCAGACCGATTTAATCAAATACACATAATTGAGGTTTTTTGTTACCAATTAATTTGTGTGGACTTAGAGAAATCTCCTTGAACCGCATGCTTTATGAGGTCTACTTCTAAAATGTATTTGGAGAAGAAAACACTTTTCTTTTCTCTCTGCAGTGTTTTTCAATTAGAATTCTGGTGCTTATATCTTGCCTGACCCCTTTTAAAACCTTAATTTAAATGAAAAGTAAAGAATTCAACATTCTTGCAAGGCCCATTCTGTCTGTAACACACTTCAGTTCTGTGTTTCAAAAAGAGTGCTCAGTTGTTCTGAATTGTAATGAGAATGGCAATGACCTCTTGTTCTTCAGGAATGTGAACCTCGATGAGTCACACTATCCTAACATCGCTGCAGCAACACCGAAGTTACGTTCATGAGTTTACTTCTGATGGTCTGAGACAGTAGAGAAATAGACTCAGAAGAGACTTGTTAGTTCAACTAATTTTTAATTTTCCATAGTGAGTAAACACTTGCTTAAAGAAGGCATCAGTTCTCTGGTCTCATCAGACTGTCTAGTTTGGCTTCTTATTTTAATTTTTTTCACATTATTTCTGGACCCCTTATGTACATTCCTCTTTTGGAACATACGTCCCTGCCCTCTGTTTGTTGACTTCCTGTACTCTGCTTTTGTTCCTGCCCATATCTCCCCATCTAGAAAGCAAAATTGAAGATTCTTTGGTCATACTACTTCCTCAAGAAACAGGCCTTATAAAGAAGTAAAAAAAAAAAAAAAAAAAAAAAAAAAAACTGAACCAAAGCCAGCACTTGGACTATTAAATAATGTCATGAGACTGGGGAAGTCTATTGGTCACTTTTTAGAGGTAGAAGGCTAACTTCTGACATTTAAAAATCAGAGTGTACAGTACAAGCATTGAGGGCTGAAAATGGTTTCTGGTTGTTAAAAAAGATGTTTCCAGTCCTGTTTCCTGAGGAAGTGGTATGGCCAAAGAAAAATTTCAATTTTACTTTCTGCTGATATTTTGTCATGGTGCCCCTAAAACATTTGTAGAACTCATTGACCAAGCTTTGTTGTTTGCTTGAAAAATAGTCTCTAGTGTGCATCCTAAAGACCCACTCTAACTTGCTTTCCTCCTGTTTCTGCCTCACCAGAATTAAAAGATAGAAGTGCAGTATTGTTCATGGCTACCCTGGCTGTCTTCAAAAAGTTTAAAATATTGTTTGTATGTACATGGGAGGTTTTGCCTACATGTATGTCAATGTACCATGTGCATGCAGTGCTTGTGGATGCTCAAGGAGGGTGTTGAATCTCCTGGGACTGGAATTACACTTGGTAGCCACAGTGTTAGGTTGAAATCAAACTTGCGGCCTCTGGAAGAGCAACAAGTGTTCTTAACTGTCTTAACTGCTGAGCAGTTCTCCAAACCATACCAGAGCATTCTTGATGCATATTTTAATCATCATTCCTTTTGGAGGTCAGAGATAACCTTGCAGTCCGTTCTCTCCTTCCAGCGTTATGTAGGTCCTGGGAATCGAACTTGGGTCTCCAGGATTATATGGCAAGCACTATTACTGGCTAAACAATGTTGATAGCCCATAAATCAGTCATTTACTACTCAATGGGGTAGCTAGAGACGAGGAAATTAGTTAGCAATTTGACCAAGATGGCAGGTAAAAGCTGCATTCAAACTTCAGAATTTTAAAGTTTCTTTTGTTTATTTGTTTGTTTTATTGTTGTGTTTTGTTTCTTCAAGATAGGTTTCTCTGTGTAACAGCCCTGGCTGACTTGGAACTCTGTAGACTGGGCTGGCCTTAAACTCACAGAGGTCTGCCTGCCTCTGCCTCCCCAAGTGCTGGGATTAAAGGTGTGCACTACCATATCCAGCTCAGAATTTAAGTTTTAAATTATGATAGTAGATAGAAACACAGGAACACACTTAATAACACTTTAATTTTTAAAATGCAGAATGTAAAACCTACTAGGTATAACCATACAAAATCATGGGTGTGTGTGGGCAAATGCAGGCAGATCTGTACAAATCAGTTTGGGTGTTACACTGACGCGGGCTGGAGAAGAATGAAGCTTCTCTTCAGTTCTGTAAATATGTTTTAGGAAAGTATGTCAGCAGTCGCGAATTCACAAAACTGTCCTCTCATTATTATTCTTACTCTGCCTTTGGCTGTGGGCACAGCGTATGTTTGCAGAACTGCCACACAGGCCCTACCTCCTCTCCCTTTAGCGCCTCCTTGTGGTGGCTGACCACCTACCTACCTCCGTGCTATAACTATGCTGGTCCACAGCTTCCTGGTACTCATTCACAAGTCTCCCAGGAACCGATGCAGGACGTCGTCACTCTGATTGGTCAGTGCATTCCGCAGTGGAGCAATTCCATCCTCATATTTTTGTTCCTTGCCTAAAAGAGAAGCAATCTTCACTGCTCAGCTGGTGCACAGTCACGCCCACCAAAATAGGACAGCTTCCATGGAGACACCCTTAAAGGTTCACTCAAGTGTTAATGAGGACCATGTAGTCTTTATTTCACTGGAAACTTGTCATAATGAGTCCATTAATTGATGTGACGGGGAATGCGCATGCTACAGCACATGAGTGAAGGTTAGAGGACAGTTGGTGAGAGTTGCCTGCCTTAGTATACCTTCCTCATTATTTCAAATATACTACCCATGGGCCGTCTATGCAGTCTTTTCTTAGTGCTAGTATAGCTACTATCTAAGCTTTTGTCGTTCATTCTCCTGTTCTTTGAACCCAGGACCTGGCACATGCTAGGCAAGTACTCTGCCTTTGACCTGTACCTTCCATTATAATATCTGATTCCAATCTTTCTTTTGACTCCAAACTCTTATTTAGATAATATTTGATATTAAATATTTCTAGGATATACTGAATATCAAATAAAATATCAACAGAAAATTTGCTATGAAGTTATAGTTATTTATAAAACAGCACACACACACACACACACACACACACACACACACACACCTCCAGGTATTTTTGATTCTAACCCAATTGGTACTTTCAAAGAAATCTAAGAGAGACACAACTCTGACTATACCATCGGAATAAGTTTAAATTTTAAATTCTATGACTGACAGCATAAATGTGGTTGCACGAGAAAGCTGTTGTCACTCACCCAGAAGCAATAGCTGTCATTGTTTCTAGCTTCTAAATGAAGACAATACCAAATCAAGAAGCTTCCTGTTTGGGATCCATCTGTTGAGTCCAGAATGGCCCGCTACAGATTCTTGCTCAAGAAGCAGTTCTGCTCTGTCTGCCATAATCTGCATCATCTAAATGGATGCTCATCCTCCCTCCACAAAACTTAACTTCCAGCGTTCTTGAATGGCTTTGTTAATTTCAGACCTTTAAGACATATAGAACTATAGATAAAAGATAAGTTACAAGAGACCAATTTAAATTTTTTTTTCAGTTTCTGTGATTCAGGAAGGAATACTAGCTGGGGACCTTGAAAATCGTTGAATGAGGCAGTTCATGTATTTGTCACAGTCTTTGTTCAGCCAGTAACTACATGCCTCCTGCTTCCATTATAAGTGCAGAAAGGCTCATCTCTCCCTCGTAAAGGTACCTCATAGAAACAATGCTCTCTCCAGAAAGAAGACCCAAATTTCTCACTGGTCTATTCACCTGTCACTGGGTGACATATATCCCCTTTGCCTTTTTGTTCCTGTAACACTGTAACATTTAGCATTCCTGTGAAGTTGAAGATCATATGCAGAGGTAGAGAAAATAGGGAGGAAAGATAATGTATAATAAGAGAAACAAACAGCATCTTAGTAATTTTTAGAATCGTATTAGTCTGCAACTTGCAGTGTGTAAGTGGCACATAACTTGTTTCCTTCTCCACATAGTTTAGTCAGTGTTCCCAAGAGAAACAGAACAAAACCAAGTGTGTGTGTGTGTGTGTGTGTGTGTGTGTGTGTGCATGTGCACGTGTGCGCACACATGTGTATGTGTGTGGGAAAGAAGTGAATGCTAGAGGGCGAGATAATAGGAAGTGGGTTCACACAATTATGGATCTGCAAAAAAGCAAATTAAATATTCTGAGGGCCTGAGATCCAGGCAATCCAGTAACAAAGGTGTTAACCAAGAATCTGGAGATATCGCCGGATGGTGGTAGTGCACACCTTTAATCCCAGCTCTTGGGAGGCAGAGGCAGGTGGATCTCTGTGAGTATGAGGCCAGCCTGGTCTACAAAGTGAGTCCAGGACAGCAAAGGCTACACAGAGAAACCCTGTCTCAAAAAAAAAAAAATCTGGAGATATCAAGATTATGACCAAATCTAACAGCTATCAATTTTCCATCTTGAGTATTCAGGTGGGAGCAATTTTTCCATATTACAAAGGATCAATGATTAACATTTCTTAAAATTCAGAATTTAACAAGAGGAGAGCCAGAACCACCTACAAGAAGCAACTTGTCTTCTCAGTGTGATAATTAAATATTACTCTCACAACCTCATAGTGATGCTCACAATAATTCTTAACCAAGTATCTCAGTACCTTATGGCACAAACTGGCTGATCCATTTAGCCAGCACACCAAGGTTTCTACATTCTCCTCCCTATGATAATATACAGTATGCCAAGGGTTTTGCCTATGCACATCTTCCTCACCATAGGAAAACTGAGAGTAACCTCTCCTCACTGGCTGGGCCATGGACAGGTTTCCAAATCCCCCCTTTTAAAAAAAGGTAATGCTTTAGGTTATTATATAGAATCATGGGGTTCATAGCATCCTTTTCATTCATGTGACATTGTACTTTGTTTCTATTTGCTTCCTTTCTCTCACTGTCCTCCTACCTCTCAGCTGTGAGAGAAAACATAGTGTTCATCTTTATCTGTCTGGTTTCTTTCACTTAACATATGCTTTCCAGTAGTGCATAGTTCTGCAAGTGGAACCTTCTTTCTTGCATGAATAATATAGAAGTTGCAGCATGTCCCCTTAATTTGTATTTATTGCTCCAGTAAACACAACTTCCCCCCTTTTCACTTTGTTGGTCCACTGGCATATGAACTCCAAAATGTCTGACAAGCTTATCTCTTAGGGAAATAGGATCATTTTTATTTTCTTAGTTACAAGTTTTCCTCTCTTGGACACTGGTTTAGCAGAACAGGATAATCTACTAGCATAAAGAAATTGCAAAATACAGAAACTAAAGTAAAATATTTCCTTCTCCCATGAAGGTAATGTTGGCAGGTGGTTTGGTGTATAAAAGTATCCGAGCATCAGGAGACTATGCAGCAGTTCTTCTGACAGTGTTCTGTCTTGTTGCTCTGTTGTGTTTTGGGGTCTGCAAGGGCAGAACTAACAAACATGCATTATATCTGTAAGCTCCAGCTCCTAGGAGTGTGCAGAGAGAGTAGATTTTGAGTTTTTTCCTTGTAGTCTCCCCCTGATATTTGACTCGGAAGTTGAATGCATCATTCTGCTTATATTCAATTTAATTAGTATCTACATATAAATTCAATGGGAAATCGCACATTGCAGTCTTTGGCTGGACTATGGACTATGTAACACAGAGTATTCTGCCATTATGGATTAGTATTGGGGATATTTCTATGACTCAAACCTCTAAAGAGTAGAGAGCAAGTGACAGTGGTAGAAACAAAAATAGGAGATGGACAGTTGGGTGTACTATTAGCAAAAAGACTCACTTTCACCCTTTGCTTCCCAGACCCATGCATTTGGCTTTTATATGAATTATCATATATATTCTGATAACTTAAAAGATACATCATATCCTGAAGGAGAGCACTGTAACCACACTGGGACTGGTTCCCAGTGAATAGAAAATTCTTCCATACCTTCTGTCAGGGCTACTTAGATAGGCCAAAGCTGCTATACCACAATGCATATCTGAATATTTCTGAAAAATCAGATTTATTATTATTTTTGTGAGGAGAAAGCTTTATTTCATCTTACAAATTAACAAATCACATTTTTTAAAACCTTTGTAAAGTGTGCTTTCTCAGTAAAATAATAATAGGGTACTTCTCTTTATATCCTACAATGGAGATTAGATACCACTATAAGAACAAAGGGAAAAAGAATTTGACTCTTCTTCTAACATGATTTTCTTGTGAGTATAAAGTGTTCACTGAATAGAGTGTTGCTGAGAACATTTCTATGATAATATTTTGTGTTTCGACAATATTGGACAAGTCATGTAACATGTAGCATGGCCTACTGACAATTTGAAATCTTATGATTGATTATTAATGTATCAGATCACACAGAGTAAGATAGTTATAACTACTTCTAAAGACAGGAATTATTCGTGAGGCTATTTTTCCATTCAGAGTTCACTGATGAATGTATGTTATAATTTTCTCCCAAATTATTGCTGTTGTCTCCATAAAGCCCGCTGATCAGCTGTAGTCATTGTAGGTGCCACTGGGTCTACTGATTCATCAGAGCTCAGAGACATGATGCCCTTGCTAACAACTCAAAAGCTATAACAGCTGTATCTTCTATTGAATTCCACTCACAACTGGCAACCCGATGGATCACTTAGAATTTCAGAGCATGCCAAAATATGTTGTACTTTGCTGTCAAGTTAAAAGAGGCCCACCATCAAATTCAGTCTATCTTCCTTAGCTGAAGGCCTATATATAAGGCAAGACAAGTTGAGATTCATTTTGACACTAATATATTATAGGTGGCTGAACCCTCCATGTTTTCATGGGGGTTCATTGTGAAGCTCTTGTGTGCATGTGTCTCAGGACCACTAAGTTTGCATTGAGTTAGTATTCCTATGATTGTGTCTTCTGGAAATAATCATCATACTGTAGAATGGTGATGTTGTCATCATTTCTACACAATGGACTGTGGCCCAAACTGGAACTACTGGATGAATTAACTGATATACTACACAAACCTGACACGAGACAAGTCAAAACAGAACATAGCGTACTGCCTATGCCATATGAAAGCAATCTGTATCTACCACCCCCTACACGGTATTACAGAGCAAAAGATATCAGCTTGCATAGTAATCTGTGGAGCTCTGCATACTTGTTTTGCAATGAGACCAACATTTGGTTTTGTAGCTTGGATGTGAGTAAGTATGGAGTAAGCTTTTCTTAAGTCATTCTACAAGTATCATCACTTTTTTGTTCTGTATAGACAAAACGCTTTAAACTAGACACAGAAGGGATGAAATACCCTTCATATTTCTACTAACTAGTAGTGCCATTAGTGTATGAATTCCCATCAGAGATACTATGGTTTGTTTATTCTTAAGGAAAGAGTTGAGAAGATGCCCAGTTAGGAATCATACTTTCATAGAAGTCCTACTCTGTGACTCAGAAACTTAATATAGATGTTTTGTTAGTCACCATGTATATCCACTCAAGTATTGTGGAATAGGATAACAGATTGGCCATAAGCCATATATCAGAGTGATATTCTAGACCGACACAGGTTATCAGACTATGTGCGTCTGCTAATTAAATCTATCTATCTATCTATCTATCTATCTATCTATCTATCTATCTATCACTTGTATATAGATATATAGATATATAGTTTTTCTTTCCAAATAGTGTTTCTCTGTTTTAGCTCTGGCTCTCCTGGAACTCACTCTATAGACTAGACTGGCCTTAAACTCAGATCTACCTGCCTCTGCCCTCTAAGTCCTGGGATTAAAGGCATGCACCACACATGCCCAGCCAGAAAAATATTTTCTTAGAAGCATCTTCCATTTGTACATATAGTATTATTTATTAGTGTATTTCTCTAAGTCTTGATACTATTATATCTTCTGGGTTATTAGAAGACATGGTTATAGTGTGGGATGATAGGTCACATATTAAGACATAGTGTGTCCTTCCAATTCTGTATATTCTTTTAGCATTATTAAGAATTTCTGGCCTTTGAAGTTTATTCATCATAGATTCTTATAGAGTCTAGATTTCATCCAGCACATCAAAGGTACAATCAAATCTTATAATAACCCATCTTGCATTCTTTGTCCAATTTATATTCCTTAGGTTTTTAAAAGCCGTTTCCCAATCAGAATGCTTAGTTTTCTTTTAATTTTATTTATTATACATTCTAACCTCAGTTTCCTCTCTCTCCTCTTCTCCCAGTCCCTCACCCACCTCTCCCGTCTTTATAGACCTCCTTTTCCCCATCTACTCCTCCATTTCTTTTCAGAAAAGGGTATGCCACAATGGATATTAACCCGCCATGGAATATCAAGTTGCAGTAAGACTAGGCACCTCCTCTTCTATTAAGGCAAGACTAGGCAACCCAGTAGGGGGAAAGGTCCCAGAGCAACAGAGTCAGAGAAAGCTCTTGCTCCCACTGTTAGGAGTCCCAGAAGACAATCAAGCTACACAACTGTAACATATGTATGGAGGTCCTAGGTCAGCCCCATGCAGGCTACCTGATTGGCAGTTCAGTCTCTGTAAGACCCTGTGAGAACAGCTTGGTTGATTCTGTGGGTTTTCTTGTAGTGTTGTTGAGAATACTGGGTCGTACAATCCTTCCTTTCCCTCTTCTGTGTGATTCCCTAAGTTCCAACTAATGTTTGCCTCTGAGTCTCTGTATCCATTTCCATCAATTTCTGGATGAAGCCTCTCTGATAACAACTGGACGAGATGCAAATCTATACATATAGAAGAATATAATTTCATTGTCTTTTTTTTTTTTGCCACTTGTGTTTGATTCTATCCAGCCTCTCGCTCCTGGCACTCTAGACAGATTCATGGATGGGCTCCTTCTTATGGCATGAGTATCAAACTGGTATCACTGGTTGGCCACTCCTATAATTTCTGTGCCACATTTACCCCAGCACCTCTTAGTTCACAATCTTAGATTTTTCTTATTAGATCTTTCATATTGAATAAATGCTTACTATCTAACTGCCTTAACTTTCTTACATATACAATAGATTTATAATTGTACTTACATAAATAATTAATTATGAAAACAACTTAAGTGGTTAGAATCATATATAGCATAAAGTAACCATTCAATAAATGACCATTATTGTTTTATTGAATGTACCTCAGTTTCTCTAGTTTGCCACTAAGCATTCTTCCTCTTCATATTCTAGGCCAACCTTCCATGACTTTATTACACTAGCCACATGTTTCGGTTTTGTCCAACTGTTAAACAGTATTTCCTGACAGATCGCTCACTTTGGCACATTGATATCTTTTATTCTAACATGTTCTCTCATAGATTGTTATTTATCACATTTATACATCTCATGACGTTCCTAGAAAGTGTTGCTGCTGTTGTGAAAACCTTTATGCTGTGTTCCTTCCTGAAAAAGGCCTTCTCCTAAAAATGTTAATTGTAAATTATTTCCTCCCCATTTTGGAAATAATTAATTGATCAATTAAGTTTGCTTTCACAGAGTATC
Organism: Acomys percivali; assembly: GCA_907169655.1. NCBI lineage: Eukaryota > Metazoa > Chordata > Mammalia > Rodentia > Muridae > Acomys > Acomys percivali. Next base: position 15,871,995 of record OU015752.1, read on the forward strand.
TACTGTGTTAAAGCAGATCTTATCACTGTGTGAAAGACTGTCAGTGAAATAGACACAAATGCATCGAGAATTTCCACGCATTAGCTTTAAGTTACTATGATAATAGCTAGTGCCATTTAAGAATTCACAATATGGGGCTGGGAGATGACTCAGCACTTCCATGGAAATATGAGTACCTGAACACCTAAATAGAAAGGCTATAGTTTGTGAGTAATCTTAGGAGATGAACACACATGTGCACCTACACATATGCACATACACATAAAAACATATCACTTGTATATACACATACAAGGCAGCAAAAAAGGAGAAAGAGTTAAGAAATTAGTTTATTCAGCTCAAAACAGTGAGAATCAAGTGAAGGCTTCTTGGAGGAAGTGATGTAAAACCTGAGTTGGAAAAAATTTTGTGAAGGTAAACCAGGCTATGCTAAACAATAGAAAGCAATAAAATAATCCATGTAGAATTTCTGAAGTCAACTGATGATGGTGGAGGGAAAGAAGAGATGCTGAAAACAGGGTAAAAGAAGGTAGGATCTCATATAACTGAGTATGAGAAAGCAGGGAACTTTGATATTTTCTTAAAAAGCCACTGAAGTCTTTTTTTCTGTAGGTTTTAAATTTAGATAATTCATCTTTGTAGTAGCATAGAGTAGATAACAAAGAGATTAATTTAAAATGTAATGCCAGTATTTAGGTAAAAGATAGAAAAGTTATAAATAACAGAGACAGGTAAAGAAGAAGGAATGCATTTAATAGTTATTCATGAAAAACACTTCAGGACAGCTTTGTGATCAATTAAATCTGGGAGGTGGAGGAGGAGGAGATCAATATATCTTTTATGTTTTCAATGGAGGTAGCAAGGACATTGGCAAGACTGGAGAACATTATTTATGTTTCCAGCTTTCTAACATAGAAGGCCAAACAACAGGCTGACAGTCAGATCTGAAAGCATAAATACATAGTTTGTATGGACCAAAGAGGTTTTAGTTAGGGATCCATATGGATATACATATATGTACGCAACAACAATTATTAAGAAAAAGAAACCATGGCTTTGAAGGAGACTTGGCAAGGTTTTACGGGAGGTTCTGTAGGGAGCTATGGGAAGGGAGAAATGCTGAAATTATAATCTCAAAAATTAAAAAAAAAGAAAACAAACAAACAAAAGCACATTGCCAAGACACCCTGAGGGTGTAAGCGCAAAAACACAGATATTTCAGGTCCTGCTGTGTAGGCAGGGGTGTCAAACCCAAGTGCCAAAACACCCTGAAGGTGTAAGCTCAGTTACACAGATATTCCAGTTCCTGCTGTGTAGGCAGGGGTGTAAAACCCAAGTGCCAAAGACACCCTGAGGGTGTAAGCGCACTTACACAGATATTCTAGGTCCTGCTGTGTAGGCAGGGGTGTAAAACCCAAGTGCCAAAGACACCCTGAGGGTGTAAGCGCACTTACACAGATATTCTAGGTCCTGCTGTGTAGGCAGGGGTGTAAAACCCAAGTGCCAAAGACACCCTGAGGGTGTAAGCGCACTTACACAGATATTCTAGGTCCTGCTGTGTAGGCAGGGGTGTAAAACCCAAGTGCCAAAGACACCCTGAGGGTGTAAGCGCACTTACACAGATATTCTAGGTCCTGCTGTGTAGGCAGGGGTGTAAAACCCAAGTGCCAAAGACACCCTGAGGGTGTAAGCGCACTTACACAGATATTCCAGGTCCTGCTGTGTAGGCAGGGGTGTCAAACCCATTGCCAAAGACACCGTCAGGGTGTAAGCGCACTTACACAGATATTCCAGCTCCTGCTGTGTAGGCAGGCGTGTAATACCCAAGTGCCAAAGACACGCTGAGGGTGTAAGCACACTTACACAGATATTCCAGCTCCTGCTGTGTAGGCAGGCGTGTAATACCCAAGTGCCAAAGATACCCTGAGGGTCTAAGCACACTTACACAGATATTCCAGGTCCTGCTGTGTAGGCAGGCGTGTAATACCCAAGTGCCAAAGACACCCTGAGGGTCTAAGCACACTTACACAGATATTCCA
>OU015752.1:15874697-15889433 GCA_907169655.1 Acomys percivali
TGCCAAAGACACCCTGAGGGTCTAAGCACACTTACACAGATATTCCAGGTCCTGCTGTGTAGGCAGGGGTGTAAAACCCAAGTGCCAAAGACACCCTCAGGGTGTAAGCACACTTACACAGATATTCCAGGTCCTGCTGTGTAGGCAGGGGTGTAAAACCCCAGTGCCAAAGACACCCTGAGGGTGTAGGCGCACTTACACAGATATTCCAGGTCCTGCTGTGTAGGCAGGGGTGTAAAACCCAAGTGCCAAAGACACCCTGAGGGTCTAAGCGCACTTACACAGATATTCCATGTCCTACTGTGTAGGCAGGGGTGTAAAACCCAAGTGCCAAAGACACCCTGAGGGTTTAAGCACACTTACACAGATATTCTGGGTCCTGCTGTGTAGGCAGGCGTGTATAACCCAAGTGCCAAAGACACCCTGAGGGTTTAAGCACACTTACACAGATATTCCGGGTCCTGCTGTGTAGGCAGGGTTGTCAAACCCATTGTCAAAGACACCCTGAGGGTGTAAGCGCACCTACACAGATATTCCAGGTCCTGCTGTGTAGGCAAGGATGTAAAACCCAAGTGCCACAGTCCTTCCATTTTTCTCTTGTTAAAATTATGACACTTATAATCAGATTCACCGAGACCCTGAAACACAGGCGTTCCTTAAAAATGCTTGGAAAACCGAAGCTCATGTTACTAGTCTTGATAATTCAACTCGTGATATATTTAGTCATGTAGACTGATGCGAGAGTACTAAATTAAGAGCAAAGAACTTAAGTTTCTGTCTTTGCCAACACTAATGGGATGAAAAGGAAAGAATGGAAAGAGCTTTTCTCACAGCCCATTAGAGCATCTCTTTAGGAGATCATAAAGGGTTAAGACCTGATTCGAAGCACATTGAACTGGTCTCCCTCGATGGACAGAGTGAAGCATGGTGGAAATGGATCACAAGATATGCGCGTCATTAAAAAGCCTTTTTATAAAGAGTGGCTGAATAAATGCACAAAATTATCCAAAAAGTATCGGCCGGCTTTTTCCTCTATTTGACATTAAAATTACTCAGAGATTAATAATTGCATTCACATTCTGAGGCAGGGTGACCTGTATTTTCTCAGATTCTCATATCTGTCTGTGATGTGAAAAGTTCCACTAGCAAGCACATGAAGCAGTCAGTTTTCTTTAATTAAGGCTGCGACTAACTACCTCAACCTATAAATTTCAGTTGATTTTACTCTACAAGCAAATCTATAATAATGCCAGCCTTAAGTATTTTGCAAAGCAAGAGTAAATTTAAACACATTGCAGTGAAAACAATGGCCAAGATTTGCACAGTAAGTATATTTTGAAAATTAATATTATCAGACAAATGTTGGTGCCTGTATTAGCCTTTAAAACATGAATTTATTTTCTCTGCAGGCTCTCTGCCCTCCACCCTTCCTCCCTCTACTGCCCCAGGTCTGATCTCCACCCTTATTTCTCTCTACAACCACTCTCCTACCTGTTCCCTCTCTTCTAACATTCCCTCTGTCTATTCTACTTCCCCTTCTGCGCATGCTCCCCTGGGTCTTCCTTGTTACTTATCTTCTTTGGGTCTGTGCATTGTAGCATGTTTATCCTGAACTAACTGGTTAAAATCTGCTTATAAGTGAGTACAAACCATGTGTGTCTTTCTGGATTTGGATTACTGTGGGTGAGGGCATTTCTGTGACAAGCTGGAGACCTAAGCCAGAATAGGCCTCTGGGAGCATATGACGGGGACTATAGCTGAGACCCCTTGTAGCAGGGGCCATGGATACTAAAGCGACACCCTTCTAATTAGACAAACCTCTAGTGGAGGGAAGAGAACACCAACTCACCCACAAAAGCTTTGATCCAAAACTCACCCTAGCTTCAAGATGTGCAGAGATAAAGATAGAGCAGAGATTAAGGGAATATCCAACCAACCCAAGGCCTACCCCATGAAAGAGAGCCAACACCTGACACTATTAACAATATTTTGCTATGCTTACAGATAGGCAGATGCTGAGAATCATAGCCAAATATTGGATGATGTATAGGGGAGTCTAGTGGAAAAGTGGAGGGAAGGATAAAAGGACCTAGAGATGACAGGAGCTCGAAAGGAAGACCAACAGAGCCAACTACCCAGGGCCCAGAGGGTCTTGTGGAGTCTGAAGCACCAACCAGGGACCATGCATGGACTGGACCTAGTTCCTCTACATAGATGTAGATAATGGGCAGCTCAGGCTTCATGTAGGTCCACTAAGGGGAGCAGGGGCTGTCTCTGACATGGACTCTGTTGCCTGATTCTAGATCATTTATCCATGATGGAACTGCCTTGCCAGGCAACAGGGGAAGAGAACAAATTCAATCCTGATGTGCCTTGATGAGCTGTGGTGGCTGGGTAGGAAGGCTTCTGTTTTCGAAGAAAGGGGAGCGGGCATGGGAGAAGAAGTAAGGAGGGGTTATGACCAGTATGTAAAGTCAATAAATAATTAAAATTTTAAAACATGAATTTATATAATAACTGATAAGAAAATGAATATAAACGAATCTAAATAAGAAATGAAGCGTATGCTTTGTTTTAGTTTTTTTTTTAAGAACCCACATGCAATTTCCATTAGATATGTGGGAGAATATAATGTTCACAAAACTTAAATGCTGTGGGCTACTCATTCAGTTTTGAGCTTCTGTTTAATTCCTGGATAACTTTCCTCTTTCCAGATGACTATGTCCTTGAAAAGTTAATTTTGTTTTATCTCTGGATATAGGAGACTTCATATGACAATGGAATTTGAAAGCTTCCCAGGTAAAGATCCTTCAAAGAAAAAGCTACTCATGCCAGCCAAGGATAAAAGTCAACAGTTTATACCACTCGATTGCTTTTAAGATTTTCATCAAATGCATCCCCTGCAGTTGAAACTTACTAGAGAAGCTTCCCAGCAGAGTTACAATCATAAAACAATGACAATGTTACCTTTGTTTCTCTGAGCCTTCAGACAGGAGAGACAGCAAGCTAACTGTGTATCAACTAACTTTCTTCCTCTTTTGGTGTAGAAAAAAAAAGCTTCCTACCCCAAGGTACATGACATTAGTCCCAATTTAAGCAAAAGACACTTGGTCTCTCTTATCAGCCAGAAAAACAGAACTTTATTCTGCGCGTTTGTATTTTATGGATTCTGATGTGACTATAATATGTGTTTACTCAAGGACAATATCTTTTTTTTAAAAGGGAGTTCATCACAATTTTAAAAGTAAATATAAACTTGTGACATTAAAAACAAAAATTAATACTTTTTTAAACCATGTCTAGAATTTAACTTGAACAAACAAAACTATATGTTAGCAATGACAGATATATTTAAACATAGCATACTTGTTAATACTATAGGGGCTTTATTTTCATTTTTCTACATGCTGCCAACCAATGATTATTCACTGACCAGTGTGGCAGAAACCACCATAAGTAAGAGAAGGCCTTTCTCCACCCCTGTTTCATCACGAGGTGGTGCATCTTGGGAGCAAAGTTCTAAAAGGAATGCTGTATAGCAGGGTATAGCAGGCCTCAACTTTGTTGAGTACGGATGCTAAAAATCTATACTACCGCTGCTTCTCCCTAAAGACACAAAATTCTGTGCAAAAACTGTCTTACATGTTGCAAACTAAGAAAAGTTGGAATTAATTCCCTTAGCGATGCAATAAATAGGCATTTTTGCTATTCAATTGCGTTCATACAATTTCATTTTTAAAATTCCTTGATGTTGGCACAAAAGAGACACTGCTATCTACTTCAACTGAGACAAACTGTATTAATTTGGATAAACTTCAGCAGGTTAATTGCATTTTGTTTATTTAAATTTTTCTGAATATCATATTTCTAAAAGTTATATTGTACAGGAAAATATTAAAATCTGTTTCATTGAGTTTTTAACACTTTCTGAGCCTTAAGAATTATCACCACATCTGTTTCTTTGTAATTGGTTTTGATTAGAATTGAAGAGAAATTGTTATGCTATTTTAAGATAGTCCTTGTAACACAGATACATTACAGTTAAATATGTACTACTGTGGTTAAAATAAGGTATGGTAAAAATAATTTCATAAAGATGAAAATGGTGAATGCATTTGGCAGAGATACTGAAGGAGTTGAAAATATACCTGTCTGACATATTGACTATTCTGAATTAAAGGCACTTGGAAAAACAGCAGGTGCAAGAAGTTCTTTCTGCTGTCTTTTCTGTTCCTCTGCAGCATCAAATGGGAGTCCTAGGTATAGGGGCCTACACCAAAAGGAAAGGCATTCCTGTCCTCTCGGATTAAGCATTAATGAAGTCTACACAGACTTTGTTAAAATAACTCTCACCTTTAAAACCCCTTCATATAATTTCTCCACTTCTTCATAACTTACTCTTTTTTCTTTGTCCAGCTCAACACACCACTAATTCTCTCTGGTTTGTTGAGTCTTTATTTCTTTATGAAGGGACCTGTGCCACATAAAAATATGTATTGAATTATTTTTCATGTTTTATTGTTAGTCTGTATTATGCTAATTTCATTCTCTGACACATCTAGGCCTCTGAGGATGAAGATGGAATATTGTCTCTTTTCTTTAAAAATGCAAATTTTTTTCTTCTTTATCCCAGGCTCTGCTGCTCCTCAGGAAAGCTCACATTTGAGGAGGCTAACATAACTACAAGAAAGATGCAGTGATGGCATTGTACTTGTTTTCTTTGTTATTTGTAGAAATTATAATGTTGCCTCTCCTTTCGTAGTTGCAGTTCTTGTCAAGGGAATTAGAGAAACCCCCAGCCATCTTTTGTTTCCCGATAGGTGTTCATCATATCTCTCCATTTCATCCCCTTCAGCAATGTCACAGTCTTCTGAGCTACAGTCACTGCATTGGGTATTCTTGTAAGGAAGCTTCATATATTGTATCTGCTAAAAAGCATCAAGAGTCAGTCTTAGAACTCTCACTAATATTCCTGCCAGCTCTCAGGTCACCTGTAATTGATCAAGAAAAATCAACATTCTTGTAATCTAATGTAGAAGTATACGAATGCATCTTTAAACACTTTTACTTAACAACTGTACCATATAAATAAGAGCAAAAGGGTACATCAACTTCTAAAATATAACTTTAGGGCATTTTCCATGACCCCTTTCCTAACAAGTCTATTGCCCTAGGTCTTTGCAGCTGGAATTTCTGTGGTTTGAGAGAAACTCCCATGTGGCTTCAGGGTCAGAGGACAAGACCTTCTGTGAACACAGTACATTCAGATCACATCAGCAAAGGCCAGTGAAAACAGAGGTACTGAAGTGCCTGTGGGTGGCTGTCAGAGCTCCAAGCCTATGGGGACATGCTAGATTTTAGATATAAATGCTGAGGTTTGTTGTTGTTTATTGTTTGGCGGATTTCTCTAGAGAACTCAGGCTAGCCTGGCTTGCACTGTGTGGCTCAAGCTGGATTGAAATCAGCATTCTTCTCTTCCAGCACACCAAATGTTCTGATTACAAATCACCATGTCTGGCTAAGAGAACTGATGTTTACCTTGTGTTTAGTAAAACCACTTAGTAATTTTTAAAAGGCAAATGAGAAAATTCTTCTAGTGCTTAGGATAATTTGTTTTCTTCATTGAACATTTTCTAATATATATTCCACCTTAAGATATTCAGGCAATACAAATTCTAATACATTATGAAACTTCAGAGAAACAAACTTGTATTCCTTTCAGTTTGTGTGTGTTTGTGTGTGTGTGTGTGTGTGTGTGTGTGTGTGTGTGTGTGTAAGAGAGAGATACATACACAGACACAGTGATAGAAACAGAAAGAGAAAAAGAGAGACACAGAAAAGATAGAAACATAGAGAACAGGTAACCAGAAGGCTCAAGCTACAGTATTTACAGTGTTTTGTAGAGAAAGTTATTCATTATTCCTCAAAGGACATTCATGGAAACATTCACAATCTGTGCATTGTACAAACCTCATTTCGAGATCTCATCTTGGGCAAAGCTGATTCCTTTGTTTTGGGTGTTCTACAAGACTGAATGAGACATGGTGGCTGTACTCACGGACTATCCTGGTATCTACTATTAATGTTATCAGTGGGATACTAAAATGCAGTAATACAATATTAAAATGATGTTTTTTATAGATTAAACTTTCAGGATGAAAATTAGCTGAGATTATTCATTTATCTGGAACCTGGTTCCAGACAGTAACATCTATAAACATAAAGGATGACAGCAATTTATATTTATACTTTAAGCAACCAATTATCTTTGTCTTTATTTTCTTGGAATTCATAGCGTTTGTATCATATGGCTTCATACTATTGAATCTACCTCTATTTTTGAAAGTCATTCCCGATTAAGCCACTTTAAAATAATTTTCATTCATTTAAAATTATCTTAAAGATGTTTAAAACAAACCTTAGCAAACTCTCTGTACGGAACTTAGGTTGTAAAAGAAACCAGTGCCATTTGGTAGTGGAATCACCTTTGTTTGTTGTAAAGAATTCCTGTGAGTTACAATTTTCCTGGGAATGCAATAGATTAAGTGAGCCAGGAATACTCTGATAGGTACAACACAGCTGCATTGGAGGGAAGGCCAATGATGAAGTATTTATGGTGACCCTACCCTAAAAAGCTTTTAAAAAAAAAAACTGTTGGCATAATGTTCTTTTTTAAATTTTTTTATTAACTTATTCTTGTTACATCTCAATGGTTATCCCATCCCTTGTATCCTCCCATTCTTCCCTCCCTCCCATTTTCCCCTTATTCCCCTCCCCTATGACTGTTCCTGAGGGGATTACCTCCCCCTGTATATGCTCATAGGGTATCTAGTCTCTTCTCGGTGACCTGCTGTCATTCCTCTGAGTGCCACCAGGTCTCCCCCTCCAGGGGACCTGGTCAAATATGAGGCACCAGAGTTCGTGGGCATAATGTTCTTGTGGACTGTGTACAGTTTACCTTTGCTCATTCAAATGCTGAGTTCTCTACCCCACTATCTGGTTTCAATCCAGACATTGCATTGTGATGTTTATTCTAAGTTTTTCCTGTCTGAAGTTTGTGTAAACATGTCACCATTTGTCCTCTGTATTGCCAATTAAAACCAACTAGCCAATGCTGAACAATAACAGAGAATAGTGTGGGATGTTTGGGTCCAGAGACTGGGGAGAAAGAGGAGGAAGAAGAGGGGAATGCCTGTGGAGAGGCTTGGGGAAATACTAGGAGGAATGAGACAGACCTAGGATATGAGTGAAAAGCAAGTATAATGTGGGAATTCTGAATGGGAGTAAACAATACTAGCTTGGAGGTTTAGGATGAAATAATTATTGCTCAATATTGTTCTCTAGGCTTATTAAATATACCGTAGTCTCCCTGTGTGGTTATTTGGGTACATAGCTGGTTAAGGAGTAAGCAATGATACTAAAATTATAAATCAATATTGAATAATAATAATACTTTAACAAAAAACACTTTGTTTCCTAAACTCGGTACAACTACTCGGTAGTAATGCACTGGATTATTCTGCAATTTTTCTGCACAAGTGGATAAACATTATTTCCTTCTAAAAATAAATTAAGAAAATTAGAAAATTTTAGGGAAAACATTTTTTAAAATTAAAAGCACTTATCATCAATAGCATGAATATTTGCATAAAATATAACCACAAAGATTTTTCAAAGAAATAATGTTTCTAACATCCCTATCTTGAACTGCCATATTTTAGACTCTGGAGTTGTACAGGCACTTCTTTATACTTAGTGTAATATAGCTAAAATATTTGAGAAGTACTGATACACTATCCCAATCATCATAACATGCTTGCACTTAAGTTATGCAACTCCTTGGACTTCAGGTCTTCTAACTTATTCTTAAGTTATCATTCTGCTCCTCTGAGCTGCTGCTTGCTTATTTTAAAATGACTTGCATTTGCATAGCTTTATTCAAGGGTTGTAATACTATTATGACTTTTTAAACATTTCCATTTTGAAGGGTAGAGGCAAATCATATTAATCCCATTTCCCAGAGACAATATACATTATAAAAGAGGATTTATTAGATCGACTTCCATGGCATGGTTGAGTGGTCTACAAATTGCATCTACTTGTGGGAGGGGCTAGGCTTAGACTCAGTAATTGCCCGAGACTCTGAAATTGAATGTCTTAGCAAACACAATCTGGACCTGGAAGACTCATTTGCTAACCTGGAAGATTCCTGGAGGGTCTCTGCATTTCCGTTCATGTTTGAAGGCTAAAGAAACTGGGATCTGATGTCAGTCAACAAGGATTGCTGCAGCGTAGATGCTTCCGGAGACAGCTGTGACTCTGACCTGCTGGCAGGAAGGCACCAATCACTCTTGGGGAGGGACTTCTCACCTCAGTTAATTCTTTCTGGAAATGCCTCCTCCTAAACTCTTCCAACAGAATCTTAGTTGCTTCCAGATGCTACCAAGCTGGCCATCAGGGATAATCATCAAAATACACTGCTTGACAAAAAAAATTAACCATCATGCCAAGGCTCAGCTATTGTGTGACCTGAGGAGGAAGTTAAAGAGTCAGAGCTAAAAGTAGACCTGCCAGCTTTATTACCATGGAAAAGAGCTTTTCTATATCATAGACATCATCAACTCTGTTATAAAACTGCTAAGTGATCCCAGTAGTCAGGACTTTGGTTTTTGTCAGCTGACCTGGTATAGTTATTCTGTTGATAGCAGTAATAATGGATATAAAGATTTTTGTTTTACATTTTTAAAGTTGTTATATTAGTTAATTATATTCTTGCAATAATCCTTGTGACTTGAATTCTACTAGTTCATTGAACAGACAGGGAGACAGATTTATTTAGCTTTTCCTGGGTGCTCTATTAATATCTTATGATAAGGAAGCTCATTTTACATTCATAATATCATCATATTGTGATGATAATCATTGTGATTGTCAATTGTGGAGGAAATTGAGGTTCATAACAGTTAAAATATCAAAATTGATATGTCCAGTAAATCTACTAAAACCAAAATCTAGTGAAATTGCCTGATGCGAACATCAACCTTCTGCTTTACTATTCTCTATTTGTCCCATAGCATCTGGTAAAATCTATGATTGTGCTTTGCCGAGTTCCCACAGATGTAAGCAATCCTAAACAACCCAGCTATTCTCTGGCAATCTGATACATTCCACGTCTGTTTCTCAGGGGAACATTGCTTCCTCTGGAGAGTGGCAAGTTTCTCAGAATTACTTGCTTATAAATAATTTATTTTTCTTCTCCGTTTTCTTTTATCAGCATGTATCTCTAGAATACCTGGATATAAAAGGATTCTTAGTCTCTCCAAGAGTTTGTAAACACAAATATATCTCCACTTGATGTATTTTGGCAAAAGCATGAAAAGCAAAGGGGAGATTGACAGACATATTATAGATGGAAGGGAACTGAGTAACCATTGTTTCCTAAATCATCACTCAATAGGGTGTTCATTGTTCTCCTTCTGAAGACTTTGGCAACCACGTGAGCTAATTATTGGGTAAACAGTCAATTCTATATCTCCTGACTAAACATAGATAGTATGTATGAAGGACTGAAGTTTACTTACGTACTTGCATGTTGAAAGCAGTGTAGAGTCTGGGAAGACAGACTGTGTCAAACAATACACAGCAAGGGTTACCATACCTTAATTGTAAGAACACGTTGGTTCAATGGGAAATATACAGTTTGATATAAATGAAAATAGCTGCAGGAAAAAGTTTCTGTATCAGAGACTCATACTGGATGGTATGCTGTTTCGTAGCAACCTGTTGTTTACCATGGTCAGTAAAATAATTGATTTGATGCTTTGCTGAGGTGCATGGTGAAAAACAAAATTTTGTTAGTCCACAAGTAGTTTTGTATGTCTTATTGTATATGCAATTTTGGAAGCATAAAGATAATTGGAAAATGTCTCACGTTGTTTTTCCCTTGATTTATATTTAGTCCATATACACAATGGTAAGCAAATAAAGAGCCAATCAAATATCAATTTAACGTGTTAAGTGCCTGTGAAGTATAAATCACAAAAGCTGCCCCATAGAGAACGTAGTCTTTCAGTCCTCTGAATGATCCTATAAAGTGGATGTGACTCTGTTTCACCAAGGAGGACATTAGACATTGACAGTTTTTAAAACCTTGACAACGTCTCTATGACTGCAGGATCTACAGACTAAGTCTTTATGATCCTTATTTTGTTCCTTTCGTTTTAGAGAGAAAACAGGGGTGACTAGGTGTCTACAAAATAATTCATTGAACTTTATTATACCATATGTTTTTAAAGCACACAGATAATATAGCATTAAGTAGAAACATGCCCATTTTTATTTTATTATTTTTTAAATCCAAGCAGTGGCAAGAGTATTTTAACCATGAGGGTATTTATCATCAACTGAATCGTGATTGTAGGAAGGATAGTATTGACTTTCATCTAATCTATCTAGGGAAATTAATTCTTTTTTTTTTTTTAGATAGTATACAAATGAAATGGGTTTCATCATGACATTTTCATTTTCATCCATAGATATCCTACCTTGCTCTTATTTGTTCCCTTAGTGTCTTCTCCTGTCTCCCTCTTGCCTTCTTGTATATCACTTTCCTCTTAAAACAACAACAACAACAAAAAACAAACAAACAAACAAAAAAACAAAAAACAAAAAACAAAGCCATCCCTCTCTGGCTCAACAAGTTCCAGGTATAATCAGTTATAGAATAGTTGTGGACCCTTCAGACATCCCATCTTCCTTCAAGCAAACCAATCCTAAACTAGGGAATGAAGAGCATTCAAAGACTTTACAAAATCCCAACCTCAAGAAGAAACAGAGTTTCAGCTTTTAGATCTACCCTTCTCTCTGCTGAGGGTCTTCTCTGTATGCTCCAGCTGGAAGTGTGTGTCTCCTCACCCCTAATAAAGCCTCGTTTCGGCTGCAGAAAAGAAACACCGTGCCATGTCCTGTTTTTCTGTTTTCATCCTAAGAGAACACATTTCTGAACATAATGCACAGTATTTTTACTGGTAAATTTATCCCTTTATAAAAGTTTCTGTTTCCATTTCCCATATTTCTCATGCTTGTAAATTTCCCATGTTTCCCGTATAACTACTGCATGCTTTTAAAAATATAATTTTAAAAAATCTAAAAAATAATCAACCATTAAGAATTATAAATTCAAATCTTAAGAAAGGAGTAAAACATAAGTTCCACTTAGGTAACTTTAAGAACAATTGGTAGTTTCTGTAAGCATCTGATGCTAGCGCTGATAAAAACCACCTCTGGTTATTTGATTCTTTCCAAACAGCTTCTTCCATTTTATACTAAGTAACTGAGAGCCGGCTCACAATATGAAAGTAACCATAGGATTGAAATATAATGTTGATTTAGATGTGAAAAGATCAGTAGCCTAAGGAGTGAAAGCACTGAGGGTATTCAGACAGGGTGAAGTCAGAGTGTGGCCTGTGGTTAATGGAATATCAGTGTGAAAGGAACAAATTATTTAGGGATAGTGATTGGGGAAGAAAACATGTTTTTGAAATTTGTAACTGGAAAACATGAAAAAAAGGGCAAAGAATATTTGAAGACGAGTCTCAAAGGCACAACTGTAAACATCTGCACATGCAATAGGTAACCAGCCGTTCCCTGATTATCAAAGTACTATCCGTTGAGATGTCCAGGGACGTACTGATCAAAGTACCTCAATGCCAAGATCAAGAGCTCAGTTTTGTCTCTTTGTTTTCATTGCTTTATGAGACCAACTCTACTTTGCCATATCAAGTGTGTGTAAAATGACACAGGGACTCAGCATCAGGAAGTATTTTTAAACTAAACAATGACTTGTGTGGATAAATGTGTTTATTATTTTTATTGGGTATTTAAAACAATCATAGAATAGCAAAAACATTGTATAAACTGGGCAAGATCCACAGATAAAATACCCTGTCCAGTTTCCAGCTCCAACTGCATTCCAGGAGATTAGCTGGTACAACACTTGAACCTGGGTGATCTCTATCTCGCTACCTCTCCACACCTCAACTGCACTGAGTGGTGTACAGTTTAACAAAATGATTAAAATGTGCTGTTGTTTAAGAAGAAAACTGAAGGAAAAGAACTCTAGGTGTGATAGACTTTGGAAAAGAACCCGCTAGGATAGAAGCTGTTGCGGGAAAAGCAGCTTTGGAGATCCTGGGAGATCTCTGAATCCTACTGTCCTGTTGCAAAAATAGCTGCTTCTCTCCATGCCAATGTCTTTAGCATGTGGATGCTCAGGGACAACCTTACACACCTTTTTTTTTCTTTTAATTTTGCTTTCTGGTGCTCAATTTGAAAATTTCCAAATCTTGATACTTTTCCTTCCTCCTCTCTCCCAAATCTCACTGTAAATTTGATTAAAAGTGGGCAGTAGTACCTATGTCATAGCTGGGATGCTTTGATGGTAAGAAATTTCTTTTTTCAAATATGTTAGCATATCATTCTTAAATTCATTTTGGTATAAAACTCAAGGGCACAGACACAAATGATGCAGGTCTTTTGCAATTGTGAAACAAGGATGGCCTTTGCTTTAGTTGATACCCAACTGTCACTTCTGTCTGTAATTTGTTCACATAGGTGCCAGTTCTCCCAGCACTCACCAGAATGGTGTGTAATCGTCTCTGCAGCATGCTATGCCGAAGACAGGTGTAAGGAGGGTAGGGGAAATGTTGAAGGTGTGACTTCAGGAGGTAGTGAGGTTACGAACAATGGAAAGCACTTTTCACCACATTCCAGAAAAAAACCTATGGAAATTACAAAAACAATATTTTGTTAACTTAATGCTTTTTTTTCTATGCCGGCGCTAGCTCTGACATAATGACATCAAGAGCTACTATATTTATTAGTGACCTTCAAACACTATAGCTGGGAAGGTGCTGAACTATTCTAACTCCTCTATGCTGGCCTACTTCCCAGTCGTGTGACTTGTTACATGCCTTCTTAGTTTTGGCCTGGTTGCTACTTATTTATCTGTGTCCTCATAGCAACTCCTCTCATGGCAACTCTCTCATGGCGACCTCCCTCTCTACTCTCCACCTGGCACGCCATCACCGGGATCAGAAGTCCTGCCTTAACCCTCCTTCCAGAAATAGGCTGTGCAGCTCTTTATTAACCTATCAAAAGTGATGGAGAACAGTATCTATCTATCATCTATCTATCTATCTATCTATCTATCTATCTATCTATCTATGTATCCTATCATCTATCTATCTATCTGTCTGTCTATCTATCTATTTTGATGGATAAGAATGCTCTATCTGCATGTACACCTACATGCCAGAAGAAGGCAGCAGATTTCATTATCGATGGTTGTGAGCCACCAAGTGGTTGCTAGGAATTGAATTCAGGACCTTTGGAAGAGCAGCTAATGCTCTTAACCACTGAACCATCTCCCAGCCCAATGGACTCTTCCTCCTCCTCCTCCTCCTCCTCCTCCTCCTCCTCCTCCTCTTTGGAGACAGGGTTTCACTGTGTAGCCTTGGCTGATCTAGAACTAGCTCTGTAGACCAGGCTGGCCTTGAACTCACAGAGATCTGCCTGCCTCTGCCTTCCGAGTGCTGGGATTAAAGGCGTGTGCCACCACTGCCCAGTTGAGAACAGTTTTTACAAAACATTGAGAAAGGAGAAGCTTCAGAAAAATGACAGTGACAAAGTCTAGACTGTAAGCAGATAGATCTTTGTGTACAGAAATTAGCATTTGAATACACAGTGCGCAAAATATCCTCCAACAATATTTTATAATTCTTTACCCCAAAGTACCAACAAGTAGAAGAACACTCTGTTACTTCCTAGTAAGAACAAACTATTAAGAAATAGACACTTTTTTTTTTTTTTTAAAGCAACAAAGTGCATCAGAGTGGCTGGATGCACCAAACAGCCTAAAGGAAACCTGACTGACTTGTAGCTCCTTAAATGGGAGACATCTAATGAATCACGTAGTGGTGAGTGAACACTTTCTACTCATTGGGAAATGTGATGACACACCCTGTACAGTCCCCATCTAACTCTTTAGAAGGCATACCACAAGTATGGCTACTCACCTGGTAAGTCAGAAGCCTACAATAAGCAAGTGCAAGAGTTGTCAAACTGATCTATGGACTATGGATGACCTAGAAACCTAGACACAACCATGCTTAAAGCTGAGTGTTAAGCTTAGGGCTGGGCTGAAAAGAAAGCATGCAATCAGGGTGGATCGTAAAATCAGAGTCAAGAGCAGATTAGAAGGTGAAAACTGTAATTTCTCAAAAGACGAAGACAAGATGCAATTTATAGCTTAAGAGGGAGCAGGCTGTATGGTGGACAAGTCATAAGACTTGTGAACTGAGGGGGGGCCGGACAACCAATGCTCATCATTTTCTGTTTAGTTTGGAAGAGTTGAAGCTGAATTTGTGGGCTGGGAACAGACCACATCTTGGGGCTTCAGCAGAATATGAGATCCACCATCAGCCAGATTTTCCTCAGGGTCAGGTGAATGAAAGCCACGGGTACCCATTCCTCTCACTTCTGTAGGCTTGGGGGCAAAAGGATTGAAACACAAAAAGGCATCAGCCTCTCAAAACCTGACCAATTTGCGTAATAATACTTTATATCAAAATACCCAATCCCCTGAAGTCTAATTTATCATTTTAATATATTTTCAGTGTTTATTGATTTACAGTGTGTGTGTGTGTGTGTGTGTGTGTGTGTGTGTGTGTGTGTGTG
>OU015752.1:15911677-15938973 GCA_907169655.1 Acomys percivali
ATATATATATATATATATATATATATATATATATATATATATATATAAAATTGGGGATGATAGTCCATTGTTCTCACATTCCTCCTTTTACTTGATGTTCTTTTTTGGTCAGTACTTTCCACATGATAGTACTTAAAGAGAAATTATGTGTTGTCCTCAGCTAAGTAGTGGGCAATTGTGTTCTTTCTTTGGAGAGGAAATTTGTGTACAGGTCATTTGAAGTTTTACATTGGAGACCTATATTTCTTTGGTGAGCATTTGTTCACTTTTACTAGTGTGGTCTTATGACTTTTGTATTTGAGGAAATAATCCTATGTGGCTCAGTTTTGTTTCTCAGGTTGCCCGAGACTTGGTTGTTTTGACTCATTGGCATTCCACATGCATGCGTGTGTCTGCTTTTGCTTTTCTGAGCTCCATACTCTGGTATTACAAGACGTTTCAGAATTCTCTTACACATTTCTTATTGCAAGCCCTAAATTCATCTCCTCTTAGGAAGACATCATTCCTTTTTTTTTCAGAATAATTTCAGCAACCAGTCTAGTCAATTTAAATGCTCATTGCTAGTAGCCAGGTGCCATTATTTCTAAGATCCTCAATTGACATTGCAAGGGCAGAACAGGCTATGTGTATGTGTATATGTATGTATAATATTATCTAGACTCATATCTTTAATATATTATTTAGATATAGAATGGTTGGACAAAAAACATATGCACAAACTTACAAACATCTTTTCACCATTATTTGTCTGGGGCTTTTGGCACTGTGTTAGTAACAAAGAGGTTGCATTCTTATTGCTGCTTTGTAGTTGTAGGCTAGATATTTTAATGGGGGTAACAATGTTCTGCTAGTACTTACTGGCTATTTCTTCCATATCGATCTTATTTTTTGGATATGGTTACTATTTGATTATTTTTTTTTTTTAATACTGGCTTTTCCAACATCCAAGAGTTTTAAAAATAGTTTTGAATCTTTTTGACATATCACAATTATATCATTTCCCTCTTCCCTTTCCTTCCTCTAAACTCTCCTGATAATAAAAGATCACTCCTGAAAACATACACACAAAAGTAGCTTTCTAAATACTAAGCATATGGTATTCATGTATTTAGGAACACATACATGCATGCACACATACACATGTACTCACACATGCTCGCCTTTGCAAGATTCACCAAACTTGTCAAAGTCCAGCCTGGATAAGGTGCTTACATAAGAAATACACCATTAAATCCATATTTTTACCTCAAACATTTGCATATTTTAAAATCTGTCAGGTTCCATGACTGTGTATACTTTTGGTTACCATTTCTCCAAAGGGAGACAGGATTGACTTCTATTCTAATCATCTTTTATTGGTTTATGAAGTTCTTGCAATATGACCTTTTTTTTTAAATGATGCAATTCCTTCATTAACCTTTAATCACAGCAACCATAAGAAAAAACTATCCATGGTTGACTTACTTCTGTGGGAAGGATTGTAAGCTTTGTCACAGGTGAAAGCAATCTTGGCAGGCTTTGCCCTTGGACACACCAGGGATACTTCCTGAGATTGACCTTGAGATAGACTGGGTGCAGCCATGCTGGGCCTGGAATTCAGGAAGCAGACCTGGGAACTCCACCTGGATTATTGTGTTTCTAATTGACCCTCCATGGGAGGAGGAGACCCGCCCTTGCATGGGAGAGACAGACAGGCAGAGAGGACAAGAGGAGGCAGCAGGTTCTGACCAAGCTTGAGTGCACGTGGATCGTCCTGAATCAGGAAAAGGATGAGCGAACAGGCCAGAGACACCTAGGGACCCGTCCTGTGGAACGGATACTGGAAGGTTCACTCTTGTTTCCCTTTAACCTTTTTTCTCTCTTGTGTAAGATAGTTGGGTTGTATAGTAAACTTTAATTGTTAAGAAACAGAGCCAACATACTTTTTCATGAATTGTCTTTATGTATAGTCCATCATGAGGACTTGGGTCATGGTGTCAGTCTGTTTAGCTAGTGCTGATCTCTTCATAAAGGACAGAAGTAAAAGATACCAGAGTCTACTTCTTCTGCTTGCATATGGAAAGTGTCCATTGTGCCCTTTTTCTTTGATCAGAGTCCAATAAATGAGTCACAGAGGAGGGTACTCTTCAGTAAGAGGCTAAAGAAAATTAAATGAGAGTGGGTTGTGAAACAAAGAAATACATCTTGGGTAATGAATAAAAAGCTGTAAAACTTGCCCAAACTTCCTAATTTTGTTTAAATACTAATATTTTATAATTGGGTAAAGCTATATTTGTCAGGAAGACTTTGATAAACTCTCAACACCAGATGACAGTTTGTTTCCATAAGTACATAGGTAAGTGTTTCATGGTTAGTCTTGACTCTACACTATTGAGACTTAAGCTCTTTTGAAAGAGAATTTTTAATTAACATTAAAGCAACCAGAACAGCAGAGCTCTCTAACTCATAAGCCCCAAATAGTTGAGAGTGCAGGTTGGCAGGTATGCTAGCCCAAGGCCCCAGATGATAAATCACAAAGAATGCAGAGCTAGGAGACAAAGGCCTATTGGGTGTTCCAGGGACCGGCTGGCCTTAAAAGATAGGGAGGATAAAGAAGGACAAATTCCTGAGAGAAACAGGTACCGGACATGGTCAAGTGAGTAATGAGCCAAGACCTCTCATCTGATCTTATGGTGTTTGCTTAATCCCCCCTTGAGGCCCGCACACAATGTTCCAGGTTTGAGTTTAACCAGATGTGTCCTTAGCTCAGATAAACATCTACCCTCGGGTTCCGAGAAAAACAGGAACCAAGGACTGTTCCCATGTGATTAAGTCTGATCTTACGCCAGATCTGTCTACGCAATTTGCTGATGTTCAAATGTTTGAAACAACCAATCGTGTGTGGCTGCGCCAAAACTTCCCACTCCCCCCGACCCTTGCCCATATAAACCCCAAACCCCTGGGCTTCTGGGTCGACCCCTCTGTCTCCTGCATGAGATACGTGTCGACCCGGAGCTCCGCCAATAAACTGCCTCATGTGTTTACAGCAAGATGGTCGTTTGTGTGCCTTTGGGTGCGCGCCATCCCGAGGCTTGAGTGAGGGTCTCCCTTTGGGGGTCTTTCACTTTCTAGCTTGTCCTTCAGCTATATAAGACTCAGTTTAAGGTAGTTTCAGCCATCATTATGGAAAACTACATAAAGAAAGCAAAATACTTCCCCCTAAGGTACCAAGAATAACGTTAAGTAACAGTTATATTTACCTCGCATGGGGCAGAACGTAGACATACATTTTATACACACACACACCAAATAGTCTGATAGATATGTTCCTGATTTGTTGTGTCTATTCTAGGTGTGCCAGGGTGCTAGTTAGTTTTAAATGTCAACTTGCCACAACTAAGAACCACCAGGGAATAGATCCTCAACTACGGATTGCCTATCTCAGTCTGGTCTGTGGTCATGTCTGTGAGCAATTGTCTCGATTGTTGATTGATGTAGGAAGATCCAACCCCCTTTGGTAGGTAGCATTACCTGTGAGAATGGTCCTCAACCATGAAGTGCAGAAATCTTGCTAAGCACAAGCAACCTAGCAAGCAGCAAGGATTTGTCGCCCTCTATTCTTAACTGTGGATGTTACCCAATTAGTTGATTTGAGTTCCTGCCATGACTTCCCTTCACTGATGGACTGTACCAGGAATAGAAGCCAAATAATCCTTTCTATCTTAAAATTGCTTTGGCTCACAGTACTTGTCATAACAACAGATATGAAACTAGAATAGTCACCAAAATTACTATTCCTTTGGAACACATAGATAATGGTTTGAAAAGGAAATTGTGCTCCCAGGACTTGGGGCATTTTTAAATATTAATCAATTAAAGTATGGGCATGATAAAGTAGTAAGAAGACCAAATAAAAGACAGAGATAATGGGAACTAAAATACAAAATGATGACTTAGCATAGTACAAAATTGAATGTAATAATAATAGACCATGAGGTGAGAGGAAATGTGTTTAAAATATGATAATGATTTTGGATAATTTTGTATTATTGAAGAAAACACAAACAGATCAGTCTCCTAAAATGGCGAAGTTAAGGATGTGTTTTTAAAGTTGTAAATCATCTTGGCAATCTTAAATCAACACAGAAAAACACTCATTTCAGTCATTAACAACCTCCATTTTGTTTAAGTGATTTACACCCTCTAATATTCTTTGAAAATTGCATTAAATGGATCTTTGACATTCCTGAAGCATGCTTAGTTGTTCAAACATTACCAGAACATATTAGGAGGCTTGCAAGTCATACAAAAGAGGAAAAGTTGAGATGGAAACTTCAATTTGTGTTCTGTAAAACTGAAGAATTAAAGTCTGCATGGTATGCCAAGATCTAGATTGAAAGCCATGAGCATCCCACCTAGAACGAACCAGTACACGAGAATTTAAAAAGCACAGTAGCACATAAG
Source organism: Acomys percivali (assembly GCA_907169655.1). Taxonomy (NCBI): domain Eukaryota; kingdom Metazoa; phylum Chordata; class Mammalia; order Rodentia; family Muridae; genus Acomys; species Acomys percivali. The sequence continues at coordinate 15,916,121 of OU015752.1, forward strand.
AAGCATAAGGAGGATACTGTGCTTAGGATTTCATCTGTTGTGTTTTGCATGTGTATATTAGATAATGTGCATTTTTGTGGAATTTAGGTTGATACTCCTTATCATTTATAAATGATATCAAAGGCAAACCTTAACATTTATAAAGTGTCCAAGACATATTTTAAAAGTCATTCTCTTTTTTTTTTGTGATGCAATGCCCATTTATTTATTTATTTTTATTTATTTATTTTTTTCCTTTTTTTTAATTAATTTATTCATATTATATCTCAATTGTTAGCCCATCCCTTGTATCCTCCCTTTCTTTCCTCCCTCCCGCTTCCCCCCTACTCCCTTCCCCTATGTCTGTGACTGAGGGGGACCTCCTCCCCCTATATATATATGCTCATAGGTCTGGGCCCTGGGGTCCTCCTCAAACTATGGCACCAGCCAAGGAAAATATAGGCAGTAAACTTCGAACCCCTACCCAGTCTAGCCGATGAAAAGGACATTCTCCACCGTTAAGTGGAGAAGGAGATCTGACTTTCACACAAACTCTGGTGCCCCATATTGGACCATGTCCCTTGGATGGGGAGGCCTGGTGGCACTCAGAGGAAGGATAATAGGTCACCAAGAAGAGACTCGATACCCTTAAAAGTCATTCTCTGTCTCAGTGTCACACACTCTCTCTCTTTGCCATCTCTGTCTTTCTCTGTGTCTCTTTCTGTCTCTGTTTCTCTCTCTCTGTCTCTGTCTGTCTGTCTGTCTGTCTGTCTGTCTGTCTCTCTCTCTCTCTCTCTCTGAATGAATGTGGTACATTTGGATGTTTGTTTGAAGATGGTCTTCAAATCCTGGCTACTGAATATGAGACAGTCATTTTCTGTTTAGTTCATGAAAAACAAAGTGCATTGACTACCAGAGGTGCTTAAGAGTCGTAAGGTTAATTTTCAGCTTTACTTCTCCATGTTCATTTGTTTATCCTATTGTTCCTTGATGTCTTTAACTCTTGTTTTATTTTAACTCAGGATGTGAATGCAGAAATTTCTAGCGTGATACATCTGGAGGATTAATCTGACCTTTAGAATGTCAGCATCAAAGGAATCTAGGGAAGTGTATGCTTATGAACATTTAATAACTCCACAACCATGACTTGGTGAATGGTTCCCTGCTTCTGTATTATGAAATTTCAGCACTGGGACTATGGTTGAAAAGTTCAACACACAAAAGTTAAAGAGTAAGTTGCATTTAGAATGTCTCATAATTCTTCTTAAAATTTTATTTTTATTTTATATAGAGTAAGTTGCATTTAGAATGTCTCAATTCTTCTTATAATTTTATTTTTATTTTATAAGCATTGATGTCTTGTCTGCACATTTGTCTCTGTGAGGGTGTTGCTTCCCCTGGAACTAGAGTTACAGACTGTTGTGAGCTGCCGTATAGATGCTGGAAATTGAACCTGGGTTCTCTGTAAGATAACCAAGTGCTCTTATATGCCCAGGTGTCTCTCCAGCCCTTCTTCCTTATTCTTTAAAAAATATTTATTTATTTATTTATTTGTTTATTTATTTATTTATTTATTTATTTATTTATTTATTCACTTTACATCCGGATATAGCCCCCTCTCTCCTTTCCTCCTGTCCCCACCTTCCCTCCCTCTTCCCCGAATTCCCTCTCCCCTCTTCTTCAGAGAAAGGGAACCACCTTCCCCTACCCCAGCTCATCAATTTGCATCAGGACTGAGTGCATCTTCTTACCCTGTGGCCTCGTGAGGCAGGCCCACCAGAGAGGCTAGCATCTGCCTTGTTCTTAATGCAAAACTTCTAGTTTGTTCGAGCTGGGAAATACTTAAGCCTTGGCACTATAGATTCCAATAAGGAGAGAGTACACAATAACTATTTAATATCTGTGATGGCCATGCAATTTAAAATGCTTGGAAAAATTTCAAGTCCAGGGGCTGGATAGATGATACCTCATTTGATAAAGTGCCTGCCATGCCTGCATAGGCCTTGAGTTTGGAAGCCTAGAACCCCTGTGGAAAACCTGGGTACAGAGTCACACCTGTCATCCAGTTCCAGGAAGGCAGAGATAAGAGGAGGTTGCTGGCTAGTTTAGTCAGTCTTGCCAAACTAGAGAGGTTCAGGTTCAATGAGGTTTAATGAGAGAAAGATACCTGAAGATAGTCTGTGACATTTGCATGGGACCACACACACGAACCTCTACTCACGTTCTCAGAAACATACCCATATGCACGCACGCGCACACACACACACACACACACACACACACACACAAGTATTTTCTCCAATATGCAGCAAAGTGTGTATGAAATAGCCATATTAAACACTGTTGCTAACTTACAAAGTTGCTTCAGAATATACTTGAGTGAACTGGTTTCAACTCTGCTTCAGGTTTTCTTTCTGTTCTCGTCAGAGAACAAAGGCTTCAGAAGCATGACCTGCCCCACCCCTTTGTGCTCAAAAACTAGGAACAGGAAAATGAATATGTTCTCACTCCACTGCCTCCTCACTGCAGCAGCCTTGATAGGGAAGACAGCCTGTACGTTATTCCAAATTCCTCTACCCCGGCTTCCACGTTTGCCAAATAGCTTTGACTTTGCTCAAACATCACATTGTTGGGAAAAGGCTCAATGTTAATCCTTTCCCAACTTTTCATGGAGGAGGCAAATATGTGGAATGAAACTCAGAGCCATTTGCTGTTCAAAGGCTTTCAGATCTTGCACTGAGCCCCACAGATTCCAAGCCTTTGGCACAGTTTCTGCAGCACGCTTTACTTTTTTTTTGACAGCAGGAAGAGCTCTTTGGCCCACTTTTCTTCTAAACTTTAGCTAAACTTCAAACTCCTTTGCTTTTTTTTTTCCCCTTCCTTCTTTTGCTAAAGCTCGTGATCACATGCTGAGTAAATAATCTATAGACCGTGATCCGCTGTCCTGTCAGGCTTGTTATCCACACTCCAAACCCCAATGTCGGGAACCTGCCTGGTAAGTATTCCCAGGTAGGTTTTCTAACTACCTCCCCCACTGGTAACCGGCACCATTGCTTATACACTCAGAACTCTCTCGTAGCATGCTGACTATATTTGGAAGAACTAATTGGTGGTTCTGGTGTCTTTGTTAGGAAAAAGTGACACTTTTTGAAGTTAATAAAAATCTCTTCAGCTCCAGCCTTTTATCAGATGTAACAAAACATTGTTTGAACAAATACGCTCTCAGTAGTGGTGACAGTTCATTTCTGCTCTTCCTAGCCATCAACATCTTAGGAGAGAAAAGGGAAGGAGAAGTCCCTTAAAGGCATAAAATTATTATTTTTTTGAATAATGGCAGTTCTTTATATAAAAACACTTTACAAATCAATAATCCAATTAAATTAGGTTCCAATTGGCTCATGTCAGCATTTTTGTAATATATAATTAAGTAAAATGGTTTTCAATTATTTCAAAGAAACTTTCAGTATATGTTGAAATGCTCTTGACTTTTGAAGGCTATTTATGTGCTGCCACAATTAAGAGAGTGACATTATTCTACTTTGGTATTCACATCAACAAAACTAAAATAAACTCCCTTTAGAGCGTTAGAATTTACTAATGTGTATGTGACAGGGAGAGAGAGAGAGAGAGAGAGAGAGAGAGAGAGAGAGAGAGAGAGAGATCATTTGTTCATTAGTTACAGAAAATAGAAAATTATCCAAAATCAGTTTTGTCAATACTTGAATTCTAGTGCAGGACAGTTAAATTTTTCTTGATCATTTGTGAGTGTTAAAACATGTGCACTCTTTCTAAATGGAAACATGTAACCATTTCACACAGCAAAATATGGAAGAGTAGCTAGAGGCACTCATTTCTCCCTTTCTCATTGATATGAGTCATCTACGCTCACCACCCTTGAAAATGTAAAATCTAATTAAAACAGATTGAGATAAACCTTAGGCCCTTTTTCTAAAAGGAATTCAAATGCTACCACTGATTATATTACAGTGTCCTATTATCAAGTATGGTTTTGACAATATGGAAAAAAAGAAATGTCTATTCTTATAAATCGAACAACCAGCTTGCCTTTTTTTTTTTTTTTTTTTAATTGAGAGTTGGGCTTGGTGGCACACACCTTTAATTCCAGCACTCGGGAGGCAGAGGCAGGCGGATTGCTGTGAGTTTGAGGCCAGGACAGCCGAGGCTGCCTCGAAAAAACCAAAATAAATAAATAAATAAATAAATAAATAAATAAATAAATAAAATAAAAATATAAAAAATAAAAATTGAGATATTTGTTTATTAACATGAGTACAAAAGAGTAAGTGATCTAATTGTTTTGTTTTGTGTTTGTCTGGCTAATGGTCTTCATAGTTCAGTTCATTATTTTGGAAGGAGTATAATCAAGAGTGATATACAATATTCTAAAAGTAAGCATGTAGGAAAATATCTGGATAAGGAGTGGCTCTCAGTAGGATGCATATTAATCTAAAAAAAAATGTAAAATTCAGATGACTAAAATATTCAGATAATCATACAGCCAAACTGACATCTTTGAATGCCAGCTATTATTACCACATTTCTATATGATTATATCTTCGAGCTAGTAAAGTTAAAATGGGGCATTATCAAATCTTTTTGGTTATGAATAAATAGGGAAAATATATTTTCCTTATTTGTACCATTCATTAATCATGCCATTCATGTAGACAATTGAATCTCTTTTCAATACCTCATACTGTGTGAACTACAAGTGACACAAATATTGATAAACACTCACCCTGCCTTCCATGACATTATGAAATTAAAACACATTCTAATTAAAAGAGTCAGTAGTTAAGAAAAAAAAAAAAAAACACATCCAAGCAAAATAACAGGAAAAATGAGGAATCAGCAGCAATAACTATAAATATCTGTCCATCTCCCTAATGGGATTAAGCTTGACAATATTTTCAAAGTGCTGTATATCAGTTTTGCATGCTATTTATGAATAAAAGCTCACATCTTTATTCATGTTATAAACATGTTATAAGCTAAGGTTTACAAATGTGTTGTGATGACAAGTTATATGCCAGGTTGGCAGAAGAAACCTCATTTGAGAAAATGCCCCCACAAGATTGGCCTATAGGTAAGCTTCATGCATTTTATTTGTTGATGATGATGTGATAAGATGGAGATCAATGAACGTGGTATCATGCCTGGGCTGGTGGTCCTGGGTTCTGTAAGAAAGCAATCTGTACAAACCATGGGGACCAAGCCAGTAAGCAACACCTCTCCATGGTCTCTGCATGAGTTTCTGCCTCCTGGTTCTTGTCCTGAGTCATTGCCCTGGCTTCTCTCAGGAATGGTCTTATAAACTGTAAGGTACAGTAAACCATTTCCTCTCCACATTGATTTTGGTCTTGTTGTTTTTTCACAACAATGGGAGCGCTAAAGAAGACGCATGTAGTATTCAGTTTGGCAGAGATCAATTACTGACTCTCATACTTGGTTTTATTTCTCAAAAGTTTTCATTTTTAGTTCTTTGCCCCTTTTTCATAATCTCCACCCCAAAATTGCCAATCTTAATTCAAGCCCTCTGTATTCACAATATTTGTTATTATTAGATTTTCTATAAAAAGTTGAATCTTAAAATATTATCTACATTTTAATCTACAGCTGAGATTAAAGACACAATTAAATTTAAGTTAAGAATTTAGGCCACACACAATTAAAGGAGAAGCTGACAGATTTCTTTCATAAAAGGTCAAATAGTAAACATTTTAGACTCTGCAGGCCATGTAGTTATTATTATTGCTGTAGTACTTACACATTTACTATTGCTGAATAACAAATAAACAGCAAGATGTTGGTTTGAATAAAATTTTGAGAACACAGCTAGTGAATTAGACATATTGGTAACCCCTGCCTTCCCAGCCATATTGAAGTGTGGACATTTACAGGACGTGTGAATACAATGTATTTTCCTCAATTCTTTACTGCTTTCAGAACTGAGATACGTGAATTGTTACAAAGATGCAAGTTTTTCTCTTGTAAACTTTACTTTAAGGAAATAAATGGCATATCTTTTCTCACGTTCTGATAGCATTCTTCTGATACTTAAGGTCTCAGTGTGGCTTTACTATTGTACCATAGTTTTCCTCTATCAGTCCTTAACTTAATTCTTTTTCTTGTTGGCATATATAGAAAAACTAATACTTGTGTAATTCTATCTCCTAGTGGTGAAGTTGCTCATCGATGATGGCAACCAGTCGAGAACTCTTAGACTTCTGAATTCCTTCCACAATCCTCAGGACACTTAAAACATATAACACTTACAGCACTGGGCACTGTGACTGGAATATTTGAAGCATGAGCTGTCAAGATGGCTAAACAGGTCATGGCAGCTATCATCAAACCTGCTGACCTGTGTTTAACCTCTGGGACCTCTGTGGTGGAAGAAGAAAGCTGACTTTTGCAAGTTTTCGTCTGACCTCCACACGTATGACACACCATAAATAAATGTAAAGAAAAAAAAATAAAGATTTGCAGTGAGTACACAATTTGGGTATCTATTAAAGCAGAGATGAAAAAAGTAAAAGCAATGAAATAAAAGCCAGGAAGATTTGACAATTCTTAAAGTTCTTACTGGATTTCCTTCTCTCTCCCTCCCGCCTTCCTTCCTTCCTTCCTATTCTACTGTCCAGGTTTTGTTGTTGTTGTTGTTGTTTGTTTGTTTTTTTAGTTTTTTTTTTTTTTTTTTTTTTTTTTTTTTTACCTTTTGCTTGACTCCCACAAAACTGATCAGGAAAGTAAAAGTTGCAAACTTTTGTTAAGAATTTTTGAGGTCCTCTGGGAAGACAAACTAATTCATTTTGGACTAAACACTGGTTCTAATTTGAAAGATTAAACCTGTTTTCTAGCCCTGTCACCAGTGGACTCACCTTTAAATTAAATCCATAGAAAACCCATGTTAGCTTTGTTAATAAGCCAGGCCAGGCTGGGTATTTTCTGAAGTCTTTCTTATTCGACATTAACCATGCCATACTTGCTATGCTTGCTTTAAAAGCTGAGAGTGTTTGGAGTCATCCCTGTCTTGTGACCTTCTTCTCCTTCACAAACTGTTGCTTGTTTGAAAACTGACAGTTTCAGTGATCTTATATACTTCTACTGGAAAGTGAGCTTATTGAAGTATGAAAAAAATAGCATATTTGACACCTCATCTCATTGGTCCTCAGAAATTCTGTTAGTCACAGTGAATTACAGTGGAATGTCTCTCTCCGGGGAAGGCCCTGAAACACTTGCACAGCAGACAGAGAAACAACAGACAAAAGACAAAGATTCATCCAAATCCAGCTTTGTTTGGGTTTCTTAGAGGAGCGTAGATGACTCAGGCAGCTAAGTCTTCAAAAGCCCATCCCAGGATGGGTGATGCTCTCAAGACCTGTCCACTGGGATTCTGCAACATCTTGTAGGCAGTTGAAACTTAGGAGAGACTCATATCCTAACAGTTTTCTACCACTTATATAACCTTCCTGAATCTTCTAGGTCTTCTGAGTCTCATGAGCTTTCCCCGTAGAAGGGAACGCTCAGTGCAGGAGAGATAGCCGCACAACCATTAAGAAAACGACGGAAACAACCAACTTCAACCAATGTCAGTGGCTTGCCGATTAAGAGTGTGTGTCTTACATTCTCAGTTTTAGACTTAGGTGCCAAGGACTTAAATTGGGGCTTTCTTCTCTATGCATTTAGGGAATCAGACATCTTTCCATAGTGGCTCTTGGGCTGTGTCATCATCCACAGAGAAAGACCAGAAGGTAAGGAAGATCTGGTTGTGCCAATGCTGTACTATATCTGCTGTGTTCTCTTGACTAAAGACCCCATGACGCTGTAAGCATGTCAGGACATCTAGCCCAGGTATTCGCACAAAGAAAGAGAAATAAGACTTGAAGGATAAGTGATATTCCTCTTCCATATCCACTGAAATAGCTTTTCCATGGAGCAGGAGGTAGTTGTATAGTCTGTCAGGTCATTTTTTCATGCACAAAGAGAAATAGTAGGGAAAAAAAGCAAATGAAAAATTGTCCTAAATTTCTAAACCTATGAAAAACTACAAACATGGAATCTAAAACTAGTAAGAAAAAGATTTTTTTTCTGGCTTTGAGATGCGAGAAGCTGAGGTCTAAATACTATAACTATACATTTGAGTATAACAAAGACTTTCAAGGGCAACAAGCATAGACTGCACTGTGGATAAAATAATGTTTAGCTGTGGAGATTTAGCAAATATATATTCGTGTCAACTGCCAGAACTCTCCAAGTGTTAGAAAGCTAGTTTTCTATAATACATCAAGCAAAAATGCTTTAAAAATGAACATGATGATTCATGGGGATGCATTTGATTGACAGGTCAAAACAGTGGTCCACACACACACACACAACCTGGGCATGCCCCACACTTGCCTCCTTTCTCGTGCTTTCAAACACAATGCTCACATGAAAAATTTGTTCTGATGTCTTTTTCCTTTCCCCTTGTCTGCAGTATTTATGATTTATGACAGACCAGAACCTTTTAATATAGTGGTTATCAGGAACATTTTTTTTGAGAATCAAGGATGTAAAGAGTGAAAGAAAGTGCCCTTTATATTTTTAAAGGTGCAGTCTGTAAAGAACTTCATAATGCTAGGAATTTACATGAAACAATCGAAAAATAACTAAATGTGTACATTATAGGATATAGATTATTAATGAAAACTGTGTAATGTTAAAAAAGACAATCTCTGAATTTTCTCAGATATTATTTTTGTAGGATAGCTGACAATAAAATCATTAAATTTCCTAGTTTAAGACGTAGTATGAAAAACCGTTTGTCTTATTCATTTTACATATTTAAAGACTTTTGTAGTGATTAGATTTTGTGATTGTTATACATAGGACTTATATGGGTTTTCAAACTAGTTACTGGAGGTTTTAAGATCAACGCCCAAGTCCTGGGACGCCTAACAACCAGCATTGGCTACTGTTCTTTAATAGGCCAGCTTAATAGATAAAATAATAGTTGAGAACAGAAGTGTGTTTCTTCAACGTGGCCCACAAGAAGAAAAGTAGAAAACAGATACAGGAAACATACCACTACATCATCTTAAGAAGCCTGACATGAGGTATGGGCTTAAACAGAAATTGAAATGTAAGCTTGACTAAGTAGTCTTGGTCAAGCGGGGCACTGACCATCATTAACCCATTGCTGTCTGTCTTCCAATCTCTCCGGTAAGGAGGTGTGTTGGGTGACAGGCTTTAGGCTTTTTCTTCTCCATACATGAGGAAATACTGATTTTTTGAAGCCCATTGTCTGAACAATCTGATAACCAAAGGGAAGATGAAAGTGGCTCTTCTGAATAGCTTCATGCCTACTGGGATGGTAATATGCCTGTTTCATAAAGTTTTGATGCCATTGGTTATAAGAATATGATATTAAGACATTTGTATAACTTTCCGAATTTTTTGAAAATCAAAGATTGTATTTGATACATTCAGATACTTTTCATTGGTGCTTTCTTTTGGTACAGCTGGGACATGCTTATCTTTTTTTTAAACAACAAATTAAACTTACTTAGAAGTTATCAAAGATAATGTTATTTCTCCATGTCAGTAAAGCTGTGATATAGGCTTCAGAATTTTTACCAAACTTCTGAAATAGAAGGAATAGTTATGCTTATATATGTTTCATATAAACAAACTATATACACATACATATTCAATATGCTATAATGTATGAAGGCTAGTTATATTTAGTTCATATGTATACATATATGCACACTTCTCCACAGATATTGTTTAATTTTTAGAGACCGACCTATAGATAGCTTCTGTTGTGTTTTGTATTATATTTATAACTTATAAACAACCTCAGCTCTAGAAGAGAGAAGCTCTCATTAGAAAAATCTATGAGGCAGGAGCTGCTAAAGACAGTTAGCAACTAATTGAGTTTTAGGTTTGCCTTCATGTTAGAGGAAACTGTGGTCTCATGGCTTAGTTTTGCGACTTGTTCATCTTTAAAGCCTGGTGAATTAGATTAAACTACAGAAATATTTCTCTTCTTGTAAAGAAGATGTCTTTGTCACTTAAAATCTTCTCAATAAAATAGCTTGTTGAATATTTCATACTCACAACATACCTCTGAGCTTGAGACTTGGTGATCACTGCTGAAGTCATCTATGAAGTCCAGTACTGGGCAATTCCAACTGGTAGCACCAGATGACTCTAATTGATACCCATAGGAATTTTAGAGGAGATGCTGTCATCTGCATATGAATATATATGCATGTATGTATAGTCGTAAATATAGGCTTATGTGCCTTTATAGATTATCTGTTTATAAAGAAATGAATCATAAAAGAAAAGCTAGAATCGGAAGATATGTCTTCTGACTGTAAAACTGAGCTGCATCCTGGGAAGCATGTGGAATTCACTATCACTGATGAACTGAACCATTTTACGATGGCTGTTATGCCTCACTGTCACTGCATGTTCAGGTTGAAATCAGCATCAGTAGAAAAGGTGTACCATTGTGCTTTATACACTATCATCAGACAATGTATTTATTGTCCAAGTGACTGTCCACTTGAACATGAGAAGATGCAATGCTAGTAGGCACACCAGGATAGATGGTAACCACAGATGACTAAAGTGCCTTCTGTACCATGTAGATATTTTAGACCTCCAAGCACAGTACATTTTTTTTTTATTTGGGTGTTGATGGTTTTATCAAGTGGACAATTCATTGTTTATATTACTCACAAGTACACTGTAAAATTCTATATTTTACTATTAGCGATACATCTCCTACTTTCACTGTAGATGTTTAGTTAAATAAATGTTAGAAATTTCAAAATATTACTTAGAAGCTTGAATCTCTAATATATGATTTTTATAACCTGAAATTATTACAACTTTCACTACATATGCTTTTAAAAAATACTGAACAAGAATAAATGCAGAGTACATATAATCTTTTCCTTTATTGTAATGAAAGAATAACTCACTAGAAATGACTATTTGTAAGATAAAGATATAGGCTTGAATCATAGCTATATAAATTAATAACTTTGAAATGTCAGACAAATCCATTTATGATTTTTAAATGAGAGTTTTCTCCTTTTCTACAGTAATGTACTTGTTTCTGATATAACTAAGTCACTAAACTATTATAAACAGTAAAGACAATAATACACAAGTACCCAAAAACTATAAAGATTTTAAAAATGTGTGTATATGCAAACATGTATGCTTTTGATAAATCTGTTGATTAAATTTTGGATAATCCTGATACATGGGATTTTTAGTTTTAAAATTCTCTCTTTCTCTTTCTCCCTCGTGTGTGTGTGTGTGTGTGTGTGTGTGTGTATGTGTGTATATGTGTGTATGTGTGTGTGTGTGTGTGTGTGTGTGTGTGTGTGTGTGTATGTGAAGGTCAGAGAGCAGCTGGTGGGAATCAGTTCTCTCCTTTCATGGCACACTAGGAATCTAACTCAGGTTGTCAGGCTTGGCAGCAAACCCTTTACCTGCTGAGCCTTCTTGCCAACCCCACATTTTATCACTTCAAGTCAATATGCATATTCAAAACCTCCCCATAATAATTTTAATTCCCCATCAAGGATAGCATCTTCAACTTACTTTGTGTAGCCGTGTTCCAAAAATGTCCTGAAGATGGCACAATAAGTACATTTTGGTGCAGACGTTATTGAAGAAGCATTTATAAGAAAAATGTTTTGGAGGTTAGAACAGTACATTTGAAATAAACTGTTTCTAAGTTTGTAGAAATGAATTTTTCTAAGCCTTCTAACCAATGCCCATTGTTTTAATGTAACAGACATAATTTGTCTCATTGTACCTTAAGGAGTAGTACAAACAGGTACCTGGTAAGAAAATTGACATAGTCAGATGCTGGCGGCACAAGTCAGGTTAGTTCATACACAGTTTTATCGATAAATTTACCCTTGCAATTGTAAAACACCTGATCAGCTCATCAGTTACCTTCCATGTAATGTACATTCTGTGTCTAAATGCCAGGTTTTATTAGACTCATTATGTTGACAGGGGCTGGCAAAGCGAAGAAAATTGAGCTGAAAAGAACAGTTTTTATCAGAATATGAAATATAGTAGAGCCTACTTGTAGAAATGATATTGATAGATTCATTACTTCTCTTTGCTTTAATTTGCTTTAATAATTGTCTTAAACATGTGTCTATGTTATTCTTGAAAATACAGGGAATAGAAACAGGGGTGTTTTGGCAAATGAATGGTGAGAAAATACACAAGTTGTATTGATTTGAGCATCATAGGTCACAGTTCTCAAGGACCATTTCTTTGTCTATATCAAGCATATACTATAATATGCAGAGTGTTCAGTCTTCATTTGTTAAGAGTTTAAATCTAAATATCACCCAAGATATATTCATATTCAAGATATATTTATACAGACTAAAATTAAACAATAATTAAAGCTGTATATAGATTCTATACAGTAAATATGTATTAGAAGTCTCATAAATGCATAAACATAATTTCTACACATGAACTTATTTTAGAATGATTGAACTGAAGAGTTAATCTTTTTATGAGATTGACAAACTATTTCCCACCATAATTGTTGAGCATTGAACTTGAGTTCCAACAAGTCTGCTTTTTGATATTGATATATTATGTTTGTAATGATACATTACAACATCATGTCAGAACTGCAAGATTAGAAGGGTGAAACTCTCATTAACAATTCTAAACTACTTATATGTTTACCTTCTTCTGCATTAATATGCCAAGACTTCTAAATTTTGGATTGTCATCAAAAGTGATATAATATTGGCCATCGGTAAACCATTGAAAATCACTACAAGTTATATGGATTGTTAAAGAATCATGACGTTAAAGTGTAATTTTTAATCAGTTTATAAATTAGAGATAGAAAGTCAATTTAAGATATGAAACTTTATTTTTGAATAAGTCATTTGCCTACTAAAAGTATTTTAATAAACCTTTCATGTTATAATACTTAGGAAGTGGAAATAGCTGACTTTAACTTTTAGAAAATTACAGATGTGATTCCTTCAAAAAAAACTATTATCCACATTCAAAGGAAGTGGAGATGATTCAAAATGTTTAATGCTCATTAACATTATTTTCAACAATATCTCACTTTGACTATATGAATTATTGAATGAGAGCACATAAAGATGATGTTTCTACATATTCCTGCATACATTAGTCTGCCTTTGTTAAAAGTTTTACAATAAGCCACATGTTTCACTGAGTGATCTTTTTAGCACAAATTTCCACTTTGCCTCTCTTGAAGATTAAGTAAACACACAAAACTGAGTTAGAGAGATGGCTACGCAAATGAGAGGAGCATAATTCTAAGTTCCAGAATTTATGGAAGAGTTGCACATGCTAGTATGTATCTGTAATCCCAGCATTCTAATGATGCAATAAAAGTTTGGCACTAGAGAGAATCCTTCCTAAACTCGTGGACCCATTAGGCGGGCATACTCTGTAGCAAACAAAAGAGGCTACTTAGAACAGGGGAGGAGGTGAGAACCGACACCCGAGGTTATCCGCTGGCCTCCACATGAGCTGTCACATGCATACCTATGAACACACACACACACACACACACACACATACACACACACACACATACACACACACACGTGAGCAAAGCTGCTGAACACAAGAAACAGACAATCAAGAAGTAAAAAGACCAGAAGGAGGGAGGAAAGGATAGAGGGAGGGAAAGAGGGAGAGAAGGAGGGAGGAGGGAATAGAGGGAGGGAAAGAGGGAGGGAAAGAGGGAGAGGAGGGAGGAGGGGATAGAGGGAGGGATAGAGGGAGGGAAAGAGGGAGGGAAAGAGGGAGAGGAGGGAGGAGGGGATAGAGGGAGGGAAAGAGGGAGGAAGAGCACTAGAAAAAACCACTTCTTTTTTGACACCTTATTTTTTTTTTAAACATAGTCAGATAGAATCTCCAAATAAATCAATGAATTGATGATTCTCGCCGCCCCCAGATTAAGCTCAATGTTATTGACAGGAAGTAGGACTTTTGGTCGTAACTTCCGTAGACCTGGCATTCTCTTGTTTATTTCATGGGTGAGTGTCATTTTGAAATGGCAAATTAAAAAAAAAAAACCTGCATTGATGTGGCAAGACTTATAGGTGTTACATCTCTGAGCTTACTAGTTCTGAGATGCCTTTTCTGGAGGCCAGAGTCCTAGAGGAAGAACACTGGGTCTTTGTTGTGATGAAAGAGTCAGAAGAATTAGTGTCTGAGCAGTGCTGGCTTAATTAGCTCTCAGAAGGAATGAAGGCCCCTAGAATAGCTGGGAAGGCAGTGGTTTGCTGTAGTGATATTTCGTAGTAATTAGTCAATTGTTCAGTTTTTGTTTTCCTCTATGAAATGGGAGGTAGTATTAAGTGAGATAAAGCCACCTATTACTCCTAACTGAAATGAAGTAATGGGATATGTATTTCCTACTAGCTGGCTCTTGGGTTTTGTTCTGTCTTCTTAGGGTTTGATTTAAGGCAAGGTCCCACCTGAACTTGTTAGGTTGCCAAGGCTGCTTACTAATTCTCCAGCCTGCCTGTCCCATGTGCTGGGATTAGAGACGCACACCACTACACCTGGCAGTAGCATCCTTTTATAAAACAGCTTGATTGACTTTGGTAGTCCCCCAAGGATACACACACACTGTTTAAGTTGTTTGAGAAATAAATGAATGTTGTGAGCTTTAAGAAAGAGTGTTAGCCAACAAATCCAGGCCTGGGGTAGGCGGGGTGGTGGGGTGGTGGTGCTGCTGCAGAAACATTCCACCTACTAAGGACCATACATAGTGTGGACCTACATCCTCTGCTCAGATGTAGTAGATAGGCAGCACAGTCTCCTTGTGGGACCCATAATGGGGAGAATAGGGACTACTTCTGACACAGACTCTGGCCCCCACACATTGACCACTTCCCCCTGGCTGAGCAACCTTACCAGGCCACAGAGGAAGAGGATACAGGTAGTCCAGATGAGATTTGATAGGCTGAGGGGATGAGGGCTCCCCCCTTTCTGAAGACTAGGGGAGGGAAGGAGAGGGTACCAGGAAGGGAGAGTGGGATCGGGAGGCGATGGGGAAGGGGGTTACAATCGGGATGTAAAGTGAACAAACTAAAAATTAAAAAAATTTAAGAAGTGTCAGAAATGCACTGTTTTGCTTTTCATTTTTTCACTCTATTTTTTTTTTAGTTCACATTTTCTGTATTATTGATTACATGCTTTTCCTTATCATTTTAAAGCAAAAATTACAATCTGCAAGCGATTATATTTTATGGTGTCTAAGGGCAACTATCAATCAGAGAAAGTGCCATTTTCTGTTCCAAAAGACTTTCCAATAGTGGTCATTACAGTGATTTAGATGTAGCTTCACATGAGCAGAGGCCCTAATGAGTAATGGCCAAGGGTTTCTTGCAGTTGTAGGACTGTGTGGTTTTCTGAATGAAGTTTGGGTGTTTCCCAAACTATTAGCTATCATAGTTAAATTATTCATGTAAGCTCTCTTATTATGACCAAGTAATCTGTTTTAGCATGTGTGAACTCCCAGGAACATGATAAATGCTGTGTTCTTTGGCAGATGTGAAAAGGATGAGTTGAAAGAGAAGGGGGAACCACATATCTGTGGAAGTATTGGGGTCCTAGGTTAATGTCACTGAGGTTAAATTTTATCTATCTATATATATGATGTACATATAATTTTTCCTTTATAAAAACTCTACCCACATATGTCTTTGATAATGAGTATGGTCTTTGATAATGCTAGTGGTTTCAGCCGGTGTGTCAACAAAGGCACGTTCTATCACAGTTGGATCACTGTACCTTTTTCTTTTGTTTTATGGGTGTTAGTTGCCAAGAATGTTACAAGGATCCTCAATGCACCTTTCTAACTCTCGCATGTCCTCCTGGCTCCATCTTGAATTACCTTGGTGTGGGGGGGGGGGGCTAGTAGCTCCTGCATCTTCCTCAAACACTACACTAACCGTAGCCCATGATTGTATGGGGGGATGTTATTTTCTTTTGTCTTAACCAGTAAAATTATTTGACCGAATCTATTCTCCACTTGAAGAAAATTAAGAGTGAAATCCACAGCACAGCCAAGTAATCACTGCCCAGCTGTTGTTTCAAGTAGTGTGTAGCCCAACATCTCTTCCGTCTGTTTTATTAGATTCATTAAGTCCATTAACTTCTTCATGCAGCCTGTTTGGTTTTATTCCTTGATGCCTAATTTTACATTGTATTTTACTGTGCTCACGAATTCGCATTCTTGTGAAAATAAGTTTAGTATAAATCTTAAACATATCTCAGCATTTTGCCCAAACAGTTTTAAATGTTTCCCACTTTTTACTGTATCAATTTCATGCTCCTCTTTGTGTTTTTCCCCTAAGGTCCTCTGCTCCTGAGGAAGTATACTCTGCACACAAATTTGACCCATTTCCTCAAGTGTCCTCTGAGGCTGCCATCATCATCCCCTCTGCTCCTTTTCCTGGCTCAACTCTCCTTTATCTTGTCAGACATGCTATCCTTTATGGAGAAATCCATACACTGCTTTCCTTACTAAGTCCACTGTCTCTACCTTTAACAGCCATACTTTCAACTTTGATCCGGTAAGAACAATCGTTAAATTATTTACTTATTTATCATTACTTATTAACTTTATTATACATTTTAGGGACTTTCTGAGTAGGATTGTGTCTTAAGTCTCTTCTTTCCAGCCTTATCTAATGCTAGGATGAAAACTCACTTGGAAAACATTTTATGGTAGAGATCTGATTCTAGTATCACTTCTGTATATTACAGACGACTCCACCACCAACCCTCTATTTAGGATACACGGCAGAAGCAGGTGTTATCCACTACTGTTCTCTGATGTTGCCCTTTGTTGAGTCTTCAATCTAATTCTGGTTAATGAACTATAAGCAGAAATAACATGTTACTACCAGTTGACATAAGTGTGAAACAGTCTGTCTCTCCTATCATGTATGGGTTTTTTTTCCCTGTAACTTTGAATATCTATGTTTCTGATGGTAGAATGGCAGGTAAAACAGGACTTCTGGTGGATTTCAGATGGACAACAAATATTCCCTGTAGCCACGGAAACTTTGGAGTTCCTTTTGAGAAAATGCTAAATTCATGGTATTCAGGCATATGCACTTAAAATTATTCCTATATGGCTTATGAAATCCTCAGTTATACTTACTACAATTATATAAATGCTCTATAACATCTTCTGTATTAGTCAAGCATATGAGGGCTTTGCTCTCTGCTTGAGAACATTTTAAAAGAAATTAAAATATTTTACATTTGTGCATGTAAATATGTGCATGCAAGTTTGTGTAAGTTGGGACACATGTGTGTGCATGTTTTATTGAGGGATACACATGTGTGTATTGGTTTGCATGTAAGTGTGTGTGGGCTCAGAGACCAGAGGACAGACAACGTTAAGTATCATTCCTCACGTGACATTTGCCTTTTTTGTTTGGAAAGAGGCTCTCATGGGTCTGAAACTCACTAAGTAGGCAAGTCTGGCTGGTCAGTGAGCCTCAGGAACCTCCCTGTCTCCCTTCCTAGCACTGGATTCCAAGTGTGGACCATCACTTTGGTCTTCTTTCACACAGGTTCTGATTTGAACTTGGGTGCTCATACTTAGACAGAAACACTTTACCTCCTGAGCTATCTCCCAGCTTGGTTTGTAGCCAATAGTGGTACAGATTTATTGGATGCCTGCTGGTTTAGACTATATTTTTGACATAAAACATTTTGATGCTCTCTCAAAGTTTTCTAGATGAGAATATTATTGGTTCCTGCCTTTCCAATGACTATTTGATCTTGAGGTTTAGGGTTTTCATTATTTTTTTCTCTCCCCATTCCCACCTTCATTTAGGTCTGTTTTTGAAACCATTCACAGAAGGTTTCAGGCTCTGTATGATTGACATGCCTGGAAATGTCTATGTAAATGAGACTGGCCTTCCACTTGCTGTGACTTTCCTGCCTTTGTTTCCCAGTTCTAGGCTTACAGGTACGTTCGTTTACACACTAAGTCAATGTTCTTCAAAATGTTAAGAAACACTCAGAATTCCAAGGGGAGTTTAATATATGTAGTTTCAACCTTAGCATAATAAAAATGTGTGTGAGAAAATTAAGGAACAAAGTAGATTTGATTTCCCATATCTTATTTTTGTTGTGTTACCCTTTTTACTAGGGCTCATCGACTGTCTCATGGTAAAGAGTGTTCATACAGATGAAACTAATACCACCTTAGAGTTCTCATTGTTTTAAATCTTATGCTTTAAATTTTGAAATGTTCCAGTAACATATACTTTGGTGATTAGTGTTAATTGTAAGCTTGATAGAGTCTAGAATTACCTTTAAGATGGGACTCTGGCCATGCCCAGGGAGAGATTTCTTGCTTACATTGATTGAAGTGGGGACATTCACCCGCCGGCTGTGGAGGGCACCATTTGCCAAATAGGATCCTGGATTATATGGGCAAAGAGAAGAAGCTGAGCAGCAGCAGGGCCCTTCACTTTCTGCTCCTTGATTGTGCATATGATGTGACCAGCTGTTTGCGTTTTTCCTATTACCTATAGACTTCCCCATCTATATCTTAGGCAAAAATAACTCCTTTTTACCTTTAATAGACTTTCTAGATAATTTTGATCGCAGCAACAGGAAAAGAAATTAAAACGTGCTGTAATAGGATTCATAGTGAACATAAATAAGACCAAAGCCTTTAGATTTACATTGCATATCCAAAATGCAAAGTTAGTCCAAAACAAAATAACATCAAGTAATGATACAAAGACAGTTTTGATAATAGAGATACTCAAACATGGGTATCAAACACACTATTCTTAAGACCTATTTTTTTGGAAGGCAGATTGGAAGTAAATATTAAAATCTCACACAAACATTTCATCTATATCTTACTTCTCAAAATACAGATAATCAGAGAATACATTGTATGTGTGTGCATATTGACATTTTTCTAGTCTTGAAAAATACACAAACTGAGTAGGGGAGATGGGTCATGTGCCCAGACCAAAACTCATACCCATACACATAATTAAAAATTAAAAATAAATGTAAAATAAATCTAGAACTGTCAACTATTAGGGGAACAGGTAAACACACTTTCACCTACTTTTTGATTGTCTATTTTAAAATCATGAAGCATTTAAGAAGAGCCAAGTATGTTTTAAAATACATAAAAATATAATATCAAGTTTAAAAGAACAGGCATACAACTGTCTACCCTTAAGAACTCCAATTTAATAATAATGACTTTGTAGCTGCATTTAAATAACAATGGAAACATGTAGAAATGTTGATATTGATGGAAATAGTCATTAAAATTAGTACATTTTACACGAACTATATTATCCATATAGGAATCATATATGAGCATATAAATACTATTAAATGATTAAAAGAATTGTCAGTTGTTGGAAATCACCAAATTCTTCTCCAGCCATGCTGATCTTCTAGGAGGATATTTTTTTCTTGCTCATGTATTTTCAGTGCCTCAGATTTATCAGTGCACAACGAACACTTTCTGCTTCTCAGAATCCCTTCCTTCACCGGAGCCATCATAAGCTCGGGTGCCAGCCTCTGGGCAAGGCACTTCCTGCCCTCCTCAGGTCAGGCTATGGCTCCTTCTCTTCACTCCCACTGCATCCATCATCCTCCTTTACAACAGTATTAACATGTAATTGATTTTCTTGGCTGTGTTCCCCAGTGCACTGCACCTTTCTAGTTCTTAGAGGTCTGAGATGTCTTTCATCACCATGTCCTTAGTATTTCAGCACAGTGATTGGTGCACAAATGGAGTCAATAAATGTTTGTAGACTGAGCAGTGTTTATGTGTGCACTCAGAGGACTCTCTTTAGGTAGGGTTTACATTGGACTCTTGATTTTTTTTTAACCCTTAAATTCTATGTACATGTATAAAGTATATACACAGCTGTCTCTGCTATAAGCTATTTATAATATGTTAATCTTATATTATTTTATATTTGAGCTATTTTCAGTAGTAAATATGGCATTTAATCAGTTTGAAAAATCCTAAAGTTTCAAACGTGGAGATGTTAATGGTGGGTTTTAATAACCATCTCTTCAGGGTCTTTTATAAATTATAAAATGCACTGATACTAAACTTCCCAATCCTTACCACAGCAATGTTTTATAACTTTATTTGATAAGGTTATTCATTAATTTGTGTGAGAGAGACAGTTGTCATGCCAATGGCTGAGCACTAACTGGGACACAGTTCTGGTCAGATTTACTACAGCAGTTGAATCTGCATTTTTATACTGCAGTTTTTTGTTTTGTTTTGTTTTGTTTTCTTGTTTTTTGGTTTGTCGAGACAGGGTCTCTCTGTGTAGCCTTGGCTGTCCTGGATTCACTTTGTAGACCAGGCTGGCCTCGAACTCACAGCGATCCACCTGCCTCTGCCTCCCGAGTGCTGGGATTAAAGGCATGCGCCACCACGCATGGCTATTTTTTTTTAAGAAAAAACACTGTACGAGTGCAACATCATACAAACTGAATTAAAATGAACATAAAATGAGTATTTTGCTCTTTATGCATATGAAAACAAAATCTTAAAAAATATTCCAAAGGAACAGAGCCATACCCTTCCAATACTCAGATATTCACATGACTTATTCTTTTGCACAGAAAGCAGATTTTATTCATATTCAGAGCAGGGAGAGTGGGACTTCAGTTTGAGTTTCAGAGAAGAGTTAATAAAAGTGATGTGATGGATGAGTCTGAAGAAGAAGGCAAAAGGATATGATTATTTCTATGGACAGAACATGTTATCTTTCATTCCCACTCAGGCTATTTTGTCTCTCATAAATTGCCATGATGATAATTAGGTGACGGGATGAATGGATGTGCTCTCATAGAAGAATGGCAGCTCCTAAAAATATAAAAAAGGCAATACCTGAGCTTGAGTAATTTTATTATTGTACATTCACTCATTGAAATCTGTGGGATTTCTGCTAGGAACCTTTCTCTTCTTACTGAATAGATCATTAAAAAGTCCATTTACTATTACAGTAGAATGCATGCTTTAAATGTTTTATATCTATATGATATATATGTATATATGCATACATATATAAATGCATGCAAATTTGTACTTATTTTTTTCGCCTTAGCTATGGATGTTTGAATTTCATTGATGTGATCTGAAAAGAGTAGAACAGATTTAAGTAGGTTTTTCCCCCAAGGCTGCAGTGTTGAAATAGCATTTGGCAAAAAGCATTGCCTGTAGATTTCTGTGTAACGGAAATAAAATGCAGTTGTCTCTCAGACTGTAAGATATATCTTATTGTTTACTTGAAAGTTTCATGATCTTATGACAGTATCTTTCAGAAAAATATTCAACATCTTAGAGGTGCAGTCATCTTTAGTTTTTAGAGCCAAAACCTCACAGCAAACCAGGCTTGCACTTGTGAAATTATGTGCATATTTTAAACACCCGTATAAAAGACAAACACACATTACATATTTTACAGAACACAAACTCCTTAAGAAATTTTACAGTAACATGCCAATAACTGGCATTCAAAATATTAAGATGTTGATAAAAATATTTTTTAAACCAAAAATGTTTCCTGGAATACTATTTACATATTAATTCCAAGAAAAAAAATTAGATGCTGTACTCATAATGGAATACATTTAGATACTTTAAAGAAAGTGTTTAGGAATTCAGCAAATTAATATGCAACTTTATACAAATTTTAAATGTTTTATTTTATTTTTTGGCAGGTGTGTATGTGGTGTGTGTGTGTGTCTGTATGTGTGTGTGTGTGTGTGTGTGTGTGTCTGTGTGTGTGTGTGTGTGTGTCTGTGCAACCCTGTGCAGAGGCCAGAGGAAGATATTGGATGTACTGTTCTAGTGCAGTTGTTTTTATTCTGAAATAAGGCCTTGTTCTGAAATGTGGAACTAGGTTGATAGCCAAAGGGCTCCAGTGAGCCTGGGTCTCTGACCACAGAACACTGGGGTTACAGGCACATGTGATCATGCCCCGCTTGATCACACAGATGCTTGGGGTCCAAACTTAAGCCCTCACGTTAGGTCTGCAGCGCATTGTACCCATCAAGCCCTCTCTTTAGTCCTTTGTGCAGGCTTTCTTCTAGGTAGCTAGTTAGAAGTCTCTGAAGATCATTGAGTGAGAAGGACTTCCTCATAATTGGCTTTGGGCCTCACCTCCTGTGCTCCTGGTATACACTCATTTTGCAAGTAGAAAACAATTTGAAATATTCCAGGAAAGCATGGAGAAAACATCACAATGACTGGCTCTGGCTTGAAATCTAGAATCCCATGCAAAAGGACAGCTTGGAATCAGACACATGGAGATCCGAATGTGGAGTGCACGGCAGACCTGTGCTGAGGCTCACTATAGGGGAAGTGTTACTCCCAGTAAATTGTAGGTATTTTTATAGAGTTTATTTTCATTCTTTCTTTGACGATTATGTGAATGGGTGGATGGGATCTAAGTTGTTTTTCCGGCTGTGAGTAGAGGCCTGGTTTTCTGAATGGATAAGACTTTTATAGGATTCTGCCTTGTAGGAGGTTCTCTGGTATAGAACAAAGGCAATTATTGTTCCCTTCCTTAAGAGTTGGGGTGACACCTGGCATGTGGCTTCTGATCACAGCACTTGGGAGGCAGAGGCACACAGATCTCTGTGAAATAGAGGCTAGCTTGGTTGACAAAGTGAGTTCCATTACAGCCAGGCATAATACAGAGAAACCATGTCTTGAAACACACACACACACACACACACACACACACACACACACACACACACACACACACACA
>OU015752.1:15938983-15958902 GCA_907169655.1 Acomys percivali
ACACACACACACACACACACACACACACACACACACACACACACACAGGCCTGTCCATCACCTGCATAAAAAAGCACCACTTATAACGTTGTATAGAGATTTTAGAAAATAGAAAACAAAAACAACAAAACATTGTCCATTCTTACACTGTCATAGTGTTTTCCTTCATAATGGGTCCTTTTAGCCATTACCCACTCTTAGCTTTGAAATTGACTTACACTATTCTCTAATACAATCTGTCTGTCTTCTACACTACCTCCGTGGGTCTTATCTAAATTCTTACATTGGAAATCACAAGGACCGGGGATTTGAGGAGAGGCTAGAGCAATTTCCTTATACTGATAGAAAAATATGTATCTGAGTAAACAAATTTGTGTCCTGATTAGGTTTTATTTATAACAAATTATGAGGAGTCTCACCTGGGATACCACATATTACCAAGGACATAAGGGTCTTATCTTGGTGCTGATAGCTTTATTAATAAAGTAATTTAAGGATGAAGTTTACAAGCACTGTTGGGCAAGTGGCCTGTAAATCTCTGCGGCTGCCTGAAAGAAGAAGATGGGAAAAAGGAAAGGAGAAAGCCATGATTCTTGACTTAACCTGGCATGCCCAGCAATGGAGGTCAATCCTATTGTGGGCAGGAAGCTACAAGGTGAATGATTGTGTGTGTGTGGGGGGGGGGAGGGGGTGGTGCTTGAGAGAAAGAGTATGGAAGCCAAAAGTGTAGTAAGAGATGAGAAGAAGCAAAGGAAAAGTAACTCTTTTCTTAGTAAGGAGTGTATGAAGGAAGCAGGCATGCTTAACACTCTAAATTACCGGACACCGTAAGCAACGGCTAAGAGGGCAGAGGTTCTTGGGAGGAAAGCATATCACCTCATTAAAGGCATAATTACTTCTCCTATCTCTTTAGCGTGGCTTAAGAAGAGCCAGCTTAGCCACTTGGCCAGGTGATTGACAAGCTCAATTCTTTGTTTGGGGTATCTTAGAATGTAAGCTCTTCACCAGGATAGCTTTCCCTCAATGGGCCTTTAATGCTACTTAAATGGTTTAGTCTACAGATAAAGTTATGCCTTGTATAATAAGACAGTTGCTCTTAGTAAGTGCCTTGCATTGAGAGACTGTTTTATATGCAGCAATTAGCTCAATTTTGAGTGTAAAAGCAGATTTGCATCTGATTATTCATGGAGATACTCCCACCAATCTGAAAGATCTCAGATTTGAGGATTAAGATCCACAATGATATGGATTTTCCATTTATTAGAAGACTTAAAATGCCATGGAATAAGAGCATGGCAGAAGCTCTGGTGAGAACTCAGGCCCCAATGCTGTGGATACACAGGAACACAAGGACAGACTGTGGGCGCTGCAGGCCCAAGTCCCTTATTATAGGTTTTAGAAGAAAGCAGAGGTTCTATGACATGTGGTCGATGCATAGTCCATAGTGCTTGCTTACAACACAACCTATATCTTATCTCCATGGCCAAAGAGAGAAGACAGATCGCCTTGCATTCCAGGAAGTAATGTGTGACCTTGAGGGTATACAGAAGGTAGTGAGAAAGGACTCATTTAGTTAATGTGTATCTATCATATGGAACATGTCCCCTGTAGCCCCTAGTGTCTTGGGATCTGATAGTCTAATGTCTGTGTGTAGAATCAGCTATTAGGGCAGGAGAGGAAAGACTGCAGATGGCCATGACCTCTACAACGAATGAATTCTAACACTGTCTAGTGCTACTCATGAAGTAAAGAATGATAAATAACTTACCTTTAAAAGCAAAAAGTTACTACCTATATACTTAGTAAGAATGCTATGAGTACATAAGCATATGGTAGATGAAATCATCAAAAAAGCCAAGCCCGAGAAAATATATATATTAGATAGTTAAGAGTGCATTAACGTTGCATGGACAGTATAAAGAAGGCACTTTACATGCTATGGGTACTAACAAACTGATCTGGCATCTCATGAACCAGTGTGTGTTGCAAGAAGCCAATAGACAGAATGGTCCTGACTCAGCTCAACTCCAGCCCCACTGCTGATCTGCCTTTTGTGACATGTGCCATCCATGGGTCTGTATCTCAGTCTATTTGTTCTCTGAACTTGGCCCTGAGCCTTGTTTCCATGGTCTTGATTCTCTGAAGTCTTTTCAACACTGTGCCTCTATTAGTAGTTAGTTCTTCCTACCTGGGCTCCGTAATAGCTGATCTAACCACTGCTCTGACTATCTTTGCATCTCTATCAGGTCTCTGACTCTCCTTCCTGTTAGGCCACTTGAACTCACCTTTCAAAGTTATTCTGCAACCTCCATAAATACATAAGAATAAGTATAATTACTGTGCAATGTGTAGTGTGTGATCTGAGAACTAGTACTAATGATTAAGATGGGAATGGACCTGTGTTCACCAGTGGCCAGCACTTAAGGGAAATTGGGGCCATTTGGCAAATTATAGCCAAGGAAAATAGCATAGGTTGGGAAATTATTGCTGCACAATAAATTCTGACGTTATGGAGATATATGTATGACTTCCTGAACTGTCCTATATGATTGGAAATGTCACAAATTCCAAGTTGTAGTCTTTGGTTATGTAGCAGAAAAAAAAAAATGGTTTCTTTGTTCAATGCAATCATTCAAGAGCATTTAAATTTTTGATTTTTATGATTTACAAATAAATTTTACAAGTTGTTTAAATGAAATATGAACTGTCACAGCTACAGACATAGTTGTTGATCTCTGATTTAAGCCAGTCTGCTTTTCTGTTTCATCATTATAGGAAAGTTGTTTCTTAGTTATCCTCTTTTTGTACCAAACTAAGTGAATTATCTGAAAGAAATGAAAGCACAATTTTGGGGTTTTCTAAAGTGAGTAATTATTTTGCACTATATTATCAACAGTAACAGAACACATTTTGGGAACCAACAGGAACAGCACCCTATTAGTCTCTCAATACGTATACAATATTTAGTTTCATTTTCTATGTTTTTGCTGTAAGAGAATTTGGATATCTAGTAATAACGTTATCCTGTATAGACAATAAAAATGTTACCTTTTTTCAATAATGACAAATCACTTCACTTAGTAACAGTATTAGTTGGGGTTTCAATTACAGTCCATCATCAAAGGAAATTAGGGCAGGAAGTCAAGACAGGAACATGGAGGCAGGAACTGACACAGAGGCTATGGAAGAGTGTTACTGGCTTGATTCTCAAGGCTTGCTCAACCTGTTCTCCTTACAGCTTTCAGGACTATTACCTGAGGGATGGTACCAACCACAGTGAGCCAGGCCCTCTCACATCAATTGTCAATCAACAAAATGCACCACAGACTTGCCTATAGGACCTTATAAGGAGAACATTTTCTTCATTGAGGGTCTCTCTTTTAAATGGACTCTAAGTTCTGTCAAGTTGATATAATATTAGCCAGCACAGTAATATTCATTTTTGATAACACACATCTTTTGGAGTATTATTTTTTTATAATCATTAGTTTTAAGATTCTCGAGTTACATCATATTCTGTAACTTTAGTAAGTCTTAACATTTTATTTTGTAAAAAAAAATGTTACCTATGACATATTTAATATTTTCAATAAGTTTTCTTCTGGTTTAAGTCACATTTTGTACATTAATACAAGTTCAATTAAATAATGAATCTTCATACATTCCTGGAGAGAAAGTTTTACACATGAATTCAATTTAAACATGTTAATTTATAATAATGTTATGTACTGAACTTATGGGAAATGTACACTATCAATATGCAACTATAAATGAAACTTTAAAAATTTAACAAAAGATTTAAAAAAAGATAAAATTGGACTTTCATAATTAATTGAACTTGTTATATATATAATTACTCAAATTTTGATTTTAGTGCCTATTTTGAATTAGGTAAAAGAAATAAGTATTCATGGTCTTTAAAAAACTTAGTATGTTTGATGTCTATGTTTTTTTTTTTTAATGTGAAGATAGAAAATCACAAAGGTTATTATTTTTTCCCCATTGGAGAGAAAGCAGTTGGGTAATAGATAGCAAGCCACCTGTCTTCTGCTTGAAGAATGTTCCCTTGTTGCTTTGTGTTCAAAGAAGCTCTCCCGGTGCCCATTGCCATGTTCTATGTGGTAAGTTAATAAAGTTACACTCTGATGGTCGTTTTGTCTATAGTACACTTCTGAGGCTTTGTTTGCCCAAAGGGTCCACATGATTAGTAAAGTCATTCCCAGTGCTCCGTTGATATTTTTCTTTTCAGTCCTTTCTTGTGCGTGAATTAATAAGAGCACTGTAATTAACTGTTTACAACCAGTGATGGCTCCAGTACTCCCCAGTTTCAAGCCACAATTCATACCTGGAAACCTATAATTATCTTTGTATTATTACTTAGTTAGAATAGCAAAAGAAAACAGAAAGTTCAGTGTATTAATGCTGAAGTATGCTTATTCTGTTTTTTGAGTTTTTTTTTTTTTGTATCAACATGACTTTTGTGGAATAAACATTTATTCCTAAGGAAAACTGTTCATGTTACAATTATGTTATCAATTTGTAACTTATTGAATTTGTACACTCATTTTCTTACTTCTTTTATGTAATATTGTAATGGCTCACAGTTTATTAAGAATCATGGAGCTTATCTCTTCAAGCATTAATCTGCTTCTTATTTATGCATGGGTACTAATTTTAACCAGGACTGAGACTATGCTAAGAAATCAATAACAAGTATATCTTTGTGTACATTTTTATATAATTTGTTTTTCTTATATTTCTTCTTAAAAATGATTAAAGAAAACCGGAATACTTTCTACACTCTTATCTCTATATGACTATATCAAGTTATTTTTAAAACCCTATTGTTGCCTTCAATGATACATTTATTAAATATAAAACACTGACATTTAAAGGAGAGAACATATTATATATTTATATTTACACTATATTAACATTATCACTAATTCAAAATTACAAGTCTAATTTAAAAAGAAAAAACACTAACTTGTTCTAATTGAAAAAGAATATATCCTTAACTGTAGCCTACAAAGGCTCCTTTGACTCTCTTTCCAACTAGATTCTGAGTTTTGAACTTCTGTGTTTAACTCTATTAATGTCAGTTTTTAGCAAGAATCCTATTGAATGTGTTTAGCCTAACCCACACTCATTATGGCCTCTCTACCCACATATCATATCATCTTAACCTATACAAATTTCCGTCAATTTATTATTAAATCTTTTGAGCAAAGAATTACCCTACCAATTACGGTTAGAGTTGATGGTGAACTTCACAAGTCCTGGAATCTCCCAGGATGCTAAGCCAGTATCAGTGAAGGGATTATTTAGATTAAGTTAGCCTCAGGGTATGCCTATGTTTTCTTAATTAGGTTGAGGTGGAAAACCTCCACCCTAAAGCAAGGCCATATCATCCCCTGGGGCTTCTGATTCTGGACCAAATAAAAATGAGAAAGCCAGCTGAGCATAAGCATCCACTGTTATATTTCTCCTGACTGAGGCACAGTGAACAGCTGTGTGAATAACTCCTTAAAGATGCTGCAGTCATGAGTAAGTGCACCGTTGAACTGTGAGCTAAAGTCAACCATTTCTTCCTTAAGTGTCTTTGGTAGGATGGTTTCTCTCTGCAATAGGAAATGTAACTAAGATATTCTGAACTGTTCTTTGAATAATTCTGCCCCTCACACCCAGTCCTGCTCATTAGCTGTAAGTTGACCTTTTATTGATGCTGTATTAGGATAGGATCTGAGTATTTCTCCTTGAAAAGCAAACTGCCCCATTGTTGTACATTTTGAAACAAGTCTTCTGTACCACGCTTTGCACATCATCAATATCTTTTCTTTAGCACAGAGTGACAATATTGCTCATGCAACTCATTTTGGTAAGATACCCTTTAAATATTTAATTCTTGGCTTTTTTATTCATAATTATATCACAAAACATAGCTGTGAGTAATATGTGCTTATGTATACTGCACAGCCTTTGATTTGATATACACCTGATATCTGCTATGTTGCTCAGAATTAATATGTATACTTCTAGATCACTAAAGATGAAATGCAACTTTATTATATTGATATTAGGCTGAATATCATGAACTAGTAGATTGTATATACTTTATACTTCTGTACAAAACAGAAGTGCAATTTTTTTTCAACTCAAAGACAAATTAAAGTCCCACGAAGCAAACTATCAATAGGAAGAAATAGGGAGGGGAGGCTAGAATATGAACTGGATGGAGTGGAGCTCCTTTGCCTGGCTCACTTTTCGGCTTCTATCCCACCTCCTTTCCAGAGCATAAAGTACCAAGTTTGAAAGCTTCAGTTAGACCCTAAGCAATGATCTTTTGTTCATTAACTATATGCCCTTTGATGTTCATCTCTCATTTACACAATGTCAATATGCTTCTTGCAGTTCTTTGTGCTCCTTCAAACAAACTATGACCTTTAATTGAAAGGAGAAAATTAGCTGTGATATTGGGGTAAAAGATATCTTGTGAGATTTGAATTTATCAGAAAAGACAGGTTGTTGAGTTCGGTATTGAGAAGCGTAGGGGTACAAGATGACAATAAGGTAGGAATACAATCAGAAAAGAAGTGGGACCTTTGTAATAAATTGATTAATGTGAAACCTACATAGACAACAGATGCACAATGCCTAAGTATAGAATTATATTCTTCCTAAGATTTTCATTGTGTAGAACTGACACCAAGCTGCTTGTATATACTGATGAGTGGCTTTCCCCTTCCTTCTCTTCCTGAAATCAGACTGCTAGTGACTAATCAGTCATAACAGCATCATTATCAGGGCCTCAGCACTTTAAGCACTGGAAGCTTAAAGCACACAAAATGTCCTGATTCATTCATTGGTTTTATTTTTTTTTCAAACTCTGTGTACAGCCTCTGGGCCCAATTAAATGGTTTTAAAAATTAGGTTAGCAAAATGAGGGGAAAATCGCCATGTGTTTTTTGCAGATACACAGGCTAAATGGGACTCTCATGTTGAAAAGCTAACACAGTGATAATATAAAGATAAAAGAGCAACAGAATCCTTGTGTGTGTCCCCTTCTCACCTTCACTCTTATCCTCTACAGGGACAAAAAAAAAAAGGGCAGACTTCCTTTTTTCTATCTTCTGCTGTCACCATACTGACTGGCTTGTCTTGCAAAATTACCTGTAGAGTGACAAAAAGTTTTTACCAAGTGCAAAATGATGACAAAAACTGAAGATCAGCGGGAAAACATTTTGGAGATACTTTTCAAGACTTTAGGGTGTTGGTCCTGAACAGTTCAATGTACAGAAGAAAGAAGGAAGGAAGGAAGGAGGGAAAGAAAGAAAGAAAAGAAAGAAAGGAAACAACCTCATTTTCAATAATATTGACATGAGGTGTTTTCATGTGAAGTCTCCTCTAACTTTCTCAGCTAGAATAAATGACATAGAGACTGCTTTTATTCAGAGAAGCTTTCACTCACTTTCTGACAATCTGAAGGATCTTGAAGAATTAAAGACACTGAGCATTTGAACTGAAAACCATTTGAAAATTCTGAAACACATGATGCCTATATACTCTACTATCTAACCAATGTAAAAATTTATCAAAACCCAGTGAGTGATCCCAAAGCTCTCACCGTGCTTAGGCTTTCTGTAGCATAAAACAAAAGCTGCATCCCTGAAATGGTGTGTGCTCCATCCTGGGGATTCACCTTGAAGGTCAGTGAAACTCTGCGTATAAACAACAAAATTCGATGTCATCTAGGGAAGACTTGAAAGGCTTGAGATGACTCGTGCCTCTGTGTTATCTGAATGTTTCCTTAGATTCTGAGCGTCAGGCTGAGAATTTAATGTTTTTCATGAGTCTTGAGATTCTCACTGTAGGGCTGGCTCTGTTCTGTGTTAGAACATCCAGACAGCAAGGCAAACATTCAAAGAGCTTAAAGTAGTCCTATAGTCTCACTTCTGTAAACTATAGCTCAAAGTAATAAAACCTTGCCAAAGCACTAAAGAAGGAGACACCGAACTGATATAGTCATGAGAGGAATGGCATATAATTTGGTACCATCTTTAAAATCATGTCATTACACCCATGGTGATTACTCCATCATTTGAACACAGCTCCACTACAATATTGTTACTACATGGACCTTACTTTCTTTTCTACTCAAGTGACTATGAGCTGATTCCAGGCAAGAAATTACTTTTAGTTTAAATACATGGTGAGAAAATGTCTCTTAAAGTAAACCTTGCAACTGTATTAAATTGGGCTGATAATCCACTTAGAGAAATTAAAAGAATGAACAAGTGAAATAACCTAAAGGTGGGTGTGGTAGTGACAAGTAATTCTTCTAATAGCGAAGATGAGACAAAAGGATTGTCAAAAATTTCAGGCGAGTATGGGCATTATAGTGAGTACTAAACTTTCTTTCTCATACACACACAAAAATCAAGACTTAAGTTAGAGAAGCAATCTAAATTCAGTTCTCTACCTCTCATTTAAATGGATTCAATTGCTTTCTTTTTGGACAACTAGATGGGCACTAATCTCATCGGATTTTCTCCTTCAAACAGCCCATGTTTTCCCATGTATTCTATTATTTCTGAGTGTTTTAGCGATGGAAGCCATATAAGAGAACAGTTCTATAGGTTTCTATGAATACATGAGGAAATAAATTCCTTATAGATAAGTCAGTCACAAAGAAGACTATTTTGTCATCTTATCCCATGGATACAGACTGCACTTATCATTAAGAAAAAGGACTGGGAGGAAAGGGACATTAGGTCTGTGGATGTTTACACTTTTTAAAAAGTTACCTAATATTAACATAAAATTGCTGTTTGCACATTTATTTATAGCAGTCTTTACCTCGACATGTGTTACATGAACATAAAGCTTTTTACTTTTATTTTATATTAAAATTTTAGTTCAGAGATTAATAATAGTTCATAGCAACAGATATAAGAAAAATGAATACAAAATCAAACATAACTTTTAATGTTCAAGAGTGTGGACAATAAGTAGATATTGATACATTTAAGAATTTCATGTTGTTCAGCCTTAAACAGAACATCTAAGGGATTTAGTGGCTATTTGGATACATTTATCTACAGCAACAACAGGAACCTGAAATTTTGTATCAGCCAAGGAGTACAATATTCTCAAATGATCTTTCAGCCTATACTTGAATTGCTTGTAAAAGCAGTGTTCTCAATTCTTCACAACATAAATAACGCACCCTTCCAAGTATACATAGTGCCTCTCAGAATACAATATACAATGTTGTAAACTTAAGTTTCCCTTGCATTGATAATTTTTGGAAAGCAGGGTGTCTTTCTTCTTGTGCTAAGTGAGGAACACTTTTGGTAGTGCATTAACAATTTTGACACATATACTCTGTGCTTCTGTAGGACCGTGATTAGTATGAGATGAAATTATAAAGCAGTCGAAAATATTTAAGTTAAAAAAAATCTGACACCTTGTAATTGTTTGCTGAGCAATAAAAAGATGGCTAAAGTAGAGGGCTATAGATATTCACTAAATATGGGGCAACTGCTTATGTTACTTGGCCTGAGGTTGCACATGGAGATAGGAATCATATTAGAGGGTTTTGTGTTGAGTAGAACTCTATACAAAGCACACACCTAGGAAACTATGCTCACCAGTGTCCATATGAGGTGAACTACTGGCAAAGAGGTAGGGCTGGCTTGTATTGACTTTCTAGGGAAGACCTTCAGTATGTCTTCGACAGGACCTAGACCAGGATCCAAAAGGAGTCCTGGAACAGGAAATAGTTTGCATATCATTTAGCAATGATTGAAAAAAAGGAGGAGAAGGCAAGAAGAGGCTTAGTTGGGTGAGATTGCTGATTAGATGTTAAGGTGGAAAAAAGCTCTTGCCTGCCCAAAGAAATGAGAGTTCTTGCTAAATTCTAGAGGCAAGGGGGAAAAAACCTGTCAGCTTTTCCCAAAGATATTTATAAAGGAGTGAATAAGAACAATTTAAAATTAAATACTGATGAGAAAAAGAAAATAGTTGCTTTCTATTTTTAACCTAATAGCATATGTTCAGTTAATTTAAATGTTGAACATATAGGAAATACTAATCCAAGTAAGGCATCAATAGGATATTTCTGAGCAAAATACACAGTATGCTATACTTTGTAAGAAAAATACAAACTCAAACATTTTACACACACACACACACACACACACACACACACACACACACACTAGCACAAAGAGGTCCACATAAGCACACAGGTGGAACATTAGACATTAATACTCCTACTATGAGCACATCCCCTCATGCCCAGGGTCAATTTACATTTATTCTTACCTTTCTGGTGCTAAAGAATGCACACTCTATTCATTTTCTTATGTAAATAATTCCCCTAGTCCATTGAAAGCCATTCAATGCCTACATTTCCTAGGAAGCACACAGAGCCATTCTCTTAAGTTCTTGGCATTGGGCAGTGAAATTCCTTAGTGTTACTTGGCCTTTGGCATCACTTAAATTCCTAGGCAAATTCAGTTTTCATGTGGAACATCTTGAGTACATGAAGAACAGTTCTGCGCCTGCCACTGCTAATGGGAGATTTATACAGATTTGTCCGCAGTGCTTTTGTCTTTTTTTGTCTTCCTTATTCAACAACTCCTCTATCACCAAAGCATCTCTGGCACTCAGAGCAGACATACAGCCTGAACAATTCTGTTTTCAGTCTCTCAAGTTCTTTCTTTATTGTTGTGTGTGCCATCGGGAGTTCATACATTAAGTATACATGGGCTTTTGAATGGTCCAGCTTTCTGAGGCTAAAGATCATGGTCCACTTCTACTCATAGCCTCATCTTACATATGATAGGACAGAATCAGTCCAATTTGAGCATTCCATTTTATACTAGATTGCAAATATAATAAAATATATGTTATGATAAAATATCTTTCAGGACAAGATATTTTCACTTCATAAAATTTGCCAGTGTAATTCGTTCATTAGTAGACAGAAGAATCACATAAATATTTCAACAGATTCTGCACAAGAATTCTTCAAAGTTCATAATCTCTTTTAAATATTGAAACAATTTATGAAGTTGAATTTCAACTTAAAATGTAGATTTTTAAAACTCTCAGAAAATTGAGAGGAATGGTTCTTAATGCATTTAAAACTTGTATCAAATTATATTAAGCACCCTATTTAAAGATTAATTCCAGACACATTATCTTTGATTATTAAAATAATGGAGTCCAAAATCATTATTAAACTTAACTGCTAATTCTTTGGAAACCATGTAAATGCGAATTTTCAAAAAAAAATTTAAAAAGTAATATGAATTCATGTATAACATCTTGAGTTGAAGAGTCTTTCGAAACTCAAATCGGCTGTTGTTATTGTCACTTCCCCAGAACTTGAAAGTGATACCTATTGTTGAATACATGAGATTCTTTAGTTATAGGACTTAAAGCAAAGGAGCTGGAACTGACCTTGAAGCATCCTCCTTGAAGATTTGCTCTATTTGTATCCTAAGGTATTATGCGTGCTGCCTAGAAAGAAAAAGCAATCATTAATCCTATCCAGGTGTAAAGTCTGTAAGACAGCAATTGCCAGCCTGGGAAGATATCTTCAATGGTCAATAGGGAAATTTATACGGTAGAGATAATCAATAACTTTTTAATTGGACTTAAGGTCTGGTCAGTAGGAGGCAATTCCTGCCTGGTAATGTAAACCTAGCCAATTACCTGTGTTCATGAACCTGAGAGGAGAACCTACTACTTTCCTAAATCAGTATAATTTCTAACAATATTATAAATACTTACGCTTATGCCTACAGAAAAGTCTAGTTGACTCCCTTCATCAAACAAACGTTTTTTATACAATAGATGGAGACCATTATAGAAAGCCACAAATGGGCAGAATGCAGAGAAGTATTGACTGTGAGGCAGACAATCTCATTTTGAACATTTGCTGTGAGAAAGTGTCTTAAATATATGTCAGAAAGACTGTCACCATGAGATATCAAAAATATGATCACTTAAGACAGCCTCCATAATGACAATGCCAGGTGGCCTGTCAAAAAGAAAGGGGGAATCAATTAAAGCCCTACCCCTACCATCAGTCTTCTCTAGGAATTTGCTTTCTGGAAGATCATCCAATCCCAAGCATCCATCCCTAAACACACACACACACACACACACACACACACACACACACACACACACACGAACAATACACAATTGACTCAACAGGTTTTATTTATATATACAGATGTGAGTTAAATATACACACATACTAACAATGACTAAAGAAGAGGCCATGAATTTGAGTGTTAATGAGGGACATGGGAAGAGTTGGAGGGGTAAACAGAGGAGGAAAAAGATGTAAATGGAATATACTTGCATAAAACTCTCAAAATAATTTTAAATAAAAATGTATTTTTGTGTGAGTTTGTATGCGAGATCATCCAAGAAACGTAAATAGATGAGGAAATTAAATCGGAAATTGGTTAGAGTCATAAATGGAATTATATGAATGAAAATTAGGCGCACAAGGGCAAAACCTCTTTAATAATAGGGTAAAAGCAAAAAGTAAAATCACAGGAAAATAAAATCACACTCATCATCTAGTGCATTCTCAAAATGAGAAATAAAGCTGTGCCTGACTGTTGATCAGAACATGGAAGAATGGTCGATTTGCTTGTCACATTAAGCTTGTGGGAACATTGACGCCACAGCTTTTTGCCAAGCGCTGCGTAAATGTTTCTGCCACGGATACCATCTTTGTTATTTTATTTCAGAAAAATGTGCTCTCCAGTTCAAAGGAGAGGCACGTCTAAGTTTGTGGAAGTGCACAGTTAACATTTGCCTTTCTAGTAGATGAATCAATAAAAACCAAGGATGTCATTTGTATCTTATAGTAAACATAAACAACAGCTTTGATCTTAAAACTCAATGTCAAATAATCAAAGGAAACAGTATTTATTTTTGCAAAATAGTATTTATAATAACTTAATAGACTTATTGTTTTAGGAGAACTGTTATGCTGAAAAGAGATAATATGATAACACAAAATCAAGTAGCTGTTGACTAGACATGCCCATAAAGGAGTCAAGAAGAAATACACAATGGAGCATAAAATAACATCGAAGGCTACTCTTTGAAACTAATAATGAAAGCGTTTCACAATCCATATAATACCTTATGTTGAGTTATTTGACATCATGATCTCAGTAGTTACTTGACATATTTGATCCCCTAGTGTTTATAAGCTCGGCATACACAGATTCAGTGAACGGTGCTTAGAAAATATTTAACAATATTCCATCTACACAGGCAATGTAAGGCTTTAAAATGCTATTATTCTTTAAGAGATACAGTATAACAATTAATCACACAGCATTTTATTGTATTAGCTATTATAAGTAATCCACAAATGATATGAAGAATATTGGAAGATATGAATATGTGAAAATGTCCTATCCAAGCACTATGCCATCATATATTAGGGAACTAGGAAGGGCACAGGTATCAGTAGGAGTCCTGGAATGAATTTCTTTGAGCCCTGGGGGATGACTGGATCATGCTAACTTATGTTTTAATTCAGTGCATGAGGACACTTGGCCATACAAACAGATCCTGTTCAATTTTAAGTCTCTCTTCCTGAGAATCCTTTTTAAAACTTAACAGGCCACTGAGCACTGTGACTGAAAATTTTTTGCGTGCAAATTTTAAAATATTTAATATCTTTGAATATAAAATGGGCATCAGCTGGGGAAAGCAATTTCTCTGCATATTTTCACAATGCCGTCAGATACACAAAGAGTATGTGACATACAAGTACAAACGAAACCTGTTCTTCTCTAAGTAGCCAACCTTTTTACTACATTTAAATTGAACATATCAAGTGAAGGTAACACCTGGGTAAAATTACACTTTAAGCACTTTAATGTTGTGTAATTGGGACTCTCTGTGCTCTAGCTCCTGAGTCATCTGGGTCAAACTAGTAAGTACTTACCATCCCTTTCCAGTTTTGCTATTGAAGTTCAAATATAACTAATTTACATAAATAGTTTGTCAGACTGATGTACCTTTTGTATCACATAATATGATATTTGTTTTCTTTAATGTTATACTAGATTTTGCCTCATACTTGATTTGCATTTTTAAAGTGTTGTCAGAATTCCTTTTTTTATATGTACATTTATTTTATTACACATGTATAAAACAAACTACGTACAGCAGGAAGAGCGAGGTGACAATCATGAGTTCTATAAATGTTACATTTATGGTGGTTTGGCTATTTGTATTTGTCAAACTTGAAGTAAATGCATTTCCTGTCTTGTTGGGTCTAAATTTCTGAATGAAATTCAATACCTATCTTATCTCAACTCTAATAACTAACTCCTTTATCTTGATTTAAAAAGATCTTATCCCCCAACCAACTAAACTTGATTGTAAAACTAAACTATCCGGACTTCGACGCCCCTCAGAGACTTGAGAAGGAATAAAACTTAAATTCCTGAATGAACCAGCAGTGCAGATTAGCAGCTTCCAAAATGAACAGATTGACTTAGATGGTTTACTGCCTGACCAGTCACCCACTGCTTTCTGTAACGGAGCATCATCTTCATCCTCTGGGCCCAATATCTCTGGCAGACTTATTCGCAAGGCAGGAACTATTGAGGACTTGCTTACCCTGTCTTGGCAGAGTGCAGCTGTTGACTCTGCCTGAATCTAAGCTGCCCATTTTTAGGCAGAATTCTGTTTGTGGCAGGAACGAGAACATTTTGCCCAGTGGCTTGTTTGCCACATTTGAAGCCATCTCCATAAGGAGGCTCTTTGATGCTCATCATCTTCTTTGAGAATTTTAAAGTACAATTCAAATATGAGTAATCTTTGAACCAATATCTCAAAGATTAAAATCTTATATGGTAGCAATGCAATGTCAATTCCATGCAATGGTATCCAGTAAAGTAGCTAATGGTTTTCAAGGCATCTAGCCTTGAACACTGAACAGTTAGCAACACTAGTAGCCAGTGGCTAGCAATACTTGCGTTTACTAAAGCTTGCTCTGGCTCATACTCTTATGCTTTGTATGTAGTGAAAACTCTGATAATTTACTGTGTCCACTTTTTCTTTGGGGGATGTTTTTAGAAGCAAGAGATATATCTTTAACTCAGTGCCTCTGTGACTCTGTGACTTGTGTTTATTCAAAATAATTTTTAAATTGCACAAAAATGCAAGTTGTTGAGTCTCATTATAGGATGCATTTAGTGTTCTGCTACTGTTGCGGTTTTAGCAATTTTCCTGATAAGATATGTGTGCTTTGGCATCTGACCTGCCAACATCTTGCATGGTATTTAATAGTGATAGTAATCTCTCTCTTTTTGTCATTCTGGAGTTTCAAAATGCCAGCTTGTGATATGTTCTTTGTACAGTATGAATTAATATATTTGCCATTCTTTAAAATATCATGTTATCCCTGATTCATCTTTTATTAAAATTAAATCCACAGTCTGCCATAAACCAAGTCTTATCACATTTTGCTCTCACCTAAGTATTTCACAATATAAATCATTGTGGTGGGTGGTCTTTCATGTGCTACTGGGAGAAATAACCTGCTTTTAAATGATTTTTAGTTGTAATTATAACAATAGCTATCCCTCTTTCGCTGATGGCTTTTTCCCCAGATGGTCTATTTTTGCCCTGACATTTCTGTCCATTCTATGAATTTCATCACGAGGAAGAAACAGCAGTTTGTCTTAGAGCTGCTCAGTTTCGATCTCCAGGTGACAAGCTGATATTTCTTTCCTTTGAAGAAGTTTTTAATATGATGGGTTAAATGTCAAAGAAAAAAACCATCATATAGTGAACCTTACTAGCTTCATTTCTCTTAATATTAATGACATACTGATATTTGATTTTTTAAAAAAGAAATGGCCTCTGCTTTTTAAGTAGCTGTACAGATTTTGAAAAAATGTACTTAGGCATCTTGTATCTCCGGGCAAACCATTGAGCATAATGGCAATATGTTTGTAAATAAGCAAGATATCATCAAAGTTAAAGGCAAGTGCTAATTGTTGCCTGATGGTTTAAAAAGTAAAACTGTATTATTTGTTTAAAATTCTGTGGTTGACTTTATGTAATTAACTTTAACTATGATATATATTAGGAAAAACATGGAACCAAAAGACAAGAGCAATTGGAGAAGACTAATTTCTAGTCTAGATAAAAAAGGATAAGTTACATGCAGGAGGATTTAAATATGACCTGTTTGAGCCCGTATAATCTCTTTCCTGAGATTATTCACTGACCATGTGTATATAAAGTCCCAGCTTTCCTATTTAGTATGAAATTTAGCATTTATTCACCAATATTATTTAGTCATCAAGATTGCATTATTTCAGTACTTCTTGTCACTAATTATACAACAAACATTAAACTTTATAATCCTGCCTAAAAAGTTAAGTTCTTATTGATTTGGTAGAATACAGGACAAAAGCCAGGTGTATTGAGAGAAAAGCAATTCATGACTCTCCATAGTCATGAGAATGTGCTGGTTTGTAACCCTTATATAATGCCACTGTTGCAACTTACATTCCCTTTTTCTCTATATTTTTTGCCTGAATAGATACACACCCTCATTTAAGCATAGACACATTTACATGGTCTAAGTGCAATATTCAGTACAGTAGCCATTAGCTATATTTAGATATTTAGGATTAAATGTAAATTAATAGATTTTAATAAAATTACAAGTACATTTCAAGTGTTTGAAGCCACCTGTGGCTGCTGGTTTCTGAAACAATTCTCTCATCACAGAGAGTCTTGTTGGAATGTACTGTTGATTGATGTCTTAATGTAGGCTGCAGTATCTCTGTACACCTTTGTTTCTTTCATTATACTGCATTCAATGTTATAAAAACAACCATTCTACTGAAAAAATGAAAAGAGTAAGTATTCATGTTTGGTTATTTTGTGAAAACAAAAAACAAAAACAAAATAAGCAAACAAACAAAAACAAAACAACAACAGCAAAACTCAAAATATTTATCTACTTTTGGAGGCTTAAATTAGTTGCTAACGCAAAATGCTTCTTTTTAAAAAATAATTTATTTTTAGACTGTATTATTTTATAATTGCATGAGAAGTCTGACATTCTAAGCAATTCTTGGAATCTTCTGAGTAGTGAAGGCCATGGAAATTTCTATTTCAATGGGGGTCCTTATTACATTAAAACACAGGGGTACAAATCATGAGGCCAATATGAGAATGAGGTGTCATTTTAGAGTGATTCAGTGCTGCCTTCCCCCATCAAAGTAAGCAACTTCATCACTATCAAAAAAACAAACAAACAAAAAAAAACAAAAAACAAACAAACAAACAAAAAACCAAAACAAAACTCAAATTGAAATGTCTAAATGTCTAAAAGTCATTCAGGTAGTTATTACAGCATTAGGATTTCACTCAACTTCTCCAAATCTTGGAGGTCCTCTATAACAACTATAGATCAATGATGTGCTGGTAAACCTCCTTTTGGGAGGACAAAAAAAAAAAGCTATGATTTATGTATGAACCACTTGAACTACTTTTCTTTTTGGTAGTGTGACAAATACCTGAGGTTATCAAATTAAAGGAGAAAAGATTTATTTTGGCCCATATTTTCACAAGTTTAAGTCCACGGCTATTTAGTTGTGATGTTTCTGGGCCTATTTTGAAATAGAACATCATGGTGGAGGTTATATGGCAGAACAAGCCTGCTTACCTCAGGAGGTATAAAGAGAGAAGAAGTGAGGGTCAGCATGTCTTTCCTGGTCATACCCCTGATGATCTACTTCCTGTTACTTTCTAATATCACCATTAGACTACAAATCCATGTGTTTGGTAGTTTTATGAGAACTTGAAACAAACCAGAATTTCCTGAAAGGAGGGATGTTCAATAGAGAAAATACCTCCATAAGATCTGCATGTAAGGCATTTTCTTATTTAGTGATCAATGACAGAAGACCCAGAGCATTGTGGGAGGTGGCATCCCTGAACTGATAGGCATGAGTATTAAAAAAAAAAAAAAAAAAAAAAAAAAAAAAGGAGCATGAGCAAAGCCAGTAAGCAACATTCTTTCACAGCTGTATTAGCTCCTGTCTCCAGCTTCCTGCCCGTTTGAGTTCCTGCCCTAATTTTCTTCAGTGATGGACTAAGATGTAAGAGTATATGCCAAATAAACCTTTTCCTCTCCAAGTTGCTTTTGGTCACGGTGTTCCATCACAGTAATAGAAACCTTTACTAAGACAGTGAATAAATGGATTAATCAATCATGAATTCAGACCCTTCAGAATCCCATAGCCTCCCAAAGACCTCCACCTCTGAGCACTGTTGCACCGGGGAGCAATGATTCAATACATGATCTTTTGGAAGACAATTAAGATCCAACCCATAACAATCTACCACAATGGCTCATCTCTGTGATGTGAATAGTCCCACAATGATGAGTTTTAAGCTCAGATTGGCTTAGGGAAATTGGATATTGGCCTCTCCAGGCCAGTCTAGTGGCTCCAACAGCCAGTTTATCTTTGATGCTATAACAAACAGAGCAGTTTTGTGTGAAGAGGAATGAGAGACAGATTCCACAAAGCAAAGAATGTTAGAGAAGCATTGATGCTCTGACATCTATATCTGTTCTGGATCTTCCTACATGGCCTCTTCAAGCAAAGAGATCTATCTTAATGTTTACCCAAATAAAATTATAACCATAGGCAGTCAGTGGTAAGAACATTTGATTAGAATTCTATTTTATTTGAAGTCTGTGGTATAATGTGTATCCCAAATGAAAAAAAAAAAAGCCAATTGCCACTCTTACTGAAAATTCTATTTGATTATCTGTTGCCTCAATGATCTGGTGCAGATATAGTGTCTAACCACAGATGAAGATTTTTCTCTAGTGCCTAATGAAATATGAATTTTCTTGTACTGTGAAGATGTCACAGACATTTAATGATAAGATTTTATTTTCAAAAAGTCTACAAGTTAAGACTCCAATGACTACATTATATAATAATTATAAAGAGAAACATGGTGTTAAGTACACAATGCTAAAGTTATCATTTTATTTTTGTAGACATTGAATTATATATGTGAATATCTTAATAATAATACTCTAGACAAAAATGTGATAAATGGTACCCTAAAACTAAACAGTATTCAGCAAACCCAGATATTTGCTAGAGATTAGAAATTGGTAAAATCTCTGAACGTATTCCAAAATTAAATCCATCATGTTCTCACTTCCATGTGCACAAAGTCACCTGCGAGACTTGTTGCCAGGCATTAGGATCTTAGTCAAGATCAACATTGCAAAAGAGAAAACCTATGTCTTCAGGCTGTCCTCTGACCTCCATATGTATGTCGTTGTACATGTTTAACCCCTTAGCATTCACATACTCCAAGCACCCCTAGATTTGTCTAAAATAAAATGTAGGACAAAGTAAGTCTCAGGATATGAAGTGGTAAGCTGTCATGTGCAGAAGAATTCTAAATGTAATATCATTAGCAAGGCATGAAATAGAGTTAATAGAAAGATTATGTTCTATGGATTGAAGATGTCTCACTGAGGCCAAGGCTTGTGGTGGTGTGAATTGGAATGGCATTCCATTTTGAATGCTTAGTCTCTAGTTGATGGAACTGGTTGGGAAGGGTAAGGCTGTATGGCCTTGTTGCAGAAGGTGCATCACTGAGGGTGGGCTTTGAGGTTTCAAAAGCCCATGACTTTACCTGTGTGTTCTCTATTTCTCTCTATGTCTCTCTGCTTCTATCTGTCTCTGTCTCTGTTTCTTTGTCTCTTTGTATATCTCTGTCTCTGAATCTTACTCTGTCCCCTACTCTCTCTCTCTGTGAGTGTGTGTGTGTGTGTGTGTGTGTGTGTGTGTGTGTGTGTGTGTGTG
>OU015752.1:15974333-15989452 GCA_907169655.1 Acomys percivali
TCTCTCTCTCTCTCTCTCTCTCTCTCTCTCTCTCTCTCTCTCTCTCTCTCTTTCTGCGTGTGCGCGCACACAAGCTAATGATCCTGTTCTTCTAGAAATATGTGACTAACATAGAAAAAAGGAAATAATATTTTTAGTAATGTCTTTGAATATGCAGGTAGAGAAATTGGTTTAGATATGATCAAAGTATGTTTATCTAAGTTAGCATGTAGGAAAATGGATTCCGTGGCACAGACTCAGAGAGGTAGCGCTGTAGCATGAGACTTTGCTAAACATTAACCACAGTGAATCCCATTTTTATCGTAAAGTATTAATATAGTAGTTAATCTAAGATGTGGATAGAGACATGGAGTAGGAGGTTGACATATGGACAGACACATAAACTAAAACATTAGTGTTTTCGTTATATTTGGATGAGTCTGTCCAAATCCTCAAGCTTACTTTGAGATCTCTGCTTTCAAAGTTATCAGGTGTGAATTAAATACAATCTGCATTTCTGCCAGGCAACAAAGAGAAAAAGAACATGTGAAATGTATGCACAATAAAATACTATTTACTTACTTAGAAGAATGAAATCCTGTCAGTCATTTGCAAAAACATGAGTGGAACAGAAAATGTTAAATAAAATAACTTAAGCGCAGAAACTAGGTGCTGTATAATATTTAAATATGGAGGTTGAGAGTAGAATGCTGGTGTCCGAAGGTTGATAGATATTCATGGATGGAGAAAGTGTTCATTAATGAGTTCTATATGACATTAACACTGGAGCAAGAAGTTCTGCTGTGCTATTATGCAGTATCTGTACTAACAATAATATAGTGCATATTTTTAAATACCAGAAAAAGGACTTACTATGAATGAATATCAGCAGTTTGGGTGGATATGGTAAAACCAATTTAAGTATTAAACAATGTATGCATCAAAGTGTAATGTTTCTGAAAAGTTAATGCATCTACTAAAATTGATTTTATTAATAAAATAATACCATTATCAGACTACAAAGTTACCATGGTTGTGCTAATGACACAACTGATACAAAAATAAAGAAATGAGTTTGTTAGTGGATTACAGTATGTAGAACACTTGAAAGACTTTGTTTTATAACTTGAAACTTCTTGAGAGACATAATTTTTAAGTAGTTCATAGGGATTGCAGAATCAGTTTGCCAAATGGGAATAATTTTAAAGTAATTTATATGATTATACTTTCAAACATTAGTAGCTGGAAACTAATTCTTAGTGAATATAAACTTGAGTTGTTTTCATAGATAGAAATATTTTCCTAATTTTTCTCACATAACATAAATTAAAGCATGAAGTTTTTTGTGGCTAAACCTAAGGTTTTTACGTATTTCAACAGGAGCTGGATTCCATCTCTGTTTGTGGATATTTATGATTTGCTAGTATTGTTTCTCTGCCAACTTGTGATGTAATATGTGAACTTTTTTATGTTCCATCTGACATGTTCTCTTTAAATTTTCTCTGGGTTTTGGATAAGTGTTGGGTTTTGGGCAAAGAGATAAACTAAAAAGAAAAGTCTATCATCTATTTTAGTGGACAGA
Organism: Acomys percivali; assembly: GCA_907169655.1. Classification (NCBI taxonomy): domain Eukaryota; kingdom Metazoa; phylum Chordata; class Mammalia; order Rodentia; family Muridae; genus Acomys; species Acomys percivali. The sequence goes on from OU015752.1 coordinate 15,975,895, forward strand.
GAGTGGCAATTTTGGGGAGACTTTAGACAGGGATGTTTTTTGTTTCATTGAGCTCTTGAATGGTGTGCTGATCTCCAGTACAGATAGTTTTGTTTTTATACTAATGACTTTCATAACTTGGTTTTCAGTCACCTTTTATTCACTTTATAAAGTATGTTTCTATTTCAACTGTCTGTGAAATTATATCAATCTCACTTCACCCAGGAATATATTCACTGCAAATGTTAGACACAGAGGGAAAAATAGTCAGTATGATAGTAACCTTGAAAAAGCTGTTGCTCTTGTGGCCCACAAAGCAGGAGCTTGTGGCATGGACTATAAGCCTATATCAGTTGCTATAAAATGCCACATTGCCTATATTCTCTTTGGCTGGTGCCTTAGTTTGAGGAGGACCCCAGGACCCAGATCTGCCTGTCATAAAGTTCTTCTTGTAGGTTTCCAGGACCCTGTGGGTCCTACTATTTCCCCATTCTTCCATGCTACTCTCACCTAAAGTCTCAATAGGATGTCCTCTCCTCTGACTAGATGTAATACGAATAAATTAATTTAAAAAATTTAAAAATAAAATGCCATATTTTGTGATTTCTGCTTCCCTTCTTCCTTTCAAATCTTCCAGCACCTCATCTCAGTAGAAAAGTATAATTTGGTATTGTTCAGGTGAAAGAGTTTTCTTGGACATGTGACTTATACTTTTAAGGAGTGATTTACAAAATGGTCCACTATCAGTCTAAGGCTCCTTGGAGGAGGTTGCTCTTCTTTCCCAACATATTCTCCTTAGTATATCAGCTGTCCTTGGCACATTGCTGTGTACTATCTAAATGGTTGTACTAAATTTTGTACATTTTGTTATAATTATTTGTTTGTACAACTGCTCTCTTCTATAAGACATGGACACTACTTTCTCTTTTTAATTTCATATCTCTAGAACCTGACAAATCACAAACTAGGGTTTGAAATGATTATTTTTATTTGTTTTTAGTATATATCTATTTTGAATCAATATATCTAAGGGATACATGTTTTACTTACGTCAGGGTTAGGGTAATTGCTCATTTTGTTAAATGATCTCAGTCTGTCTCAGAATAGTGAGAAGTACTTATCTACTTCTTTGAGCATGATGGGAACTTCCTTGCCCTACATGTGTGTAGACTGGGGATGTGCAGTGCTGGATGCCCAGTGGTTAACTGAAGTCAACCTCAGGGAGTAATTCTTGATTTTCTTGCTGTACCATCCATATCAATGATGAGTAAAGACATGGCCACACAATAGAGCAGGCAAAGTGAAAGTGAGCTTTACTCAGGCAGCTTAAGGAGAAGTGAAAAATAAAAGAAAATGACAACTGAGAGAAATTATCAAGAATTAAAATTGTTTCGAGAGAGGAAGAACATCACGTACGTCTAATGAAGCTCCTTATAGAACTTAAGACAACAAATGGCAAAAACTGAGGTAATTTCTATTGAGCTAGGTTCATTCTCTGTACTTATAACAGGCCTTTCCCACTTAACTACTCACAGAAAGCTAGATGCTGCCATGGTATCAGCCAACCTAATAACAATACTGTGCTCTTATATCAAAGGATGGAAATTTAATTGTCCCCCTGCCTTAAACTCCATTTCTCAGAAAAAGAAAAGATAGCTGAGTATTTAAGTATTCAGAAAGAATTATATATTTACCAAATGACAAGACGTTGTCTATCAAATAGCTTCCAGAGTTTTGTGATTTCTTTGATTCCTTTTATTTTGTAAGATCTACTAAAATACACCTGGTAATATATATTCCTATGCTCAGAAATGTCTTGATGCTCTCTTTGAATGGGCCTCTATGGATTGAAACATTTTTTTTCAAGCAGGGTATTTAAACTTTAGACTTATTTATACTCTAAACTTTAGAATGTATAATCATCGGTTTAATTCTGAATTTTGTCAGTGACTTAGCTAACATTGTCCAAGTCATTTTGAGGCAGTGTATGAGTCTAAGGTAGTTATCTCATCTCAGTGCACTGGAAAAGCTACTATAATATTTTCAAGGCACTTTGCATTCCTAACGCAAAATGTAGTATGGAAACCGAAAGTTTCATTATTTTTAAAAGTAAATTAAAAGTTGAAAAAGGCATAAGTATATGATGGAATTTCTCTTGCCTGCATAAGTAATTGAAATGACATTTTGCATGAGATACTCTTGGGTCCACTGAATAAGCCACTAACTTTTCTTAATGTTTGCTCCCACAGGCATCTTATGAGCAATACCTGTAAGATGCTGAACTAATTTCATTATTTAGCTTTAGTGTCATTTTGTTTTAATTTTTAATTTATCATTTACAAAACAGTAGGTCATTAAAAATAGAGAAAAACCTGGAAAATTACTTTGCCATTTTTTTGAGGCATATAGAATTAATTGCATGTGCTTTTATGTTTTGCTGGAAATGAAAACTCTTGTCCCTAAACAACATAAGGCACATGGGCTTTTTTATTCATATTAAATAAATAAACACTTGTTTGAAAACCATTCTACAGGTGTATTCATTTGTAAAAGACTAGAGAGAGATTGTTAAGGGAAGAGTGCCAAAAATTTACAATTGAAAAGGAAAATCTAAGAATATTCTTCCTGACTAGTTACTTCATTATCCTCAGTGTACCTCCTTAATTTTATTTAAAATTTCCATCTATGCTTTTCTCTATCGTTTATAATTTAATGGTCCCTCTTTATCATATTGCATACTTTCATACCTACTTAAAATGCTAAGGCCCATCTCCCCATCCATTATTTCTTCGTCATGCTAAAACATCATCGTTCCAATTCATCTCTCTGGATAAATCTCAAATCTGGTAGAGACTCAAATAAAACTGCTTTATTCATCCTTAGCTTAATCTACAACTCTGCGCAGGGAGACCACTGCTTTGGAAACCACCCATTACACTCCTCAGTGTCTTCTCAGCGCTTTCAAAGAAGGCTCATAAATCTCACTAGTGCTCATCAGACTGTTTCCAATTCCTCAACTACCTTCTAAAACTTGGAACTTTTCCAACAGATTCAGAAATAGAGTCTATTTGAAGATGCTAAATACATGTTCCATTTCATTCTGGTAGTGAGGCATTTGTAACCAGCTTCATTAGTCTTCTTTTACGTTAGGAGAGACATATATCCTGTTCTATCCACCTCCCATCCTCAAGTTTGTTCATCAGAACTCATCACAGTCTTCAGCATCCCAGTGCCCTCCAGTCCGTCAACTCTTGCCCCTTAGAATATATTGGAAAGCTACCCTGAACACGATTTGTCTTCGATTGATGAGTTAAGTTAGATGTACATCACCTTGCTGTGTCTCATCAATGTATTTGTTGTTGTGTTCTTCTGAAAAGGCATGAACAGACAAATGTTTACTCGCTGTAAATAGGACTTTTTACAAAAGAACAGATAACTAATTTTGCTAAAGTCTAGTTTGGTGCCGTGATGACCTTATTGGAGTTCCTTATAGGAGTTTGAAAAAAAGGGTTACTTCTAGAAGCATAGCAAACTTTTGGGCACCCTTCCCTCTCCCCCACTACTGAAATGCCTAACTTACCATGAATGAACAATCATAATGTTTTCATCACTAGAGCTCTCTGTGCATAATTCTCCAGCTCTATTCAAGGGGCTCGCTCCGCTCCCCTACCACTGCTTACTGAAGTTAATTCTGTCTGGGGCCTGTGTGTCTCACAGCTTTCCGATTCCTGAATCCTGTAAGTCTGGAGTGTTATGAGGCTCTCCCCTTCAGATCTAGGAGAGAATGTCTCAACTAATAGGAAATAATTGCCCAACATACTTTTTAAAAGAATCTCTGAAACATATATAATGGATAAACTATTATCTGAGTCTACGTCTTCCCGTTTCTATTCTGACGATGCTGTGTTAGAGTTATGCTTTTACAGATTGAGCTCAACCTCGTATTAGTCCATAGTGAGTTCCAAACCTGCTCGCACACTTCTCCACTTGCCCTTAGCTTTGGAGTTCTGAACAGTATCTGTCCAATGCTATTTTATTCCCACTCAGACCTCATTTCTCTCTCACTGCACCGCTTTCTCCTCAGTTTCATAAAATCATTGACTCCCTGGTGTTAACCACTTCTCTTGTGCTTTTAAATGGCCTCTTCTTTTCCGGTTTTCCCCACAGATTTTGGTTTCAGATTAAAAGCATCCATTTGTAATCCCACTAATTTTTTTAGTATAATAGTGCAGAGAGTCATTTATTAAATGCATATCGTGATTCCAATGGTTTTCGTCCTGAGTTCTGAGGGGAATGAACTATTGAAGTCAAGCTCTTGATAGAGATTGCTTTACCCCTTCATATGGCTGCTGGCCTCCCTAAGAGGAGGGACTTACTTGTCCCTCACCGACCTTCGCTATAAACAGTGCTGCTCTTAGAGTAAAAGATGCGACATGACAATGAACCACTGCTCTATTTGAGGTGAGGCGTTTTTCCAGCAGTAAATGCAACTGACCAAAATGAAGATTAATGAGGCATGTTAGATGCACGCTTTCTTAGTCTGGTTTTTCCTTGTTGGATCAGTAGGCTGCACTCTGATTACACAGTGTCTCCTATTCTTTCCTGAACAGGCAGATCAAAGATATTATTGCTTCTGAACTTGCAATACAAATATTATTTTTTAGGATCAGTGCATAAAATATGTATTTTTTGTTAACCTGGCATATATTTAATATCTTGCTTTTATAGTTTTCACGTTGCCATCTGTACATTTAATGCCTCTAGACAGAGAAGCTACATTCAATGCAAACAATTTTTAGAAAGGAGATGTTGCTCTAGACTTCTATTCCATCCTCCTACATTAGAGACAAATGCTGGGACCCCAGTGTCTTCTTACTAGATTTGGTTCCAGTAGCAGTGAATTTGGGTCTACATGGGGTGGGCTTCACTTGTCTGCAATCCTTGTTTTAAACATTAATGACAGATTTCTGAACTTCCAACTTAATTACTGTGGGGAGGTTTTTTTTTTTTTTTTTTTTAAATGCTAGTATTCTGATAAACTGTTCATGTTGACTAGTTTTTTGACCTAATTTCCCACGTTCAGTTATTATGTAAGATCTTGGAGTTATCATAACATGTTTACTGGGTGACTCCTAAGATATAGTTAGCTGTTACTTGCTGGTAATTTTAGACAGGGAAGAAAGTGAAAAACAGTAACATTTTTGGATATTTTACATTTACAGCAAACTTGAAGTGTATCAGTAGACAAGCCAATATTTTTTTTAGCATGGCTATTGTTATTCAGAGATTTACCTCAGAAAACCAAATGTTTGTGGATCCATTCAAACAGTTTCTAGACTTTGTAGCTTCATGTTTATATATGTTTCGATGTGGGGAGACAATATAAATATTATCAATGGAATCTGGAAACCCCCAAAATGAAAAAGTCCTTGATTTATTTCTGCTAATTTTAAGACACTTTCAAATGTAGTGAACAGATATGTTCATAATAAAAATTTATGAAGTGTTTCAGTGGTGCTTGGCTCTTCTTATGTAAGTCACTATGCATACTATTGGTGTAGATCTTTCGATAGTATGGTGTGTCTAATGTATATGTGCATACACATACATGATTGATCACACATAGGAGTTTTTATTTACGTACATGAATGGAATTTTCCACTACTCTGAAAAAAATCTCCTTTACTTTTCGTATCATATTGAACAATTAATTAGCTTTACTCAAATTCTTCAATCAATAGACTATTATTAGACCTTATTGTTAAAAATTTTCAAAGTGGCTTGTCATTATTATAAATATTTTTATGTAGCTTCACTTAACTTTCAAGTGATCCCCCTTGTGCGTGTGTGTGTGTGTGTGTTTTCTAAAGTTATATATACTCTTAAAATAGAACAGAAACACTTTATTAAAGCAATCATCAGATATACCTAACCCATCCATGAATTTGAATATAGATTGCTTCATAATATTGCCCAAGGTATTGTTTCTAATGGTAAAATGGTAGACTGGAAGACACTGTTAATTTTAATAAAATTAACTTTGTGCTTTGCTGAGTGTTTTATGTTTACTTTAGCTCCAGGGTGATTCTAGTTGAAAGCAAGTGCCTCATTTGCAGTTAAAAAGAGCAGGCTACAGAAATCACCTGGCAGCCCTATTGGTTGAGCTTAAATAGCTTAGCGAGTGTCCAAAAACCACTAGATGCTGCCTCCAGCCATATTTTGAATTTCTACTTTTTAGTTTTGAAATATATGTAAACAGAAGCAGGTTGATTATAAAAGCCCCTTGAACTCATCTTAATTTTACTTTGTATAAATTATTTTCAAGCCAAGTGCCACATGTTTCCCTCATAAGAAGCAGTGTCCATGCTTAAAATCCTGTTTATGCATACAAATTAAAGATAACCACAAGCTACAATAAAAGTGCACTTCTCATTTAACATCTTTTGCCCTGATTGATTAATTGTCACTGAATATAATTTTATTATAGTTAATGTAAATACAAGTTGTGTCTCGGTAGTAATATTTTGGAAGTTAAATAGAAATTAATATTTCTAAAATAAAATAAAAATTATTAAAAATGAAGGGCATAAAAATGAGTCAAGTGCCCATTATATAATGTGTATTACTAATTTAAAAGTCCATCTTTATTATTACATGAAGCCATGAGGTGACAGGCCTTCCAAAAGTCAAAACAAAAGGCTAGTGACTGAGCTAACATTGATCATTGTTGCATCTAAATTATTTATTTGTTATTTTCAAGAACTTCTGTTTATATAAGGAAGGAAGGACAGAAGAAAGGGGAAAATGAGGGAGAGATCGGAGGAAGAGAAGGAAAAACATTCTGGAAGTGGTGCTAGACTTTGACCCGGATGCGTTTACTGCTTCACTCTGTGTCTGGTCTGCTCCCACTGTGCGATTCCCCCGGGAGCTCTCACTCACTGTAAAGCTTCGAGGCGTGTTCAGTACACAGTACATATTTTTATATGAGAAGAAATAACGTTCATTTGTTTCGATGCCAATTTACTACAAGAAACCATTGACTGGCTAAAACAAACGAAACACAACCAGAAGAAAACTAAGCAAAGCAAAAACAAAACTCGGTTTTGTTTGTGTGTTGAAAATTACTGTGTATTACAGCCTTAATAAGTTAAACTTGTTTGACTTATTGGTAGAGTACCCCAGACAAACTTCATATAAGAGAGAGCATAACTCTTAGCAGACAGAAGATCCATTCATTATTTCACCATAATTACAGTATAAACATTATTGATAAATCAAACCAAAATAATTATTTTCTCCGAGAAGGAAAAGGTATTTGTAGCCTTTCTGATGTTACGGAAAATGCTGGGTGTAAAATCTATTTGCTCGCTCGCTACAGATGTACTAGGACATCCGAGAAATATCAAATGCAACTTTTCGCTTCATTTCCCCCACGAAACTTCATTTCCACCCTCAACAGTGGGGAAATTACAGGCCTTCGAACAGAACATAAGGAACGAAATCATTGGATCAGAATGAGGATATAACATCAAGCTCCCAACCACAACCTCAGGCCCAAAACAAAACAAAACAAAACAAAACAAAACAAAAAAACCAACAACAAAAAACCAAAAAACCCACAAAAACAAAATCAAGACTTTTTTGTAACCTCGAAGACAATCCACAGGAGGTAAATTTCTTCTGGCAGCAGCACCTCCCTGCAAAATGTACACTACTAACACAGCATTTCAATTACCAACTAGCTGATCATGCTTCATAATTCTCAAACTTTTTTTTTCCCCAGTTCTCTGAATATGTAGAAAATAACTTGAAGAAATACCTATAGAAAACAATATTGCTGAAGTCAGCAGTGCATAGCCTGCCTAAATACTTTAAAGTTGGCGCACGCCTTTAATCCCAGCACTCGGGAGGCAGAGACAGGCGGATCGCTGTGAGTTCGAGGCCAACCTGGTCTACAAAGCGAGTCCAGGACAGCCAAGGCTACACAGAGAGACCCTGTCTTGAAAAACCAAAAAATAAAAATAAAATAAAGTTACTGAGACCTCACTTATATATTTGTGTACTCTGTATCGAAGATGATACAAAGGCCTGATAATGCTGTTGGTAGCTATGGGCCTGAAGGTACCTGGTAGATCCATGGGGAGTTAAGGACCTTTTTTTATTGTACATTTGAAGACTTTTTTTTTTTTTTTTTTTTGGCTTGGGGAGATGGTTGTTTTTGGCTTGTTCTCGTCTCTTGAAAAATGCCCAAGGCTTTTGCTAAATGTGAATGACCTCGTTTCTGATTGCTGTGTGCCGGGCTTGGTGTGTGTACTGTGTTATTTCCCTGAAGTCCACAGCTACTCCATATTGTTTCAAACTGTGTTCCCGGGATTCTCAAAGATTTTCTTTAGACTGCTGTGCTTATAGTGTTTGTAGGGCATTCTTGTAACAAAGTGCTTTCATAAGTTTATAGGGTATAAAAGGAAAAATAAGAGAATATCACTTCATTTGCTACACATGCAAAATGGAAACATTTGTTTGAAAATGTCCCCGAAGAATGTGCTGGGTTTTGCTTCAACAAAAAAATATCTCTAATTACAAAATAGCAAAGCAATGATTTTAGCATTTAGATAATACTCTAGAATAATGATTTAAACAAGTTCTCCAAAGACCTAATATTCTTTTTAAAATATACAAAAAATGGTGCCATGTCAAAAAAAAAAATACCATATCTTTAAGAAAGGGGAGAAGAGTTCTCCTGGCTTTCAAGCTTAGCTTACGGAAATTAAATAGCGTTCAGTTTTGAGGGAATGAGGAAAGCCCAAGTAAAAGACTTAAATTTAGGAGTTGGAGTGAGTTCAGGTGCAATTCAGCCAGCCTTCATATTTTTTCACAAACATAAATTGTGTATTTAAAATATTTGTAGGCCTTTGGGAGTAATAAAATGTTGGGGATTTCATTTTAAAATGATAATAGGTGAACTTCTTTTTACAGAATGTTTGTCAGGTATAGAGAGATAAGCCAGCAAAGAGCACTTGCTACTCTTTTATAGATTCAGTTTCCTGACTAACCTGGTGGCTAACAACTATCTGTAATTCCGGTTCTAAGATACTTGAAGCCCTTTTCTTGCACGTGTAGGCACAGCATATATGTGCACAGACATGTAGGCAACACCCATACATGAAAAACAAAAGTAAATAAGTCTTAAAATATATTGTTGTCTAATCTCTCTGTCTTTCTTTCTGTACACATGCATGCGTGTGTGTGTGTGTGTGTGTGTGTGTGTGTGTGTGTGTGTGTGTGTGTGTGCTCATGCACATCCATCTGCATGTTCATAGATATGTAGAGGTACACATCATTGTGTCAGTGTGCAGATACCAGAGGAAGACATTGGGTGACCTGCTCTGTGACTTGTCACCTAATTCCTTTGAAACAAGGTCTCTCACTGAAACCAGAGTTCGCTGTTCTGACTAGGCTGGCTATCCATGGAGCTCCTAGAGTCCATCTGTGTCTGTCCTCAACAGCACCTGGATTACATGTGCAAAGTTCCACCTAAATCTTGTGTGGATGCAGAGGATTCAAACACAGGTCCAAGGGCTATGCTATAAGTCTTCTTCTGAAACACATCCCTAGTTATTATTTTATCATATTTTAATGGTATGACATGAAGATACTGTTAAAAATACTCAGAAATTGATATGCAAATACTATACTATAGCATTTAAGAACATTAAATATACCCATAACTTAATGCTTTTATCATTTATAACTGTGTTTTGAATATTTGATATGCAGCATAATTGCGATGAGTTCAGATGTGGTTTTATAATCTACATGTCTTACATATCCATGACATGAAATTCAAATTTTACTATTCATTCTTGGCACATAGTTACTAAAAGTATTCTATTCTTTTCTCTTCTCTCCTTAATATAGTACATATATATATATAATTTATATTAACTAGGTAAATATTGAATATTATGCTGATGGGTTGGGATCTTTGAGAAAATGCCAGAAAGACATGCTAATTAATGACAATACAAAAACAGAGTAGATGAATTAGAATCAGAAAACATCTTGTGTGTGCACAGTGTGCATGTATGTGTGGACATGTGTGTGGAGGCATGCTTGTGTGTGTAGAGAACATAGTTTCACATTAGGATGTTTTTCTTTTTTTTAAATTATGATTTTATTAATTTATTCAGATTACAACTCAATTGTTATCCCATCAGTTGTATCATCCCATTCCTCCCTCCCTCCTGCTTTCACGCTATTTCCCTCCCCTAGGTCTATGACTGAGGGGGACCTCTTCTCTCACTATATGGTAATAAGCTATCAAGTCTCATTTTGATAGCCTGCTTATTCTTTCTCTGAGTGCCATCAGGCCTCTCCACCAAGGGGAAGTGGTCAAATATGGAGCACCAGAGTTCATGTCAGAGTCAGTCCCCGCTCTGCACATAACTGTGGAGAATGTCCTGTCCTTTGGGTAGATCAGAGTAGGGGTTCTGTGTTTACTACTTATATTGTCCTTGGTTATTGCAATAGTTTGAGCAGATGCCCCTGGACCCTGAACCACCCATCACGATGTTCTTCTTGTACGTTTCTAGGACCCTTCTGGGTCCTTCTATTTCCCCATCTCCTATATTTCTCTTACCTGGAGTCTCAGTAGGATGTCCTCACATCTGTCTCAATCTCCTGGAGACACTTTCAAGAGAACAAAGCGACAGTCTATAGACTGGGAAAAGATCTTCACCAACCCTACATCTGACAAAGGGCTAATATCCAAAATATGTAAAGAACTCAAGCAATTAAATGCCACCAAACCAAATAACCCAAATGAGAAATGGAGCTCAGAACTAAACAGATAATTCTCAACAGAGGAATATCGAATGACTGAGAAATACTTAAAGAAATGCTCAATGTCTTTAGTCATCAGAGAAATGCAAATCAAAACAACTCTGAGGTTCCATCTTACACCCATCAGAATAGCTAAGATAAAAAATTCAAGGGACACCACATGCTGGTGAGGATGTGGAGGAAGAGGAACACTCCTTCATTGCTGGTGGGAATGCAAACTTGTACAACCACTTCGGAAAGCTATCTGGAGCTTTCTCAGAAAACTGGGAATAGGGCTTCCTCAAGACCCAGCTATTCCCCTCTTTGGGATATACCCAGAAAATGCTCCACACAACATGGACATATGCTCAACCATGTTCATAGCAGCCTTACTAATAATATCCAGAACCTAGAAACAGCCTAAATGTCCCTCAGTTGAAGAATGGATAAAGAAACTGCAGTACATTTACACTATGGAATACTACTCAGCTGTTAAAAACAAGGAAATCTCGAAATTTGTGGACCACTGGATGGGACTAGAAATGATCATAATGAATGAGTTAAACCAGGAGCAGAAAGATTCAAATGGTATATACTTACTTATAAAAGGGCACTAGCCCAAAAGGCATGTCCCATGAAAGTCTTCACTTATGAGGAGATTGGGATAGATGTAGGATGTTTCCCCCCCAAAAATTCTTCCTCCCTAGTTTCTGTATCAGTATCTCTCAGTGAACTTGGGGCTCTATGTTTTGTCTAGACTGGGTAGGCACTTTGTTCTTTCTCTTTCTGTCTCTTTGACATGTATGTGACTCTTCTTCAGAGGTAAACAGGCCTTAGATTAGCTTTATACCTGTGAACCACCATGTGGTGCTGGCAATTGAACCTGAGTCCTCTGCAAGAAGCAGTTCTCCAGCTTCTGAGTCTTATCTCCAGCTACCCCCTCCCTCAACCTGGCTTTTTTTACATAGGTGTTCAGAATCTTATCTCAGATCCTCTTGTGAGCACAAAAGGCACATTACACACTCAACCATCCCCCGAGCCCTAGAGTCAAGGAAAGTAAAGCAAACACAGCATAGAATATGTAAGACAGATACTTTGTTTAAGTACAGTAACTTTTTTTATAATAGAACTTGCTTCTATAAATAAAATTTATATTACATATTACTATATTGTATTATTTTGAAATGTGTTTATATATGTGTCATATGCATTAAACAGGAAGCTGACATATGGAGTTGCATACAGCACTGTCTTGCATATTGCCCTAAAAATCACAGGGCAACATAATTTTAAATATTGAAAAAATGTCAACTTTCAGTATGAATTATATCATAACATTTACATTTCATACTGAATTACTTGAACAAACTGTACAACTCCTACTAGAAGTTTTTAATTTTATTGCTTCACATAAAGTTTATTCAACATAAATGGCTTAGACCCCCCCATTTCAGTAGCAAACTGGTTCCTAATATTGGTGAGAAACTGTGTTAAAATTGTGCTGTTCAGAAAACCTTAATATCATGTCTTTGTTTTCAACTGAACTTGTTCAAAGTGTCAATAACTTGGAATATTGTTATCTAAAAATAGGTGTCATGGGTGATAATAAGATTGACTCTTTCAGATTTGTAAATTTATATCCTAGATATGTAGACTCTAAATTGAAATTTCATAAATGCACCATATAGGTGATAAACAATCATTCTACTCCTTAGATGGAGTAGATAGTCAGAAAATTAACCCTAGAGTCTGGAGAGATAGGTCTGTGGTTATGATTAACCACTGGCTGCATGCAGAAGAGTTAGACCCATGTACCAGGACACACATGGTGGCTCATAGCCATCAGTAATTCATGATCCAGGAAATCCAACTCCTCACCCCTTCTTTACTCTGCAGCAACCAGGCCCACACACACAATTTACTTATATGCATGCAAGCCAAATATTCACACCCATAAAATAAAATAAATAAACCTTAAAAAGATTTTTTTAACATTTTAAATATTTTTGAAATGTTTAAATTTAAAAACCAAACATCTAATATAGCGCCATTTTATGGAGAAAGAACTGCCTAAGTGATGTTTTCATTTATATGCTATAATTAAATTCAAATTTATGTTTATGTAGGAGTATTTGCCTGTACTTGGATGTTCAGGTGCACCATATGTGTCCAGTGTACATGGAAGTAGAGCAGAGCCTCATGGAACTGGAGTAGCAGATGGTTAGGAGCCACCAGGTGGGTGCTGAAACCAAACAGGGTTAGAAGTTAATCTGTACAAAAATTGACCAATAAAATCAATGGGTGCAGCAGTATACAGGTTTCTTTATTCACACTTGCCTCAAAAGAAATGAGAAGATAAGCAACAATCAAATTTTCTTTCTTCTTTCTGACAATATAATATGTATATGCAATGCACTGTGATCACACTCATTGCCCACTCTTGTCTGTTGTCTCTTGTCCACTCTTGCTAACTCCCTTTCATCCAGGTACTCCTGTTTCCTCCTGTCTGTCTGTCTGTCTGTCTGTCTGTCTGTCTGTCTGTCTGTCTGTCTCTGTCTCTGTCTCTTTCGGTCTCTCTGTGTCTCTGTCTCTCTCTCTTCTGTCTGTCTGTCTGTCTGTCTGTCTGTCTATCTCTTCTGTCTGTCTGTCTGTCTGTCTGTCTGATTGTCTGTCTGTCTGTCTGTCTGTCTGTCTGTCTGTCTGTCTGTCTGTCTCTCTCTCTCTCTCTCTCTCTCTCTCTCTCTCTCTCTCTCTCTCT
>OU015752.1:15989462-16031334 GCA_907169655.1 Acomys percivali
TCTCTCTCTCTCTCTCTCTCTCTCTCTCTCTCTCTCTCTCTCTCTCTCTTTGTGTATGCCTGTACCGGCTTTATGCTAGTAGCTATACATGCTGTATGCTCCTGATTGTGATGGCTATCCCATATCAAGCATTTCACAGTGCTCTTCCTGACTCTCAGATTTTTAGAATATTTCTGCACTCACTTTTGCTGTATGCCCTGAGCATTTGAGGAGGTGACATAGTTGTTCCATCTAAAGCTGAACACTTGAAAGTTCCTTATTCCTAGTGTTCTGACCAGTTGTAAATCTCTTGTTTCACTTCTATCCACTCTAAGCAGTTTGTTTGATCCTAGTGGCGTACTAGAATAAGTATATACACATAAATATTTAGGCACTACTCTGAATACATGCTCATTAAAAAAAATATCACAAGTTCACCCTTCTAAGACTTGTAGTGTCCCAAGCCATAAGCCTTTACCAACGTTAGGGTACTAGAAATGTACCCCCTTCCACGAATGAGGCCTCCATTTCAATCTGACAACATTTGGTTATTCCTCCAACAGTCATGCCATTATTGTCTGGGTGGGCATATATTGCCTGTTAAGTTACGACTGACTGTAGACATTGGGCCCACAATTTACTTGCCTATTGTCAAAATGGAATTTATAAATGGAACACATATATCTATTATATAACTTAATCAGATGTCTCCTGGAGAGAGAAGAGAGCCAGTGATGCAATTGTGTACTATCTCTTTACTTTCCTGTTGAGCATTTGATAAAGGCAGCTTAGGACTCACAGCCTTAACCTGGATTTCACACTTCTTTTAAAGTCTTAAAATTGGACAAGCATTAACTTTCTCATATGGACACTTAAAAATAACTCTCAACTAATTATTGGAAAAAGGACTCAACAATACAATTTTCCTTTGACTTTAGATTTACAAAACAACTTTTATTATTATTACATGAAAAGAGTCAAGTATTAATGGCAGTTGATTAGAAAACTGACAATACTATGTTGGCCAGAATCAAATATAAATGAAATTGATGAGTTAAACAATAAAATTAATAACATTAAAATAGTATGTATCATATTTTGTGGATTGCAGGTTAAATTGAACAGGGCTAAAACAATGAATAAGAAAATGAATATATGGTCTATGTTAAGGTTTTTGTTTATAGAAATAGAAAGTTTGAAGTTAGAATGAATTTAAAATGCCTTGAGCATTTTTTTTACATTTTTCAGGGTCTATTTCATGAGGAGAGAAAGAAGGGACAATATTTAGTGAAAAACAGTAAAGGTGAATGTTTGGGGAGGTGATGGATAGGTGCTGAGATCCCAGCAGAAACTTCGAGAAAGTGTCAACAGTCTCTGACCTTTTGATACAATCTTAGATATGCACAATAGTGTATAGAGAGGGTTTCTCTGTGTAACCTTGGCTGTCCTAGACTCACTTTATAGACCAGGCTGGTCTCAAACTCAGAGATCTGCCTACCTCTGCCTCTCTGATGTAAGGGGATTACATTACAGGTGTGTGCCAACACTCCTGGTTTGTTTAAGACAATTTGAAGTCACTCGAAAAAAACCCTAATACAAACTAAATTTTTATTGCCATCTTAGCTTGTTTAATGGATAGTTTATTGTATTTAGAACCAACCAACTCTCAACCATACTAATGGCATATGGTAAGTGAAAGTAGTTCTTACAAGATATGGCTAAGGGACGCTTCTAAGAGAATATATCATACGACGTACATCTGTTTCAACAGCTATATTACAGTGCTGCATAAAACTCCTGCAACATATTCAAAAGTATTTACCACCACCCATCCCTTTCTTTTTTTTTTTAAACCCTACTTAACTTTCCTGAAACACATGACAATTTTTCATTTTTCTATTTCATACTAATACCTATTAATTATTGTATAAATCCCCTCAATGTTTAGAGACATTTTTATAGTAGCTAAAAGTGGGCAAAGGGGATGCATCCACAGGAAAATGTTGGATGGCCTACATTAGGTGGGCTTATTTTTAGACTATTTTATCATAGCACGTATGCTTTAGTGCTTTAGTTCCCATCAGTGTGATCCAGATTCAAGTTTCAATGGTATCTATAAATTTTCCCTCCATATAATATATGAATTAAAATATTTAATATATGCATCATATATATTTTATTTTGAGCTTACAGTACCTACCATAATCCAGTCTTTCTTAAATAAATTGCCTTTTCTAAGAAAACAATTTTTGAATCAACCAAAGCCATATATGTCTACTTCTTCAGATAGTCTCTTCATAATCTTATGTACAGTTGGTTTTTAAAACTGCTTTTTAATGGACCATAGCAATGTTTTGTTATATAATTGTAGGTAAACTATATTTGAAGAATTGCTTTGTGACTGTTTTTTTCAGTTTCCTATAATGTTAAGGAAACCCTACAAATTATGCTTTTTTTTTTTTTTAAGAAGGAATGTTTGTATATCATTTCTGAGTAATGCAACACCCAATCTGGCTGAGAGTTTAGCATTATTTCTCATGGTTCCCTTTTTATAGAATTTAACTTGTAGATTTACTAAAAAATCCTAAACTTACTCCCCCTCAGGGTATGTGAGAATGAGCTCCTGCATTTCTGGTCTCAAATTGCAGATCAGCATTTTTTAATGCTGCCTAAAAGCCTTTGTGTGTGTGTTTTTTAAAATTACCAACATAGATCAAGTTTATGTTAATTGTATGAAAAAAGCAACAGAGATCATCAGTAACATTTACACAAGTTAAGTAGTTAACCTACTTCTGAGGCAGCAGAATTATTTAACTGTCAGCACCTTAAAGTGGGTAAAACATGTAATAAAGCATTTCTTTCTACTCTAGGTTTGTGCTTTGTTTTTTTGAAAGCTGTGTTGGGGACCTAGGTATAGACCTTTGCAGTGTTAACATGTGGTTTAAATCAAACGAATCAGCATTAGAGCTAAATATAACTCTCTACCCATGGTAAACAGTCTACTGTCAGTGCCTTCTCTTTCCTCCATAGTTTCCAGACAGCCGTTAGCAGGAGCAGAAATGTCACTCAAGAGACAGTTTAGAACAGGAACTAATTCCTTTATGTAAAATTCCACACAAAAGAACATAGAACAAAACACCTGTGCTTTCAAAGCTTCATAAGAAATCAACAATTATTGAGAGTGTAGTTCTAAGCTTTATTGATTAAACACTAAAGCTAACTTTTCTTTGTAAAGAAGGCCCCTGAGTAACGTGAAAAAAGAAAATAAATCTAGACTGTGTTACTTACTTATCATACACTTTCTCAGAGGCTAGGTGGCTTTTTCTATATATACCATGCCTTTCATCAAATTATTAGTGTCCTTCCAAATAAATGCATGGGTTAATCAATGAAAGATGAATAATAATTTTGGGGGTCAAAATCCAAGATATTAGAATGAATGCATGTCTAATTCAATGCCACCATCATCATGGATACACGTTTTAAATAACTATGCCCATAGTCCTACATTTATTGTTGCCACTTGAGAGATGGGACTTGAGTCTGGCTTAAGGCTCACCCTATTTTCTGTCTCCCTACCTCCCGGTGTGTCATTACTAAGCCAAATATGTCATGGGCTACCCACCCCTGGTTGGTTTCTTTATCTCAATGCTGTTTCAGTGTTTTCCCTCTTAGAAACATGTTTTGAGAACATTATAGACCATGTCAAAAACCTAAAAAAAAACCCAATTGTGGTTAAAAACCATAACACACAATTTACCATCAATTACAGTCAAGCCACCACATACTCCTCATTGGCATTTACACGAGTGCTTTGATCCAAATTCTGGTCCTTTGCTTCTGGAGATAGGGATTTAACATTGACCTGAGCCATATATATATATGGCTCATATATATGTATGTATATATATTAATAATCCTGCATAGTCCATGGCTTCATGTAAACCCATTCACACTATTCAACAAAGCATAGTTGCAGTGAGCTTGGAGGTCCAAAAAAGTAAAGCCAGAAAACAAAGTGGTTTAATGTTCTCTCATCTAAATTGCTCTTTGCAAGTAGGTTTTTTTTAATCTATATTCACCAATCTATTTCAATATACATGCAAGATCAGCATGACTTTTAAATAAGAACCTGAAGAAGTTGTCTTTAGTGTGGCCTGCCAGCCACTTTGTCAAAATATAAATCCAGTGTCACAAAGAGATACTTAGACATTAACAAAAGAAGCTTCTAAAAATCATTTTTTAATTGTACATGGTGCTTCTGAACCCAAAATCATTAAATATTTGTATATCACAATAATTACACTTTGTCTTTGTTAAAAGTAATCTGCAATATTTATCTTTTCAGAACATTTCCTGAGTTTTGTATGTATTTCATTTGTATGCATCTTAAGGACTGACATAACCCTGATTCAACAATGTGAGAAAACATAAATTCTGCTCTCATTTTAGAAGGAAAATAGTGTGGATTTTTCCTGCAGAGTATCTTGAAGATTAGCTGTTTAACAACTTAGATCAGCTTTTGAATAATAAATTAATAATATTATGATAATAGGAATCTAAAATATTTGCTTAGCAGAATAAATTTACTTACTTTGGAAGCAGAATATGTGCTTTAAAATTTTGCTAAGTGAATGAGTATTATAGAAAAAACCTCAAAGTTTTATTAATCAAATTTATGTTTTAGACCAGTTAGTAGTATAGGGTTGGCCAATACCCACTACAAAGTCTCCAACTAATATGTTTCTTTATATATAAATGGCATAACCTTACATGTTATTACTTCATAGAATTTAAGATATGCTCAATATGTTATTTCTCAATGGAAATGTGTATGGTACCATTATTGCATCAATTTAAAAATAAACGTAGTTTTGTCTCATTTCCTCCAGTTGAAACATTTCTTTCTGGAAAGGAGAGACAAGCCTCCAGCACTCCAAGGCTAATAAAACTTTAAATATCCACAAAGTCACAAGAATCATGAATCCCCCACCCCAAGGTCATATTAGCAAGGAGTGACTGTTGGGGAGGAAGGTTTTGTTTTGTTTTCCAGTTTGTTTCCAATATACAGCTGCCTGTATATTGAACAGGAAGCTCAAAATGTGCACCTTGTAATCTTGTCTGCTGTGTAAATTTATCTCCTATAAGAAACTATAGATTGCTCACACAGCCTGAAGCCCTTTGGAACATAGTGTGAAGGTTTAAAGTTTGAGGCTCCCATGCTAGCACAGAGCCTGTCAGGCCCAGGATGCTTCATAGACTAGTAGATACAGCAGGTGAGGTCCCTGCCTTTGCCCTTAGCTCAACAGTGGAAACAAATTTTATTATGCTATTTTGTATTGAAAAACAACACCCAGCAGAATAACGGTAGTTGCTCCATAATAAGGAATAAGGCTGCTTTCTGGAAAACAACTGCAGGTTACTATAGAGAGCTGAAAAGTGTTGGAACATCTATACCACTGTAGCCAACATTGCTCTGTAGACAAAGCAATTGACAAAGGTGATGAGTTTTATATTTTAACTGTATTGTAGCTCACTGATACTTCTTTTTGCACATCCCACTACCTGTTGAGTTCTAGAACCAACTGGTATTTCCTTGCAATGGATACTGATGTGCTGTTAGGGTCCTCCCCTCTTCCCATATAAAGATTTCATTATGCAAATGGTGTCACGATAATCTTTGAGAGAATTACAGATTAAAATATGTCTTTCAAGAACAGTAAAAAAACTCAGTTAAAGAGTTTCAGTCAACGAATGGAGTATGGGTGGAACAAGGCATTACTCACAACCCATAAGGCAGTTGAATAATGGTATAGATTTTAAAGGTTGCTTACAGTCTCCCTACTTGCTAGTCAGGCATACAACACCCAGGTCCCCAGAAACTAAAGGAGTTATTTCTACTCACGCTACGTCCTACATGACTTGGTCCTGGAAACCTGACTGTGCTGAAGAAGAAATGAAGAAAGGACAAACAAACAGGTACATGTTCCGAATGCTGGGATGGAGCTCTGGTGGAGCAGTGTCAATAAGTGTCAACTTCAGCATGTTCATTATATACAGGAGGAGGGGGGAGTTAGCAAATCTGGGTATGATTCTCTGCTGGGGAGCAGTTTATCCAGAAAAAGGAAGATGCAGTTGATAGTTTTTGCACACACTGGTTGGCCGACCATTTGTAAACATTCATTCTTGGACCAGAGGAGGACTTTACCATGTCTCAGAGCCTTACCCAGATGAAGGATTTACCAATTTACATGAGTCTGAGGCCTTGGTGGTCCTTAGCAGTACACATTCATTCAGATTTCACCTACTCCTTATATATTCGCTTAAGATTTCTTTGGCTCCCCACACTGCTAGTGCTGGTTTCACACTACAAGTGGCTAGGAAGGCCTCATTGCTGAAAATACCAAACACTTCATGGCAAGTTGGAATGCAATCAACTCCCTCCCTGATTACAGCACTAGGGAAATTGCTGGAGGAAAATTGGTATCAACAATCTTCCTTAGTTTTGGACCATGTGCATACTACTACCAACATGTTGGATAAGGTGTTTCTGTTAGTACAACAGTAACATGATTGTTTTGTGTACAATCAGTTGTTTCTGGGTTGGATAAAAGGTCTGTTGTGCATATGAAACTTTCTGCTTGGTACCTTAATCTAAGGGAAAATCCTGTGATGGGGATGTCATAGGTCTTGTGGACGGAAGCAACTGTTACTGTTTTGTAAATGCATGTGATGTGCCTGTCAAACTTTCTTTGAGCTATTAATGCTTATGCCTAGGGAATATAAACAAGGGCAGTATCTATCATGATGGGAAACTTTGCTTTCTACCGTGGGCAATGGCCATTGTTAAAATTTATAGCCACTCAAGCTTCTGAGTTTAAGTGACTACTGCTGTGGCATAGCGGTTAGATATTGAGGCATAGATGGAAGAAAATAAAGAGATATCTGCATCATCATCTCCAGGAAATACAATGGGAGAAGAGGCAGGAAGAATGTCAGAACCAGAGGAAGGAGGGAGTATGGTACCTCTGTCTCTGACACACTGAAACCTTCTTGCTGTATGGAGGCGACAAGCTTTTGACACTGGAGAAAACAAGTGGATCTTATGAGGTTCATCAAATTCACGATATGTACAGGACTCAGAATAGTTGTAATGGGATAAGAATCTCAAAAGTTCTTTCTTCAAGTTCATAGAAGAAGTGAACAATTTCTAGATGAGAGGAGACTCTACGGGGGAGTACTGTGAAAACTGGGTGAGTTGTATGGGTGCGTCATTTGGAGCCATCACCTATGGTAGCATTGGCTGTTTGGTGCTGAAGCTGTTCATACTCTTCGAAGTTCCTCCTTCTTCAAATAATCCCCATCATCTCATTACCTTCCAATGCTAGACTTCAATGGAATCATTTACTAGGTCTTTGGATTAGTGTCTTAGCCTGGTATGAAAACATGCTTATTTAACTCTCTCAGGAAGAGCCACACAATTAAGGGCAAAGAAAAGTAAGTTTTTTTCTCTTTATGTATGTCAATATGTTAAAAACAAGTCTTGTACATTTTTCATTCAAAATATTTTATTTTTAAAGATTTTTTTTTTGGAAAAATAAGCAACATGATGGGTGTCCTAAAAGCAAAATGCTTCATAGAAGAGAAACAGCTAGAGCTGAAATGTGTTCTCAAAGCTGAAATCTGTAGAAGAGGTCGAATGTGCCCTGAGGCATAAGGATGCTAATTTTGTTTTATTGGATTTTACTGTAGCTATTAATATATTTTGCTAGAGATTTATGTGATCAATTTATCCTATGGCCTTAACTAATTCTCACAGTATATTTTCTCAGAATATGTGACTTTTTATAAATTTAGCTTTCTTCCATTTCCACATATGGGAAATATTCTGTTTCTAGGAATGTTAGTTATTACCATTTTTTGAACTAATAATAAATAATGACAAATAGGATCATTGTTTTTCTCATCATTTCTTTTTCTTTCTACAAGGAATCCCAGCTTCATTTTGTTGCACTACTCTGTCTCCAGTCTTATTGGTTCTTCAATGAAATGACAAATGGATTACATTTTGGGTTGTGTGACTCTCATTGCCCTGTTGTACTTCTGATAATATTTGTCTGTGACAAGCAGTTATTTTTCATTACCACATTCAATCATGAGTAATGAACTATTTTAATAATGGTGAATGTAAAATTAATTAATAATCTGCAGGTATGCCAGGACATGATTGCTTTCTCTTTCCAACACAAAGAAAACAATTCTATCTGTACTTATAAATTTGCATATGAATGACCCATGTATAAGGAATCCTGAATATAAATCATTTATAAGTACACTGCCAAACTGTTCTCAACTTCTCTGTTTATAGACAAATTATTTCAGAATTCTTTAGTTGCCATGACAATCATAAGAAGTAGGATTTTTAAAAAAGAAACTTGGAGTGTGCTTGTAGATATTAATATTGAAATGTTTCATGTTATTTAACACTCCTGGCAATTTTGTTGAGTAGCTCTATGGCTTTATGTATACTTAAGAGACCTATGTGATTCTCACAGATCCTACAATGCTCCTTCATAGATTTTAAATAAGTAAATGTGTATTTAATAGCATATTATTATGTCTTAATTACAGATCTATTATATCTCCCTTCCTATCTCCTTTTCTTCCTTTCCCTCTTTTCTCCTCCTTTCCTTCTTCCTTTACCTTTCTTTTTCCAAGTACTAAGCATGTTTTCTGCAATGTCTTGATAAGAAGGAAAACTATAACGTCTCCCATTACTTTCTCAAAACCATTCTCATGCTTTACTCCTATGTTGCCTTTTCAAAAATTATTTTATTTATTTTTCTGTGTATGTGTGTTTCTTGTATGCATGTGTTTACATTTCATGTATTCCTATCACCCTCAGAGGTCAAAGAAAGAGTCTGATCCCCTGGAACAGGAGGTACAGACATTTGAGAATCACCATGTGATGCTAGTAACCAAGCCCGGGTCCTCTGAAAGAAAGGACGGTGTTGTTAACAGCTAAGCCATCTCTCCAACCTCTCACTCTGCATGTGGTCTTTTGGAAGATAGAAATACTACAAGAGGAGGTCAAAGCAATTGTCACATGCATCTCAAATGTCCATTTAAGAATGTCCTCAGGATGTTGTCTGTATGAAATAGAAAACTCAGTTTTCTTGTTCACTATTCTAGACATTTGTTTATACTGGTCAAGTTCTTTGCTTTCCCTCCAGATATACAAAACTATGATTGTTACCAATTGATAGTAGTTATCATGAAAAGAGTGAGAAAACCAGGAGAAGTGCATCAGGATAAGTAATTAATAAAGAGCAGTGAGAAGGCTTTGGTTTTTATTGTGAATGACAAATAGCTGTTGGAAGGTAAAGAGTAGATGAGAGACAAGATCAAAATTATGTTTTAGAGACATTAGTCTGGCCACTGCACAAAGCATTGATTTTTTAGGGAGAAGGTAAGAATACATAATGTGGGCAAGACGTTACACTGCTTGAGACCAGGATTGATGAAATGCAAATGACAATAAAGTGGTAGGATTTGGGAGAAGAATTAATGTAGAAACATCCTCCTTTGCTGAAAGATTATTTATTTTTCTTTTTTGAAATGAGGAACATAGGACAGGTTCCAGGCTTTTATTCTACTAAAAGGTTGTTGATGTATAAGCTCAGAAAGTATGTGCTCAACTTGCCTGGGGACTATGACTTTCAAGCATCATCCGAAATAATCCATTTGTACTTTGAGTGATCATTGACACTGTGTACTGAACATGTGAATTGTGAATCTGATCAGGAACTCTCTTTATAATAAGACTGTAAGTATATAAATCAAAGGAGAAAAGAGGAGAAATGTCAGCATTGGACTTCAGTGTACTTCTCCTTTTGTGGTAGAGAAAGGGTAAGATCAGCAAAAGACTTGGAGAAATGATCAGAAGAGGATCCCAGAGTCTGCTATGATGGCCACAGGGTAAAGAGGGTCTTTCCACCACTTGACAAGTCAAATCAAAGGAAGACACGCTTTGTTCATTGATGGAGACAGTGGAGCCTGCTCAGGAGCAGTGTTCCCTTAGATGAGATAGCACAAAGGGCTGGATACTGAAAAAATATATAGTTTTCAAATTTCCATACCCTGCAAGTTCTCCTGTCATGCCCCTGGTAAACAAAAAATACTTTCATAGATACTGAATCATTTATACTTCAAAATAATTCATGACTTGTGTATTTTATTTTTCTTACCTCTATCTATACAAAGAGCCAAAATACTAAGAATGTAACATTTATAAAATTCCTGATCGTGCCGGGCGGTGGTGGCTCACGCCTTTAATCCCAGCACTCGGGAGGCAGAGGCAGGTGGATCGCTGCGAGTTCGAGGCCAGCCTGGTCTACAGAGTGAGTCCAGGACAGCCCAGGCTACACAGAGAAACCCTGTCTCCAAAAACCAAAAATAAAAAAATAAATAAAATAAAAGAACCATGA
This sequence comes from Acomys percivali, assembly GCA_907169655.1. Classification (NCBI taxonomy): domain Eukaryota; kingdom Metazoa; phylum Chordata; class Mammalia; order Rodentia; family Muridae; genus Acomys; species Acomys percivali. The sequence continues at coordinate 15,999,929 of OU015752.1, forward strand.
TTGTGTCATGGTTCTTCTTGCTACAGGTAGTTTGTTGTATATGTGTATAAGATATAAATATATGTAAAAAAATAATGAAAAGGTAATTATAAAATTAATTCTATTTTAGTTATACAATCAAATGTTTAGTAGTTATAAAATGAAATTCTATTTTAAGATCTATGAACAAACTTTGGTTCTTAAATATGATTGAGAGGTAATGACATAACATTTATCTCCTTAATTTTCAGTGTTCCACACCCTCTTTCCACAGGGCTTTCTTTTTTGTCGTTGTTCTGAAAGCCCATCGAACGAGAGGTAAGGTCTTGAACTCATCCAAATCTGAGTGAGGATCTCCTGACATAGGGCCTCCCATACATCATTAAGAACCAGTTACATGTTATTACAAGCAAGTAGACAATCAATTAGATAAAGGACCCACACTGCCTTTGATAAACTTAAGACTTTTAGAAGATTTGACAGACAGTGGAGATTCACAGCCTTCCCGTATCTGAAAGTAGAATTACTAGACAGTTGAGGACACTAGTTCCTGTGTAAAATATTATGCAGTTAATGATCCAATGTATAACATGTTATTAACAAAGTAAAAGCGAATTGAATAAGTAAAAGAGTTCATGCATATATAGACATATGCACATACATATATACTATGTGTCTCTATATAGGTACATAAACACACATTAATGTTTTTACAAGAAGCATTGCTAAGTATTTTGTGTATCCCCTCATTTTAGATTGAGAAAAAATATAGAAACATGTATTTTTAGATATAAAACATTATACTAATATGTAACTATTGTACTTAAAATATTATTTTTTAGGATTTAAACTAGTCTTTTATTTATTCAAAATTTTCTGAGATTTTTAAATACATTTAAATACAATCAAGAAAGGCACTGCCATCTAAATACAGAATGCTAATAGGAGTTTTAAATTATGTGTTAACACTGTTATACTATAAAGTACACATTAAACCAAACTCTAAAATCTATCTTTTAAATTACAAATGTTATACTAATTAGGCAAAGGGCTTCCATTAACTTTCAAATTAAAGAATTATCCATGTATGAAGTCTTAAAATATGAAAGTATTTTACTTGGTATCAAAAGCTAAGGTGAACAGATAAATAATTTTAGACTATTAACATTCAAATCAACTTAATAATAAGGCATTTTTTTGTGTTTTCACTTAAAGAGGGCATATAAATAACTAGTTTTTAAAAAAAAGTATTTGTAAAACACTAGTTTTCAAAGATATAGATTTTATGTTAATGTGATATAAACTGATGCTTCTTGCTAGATGATTGAATTATTTGCTCCCCACACATAGACCATTAAAAATGGAAACTAAGTCAAATCTCAGGTAGGTTAGCTTTGCTAAATTCCTTAATTATGAAAATACTCACATATTCTATTATGTAATTTTTAGTTTATATTTATAAACATTGAATACCTGGGAATTGCCTCTGCAGCACTTTATTGAACTGTTATTGACCTTGACTAAACAGAAAATAGTATGTGAAAGGCAGAATTGGTTGGAGAGTTTTTATGTATAATAACAGAGCTGGTTTTCATAAGCATTTCAATTTATTTTACATTTATTCAATATATGCATTTCAATTTATTTATTTTTTTCATAGAAGTTTATTCCTTGGCAAATCTTAGTTACAAATCTGTTGGATTACATCTAAAACCTGAGAAAGAAAAAATATCCAGAAACAAAGGAACACAGTAATACCCAATTGGAACTTTACATTTTCAATATTACAACTCTAATTGCATACTTATAATATCACAACAATTGTTGCATAAAATTCATTACACATGATTGTAAATATTCTTCACATAATTGTATAGGGTGCTACTCATTTGATAAATATAAGAAAATAGTTTATTACAATGTAATAATCATACTATTTTGTGTCTTCTATAAATTAATGGCTGGACCCCTTATGCATCTATTGACATGAGGGTTTACTGTTCCTGTGATTCAGTAGCATTAACAATGCAGAATGTTTTAATGTTCCTTAGGAAGCATCAGATGCTGTGGGGATAAGATGTCTAATTTTTTAGAAGGGCTGCTAAGACGTGTAAAGAAAGTGTCTAACCTGTATTAGTGAATTTCTGCTGTGAAAGCATACCCAACAAGAACAACAAAAAGGAACAAAGAAATAGAAAAGGAGGTGCTTATTTTGTCTTACCATCTGATAGTGTGGTCCATCGTGGTGGGGCCGACTTAGTGGGAGGAGTGTGCGGTGTCTGGTCACATTATGTCTGCAGTAAGTACAGAGCTATGCATGCGGCTCATCAGTTAGCTTTTAAAACTTTCCTTTGTTAGAGGTGGATAGAATCATGAAATATGTGTTAAAGTAAAAAAAAGCACAAGACATTTGAAAAAGTACTAAATGCTCTTCTTTTTTTCTTCTCCTGAATGCCTTTTATTGACCCAGTTCTTAAATCTGAGTTTTTTTCACTTTTTAAAAAAACATATATATTTACATTATTACACATATATACAATAAACCACCTACTACAAGAAAAAACATGAAACAATCAGGAAGTATATAAATGTTATGCTCATAGTGTTTTGGCTATTTGTATTTGGCACCTTTGAAGAAAGCATTTTTCCTATCTTGGTGCATCTTATATTCTGAACATAAATCAATCTTTATCATCTCTCGTCATTATCAGTTTAAAACATCTATCTAGATCTAAACACATCTTAACCCCTAAACAGCTAAGCCTCATTGTAAAACAAAACTATCTGGTCTTCAACCCCATCAGAGACTTCAGAAGGAATAAAATTGATTACCTGAATAAAGAGGAAGGGCAGGTTAGTAGCTTTCCAAATGAGAAGATGACAGAGACAGTTTGATACCTGAACAGTCACCCAAAACTCTCTATTACGTTGGAGCATACTCTTCAGTCTTCTGGCCCAATACATCTGACAGACGCGAGGCAGGAACTATTGAGGACTTGCTTACCCCGTCTTGGCAGAGTTTGGTTGTTGAGCTGCCTGCATCCAAGCTTGCCCTTTTAAAAAGCAGAATTCTGTCTGTAGTAGAAATAAAGACATTTTGTCCAGTGTCTTGTTTGCCACATTTGAGGCCAACTCCATAAAGAGGTTCTTTTACGCTCAACATCCTCAAATGAGAATCCTCTTTGAGGTAGGCTGGGTGTTGCCAGAAGTTAACCTGTCTCATTGTCAATGAATCTTCAAAATAATAAAAACACCTTTAAATGCCATATTCTGTATGTCTCTGAGGTGTTAGAAGGCCTTATCTAACTATTTTACCTTAATCTTTCTATATAATCATATCTACCTGTTGCACCTAAGATGTATACTCTTGTGATAAAAATGGACTAATAACTGATATGACCATGATTTGATCAACTAACAATTAACTTGTAGAACTCACTTATCCTAAACAGCCTGCAATAGCACTTTGAAAATATTGGAAGTAAATTTTGTATTATAATTGAGTTGTATGGGTACAATACTGCATATTAAAGTAGAAATACATAAATGCTCTTCTGAGATGATATAAATTAAAATTTTTTTATTTAGTTTGAATCTCTACAACGCTGTCACTCTGTTCCTGAATCAGAAAGGAGACCAATTAACCTAGAAAGAGGAAATATTTATTAAAATGATTTTTAAAACACCCTTCAAAATTTGACTTCATCCTCTTTCATGTGCCGCTTGGTACCTGCTTATTAGCTATCTTTCCTAAATTCCCAGGAAGGTATTTGGAAGTTAAGAGTAATATACTGTGTATATCAATATTTTTTTAGAGCAAACATTACAAATCCAGTGGAGTGGAGTAATAGTTTTTATGGCATATATTATAAAGCATCCCCTTATTGCTCTGTACTAATTTTCTCTAGTGCAAGAAAAATGTTTAAGAAGGTTCAGTGGATGTCAGTTGTCATCCACAGTCCTATCTCCATCTTCTGAAATAAGTCATAATCTAAATCAAGGTTGAGATAAACAAGAGTCTGAGGAGGCCATTTTTTATATAAAGATATTACTCACTTACTTATATATTGCATTTAAGAAGTACTTTGAAACTTGGTTCTGTTTCTTCTCCAATACTCAAGCTTTTAAAGGTGATAGCAACCTGAATTTTTCTTCCCTGTAAATGGAAGAAAATATTAACTTGGTGTACAAGGTTCTTAATGAATATAGACTTTTACAAAGTAAACAAAACTTCCATATGGCAGTATTGTGTACATATTTGATATTGTTTTTAAAACTTGCTAGTCTAATTCAACTACCATGTGCTTTATTGTATTGCTACTGTTACAGGGAAAGCCTGAACTCTGACAGACTTGAGACATCTTATATTCTGTTCCAATCATTCTTTATGCCCCTTGCTTTAATCTTAGTATTCTAATTGTGTGTATTTATTGTCACATGGTTTTGAATATAGTTTTTACGGCATTGTGTTCTAACTCTGTTTGTTTCAAATGCAGTATTCCTTTAGCGCACGAGTATATTTTGAACAGATTTTTCGAAAAATTTCCAATTGTGTTTCACACATTGCTTGCTTTACAACACAGCTAATTTCATTAAGCCTTGTTTTAAGCATTTCTTGGCCTTTCTAATCTTTATTGACTAGTTTGTCCATTATATTATTAGATATTATACACTTATATTACAGTTATAATATGCAATGTAGTATCTCTTTTACAGTCAATATTTTTCTTTATTTAAAAAACTCAGTAGTTTTTAATATGAGGCAAATTCTTACAAAATATTTAATGTTTAAACATCTATATATAACTTCCCAGAACAATGCAATTATATCATAGTAATATAAAATTATTTTATTTTCTACATGTGTAGAGTTCATGTGTCAGAGGTTGATGTCATGTTTTGATGTTTCACTGCTTTAAATAAGTGAATATAGGGAAGAAGAAAAGACTATACGTAGATAAAGTAAGAAAGTTAGTTTAAGCTTAGGTTGTAGGGCAGTGGGAAAAGAATGAATATAAGTGACTAGGTTAGAAGGAGAGAATTATTGTGCTGATTAACACTTGATATACAAGATCTATCTATCTATCTATCTATCTATCTATCTATCTATCTATCTATAGATATATATAAAACAAATGAAATACTTGCAGGTATCTTTCACTGAACATCAAGGTAATCATAGAATGACTCACAATTTTAAGGCGTGATCCCATTGGTGTCCCTTTTATCAGTTAAGGATGTGGAGTTAGCCTCATCAAGTAAAAGCTCATAATTCTGAATATTTATGTGTTTTTTTTCTCAGAACACTTCCATACAGTAGAATTCTTTTACATTCTAGTAAATTGCCTATTAATTCCAAATTCATATCCAGAATTAAAGATATCAATGAGAACATTAAGCTTAAAAACCAATGGAATCTGTGTGTTCCAAATAGAACCAATAATTATTTTTTTTAATGACCATGGTAAGAATAGAAAAATGCATCAAGCAGTTAGATCTGTATATATCCATTCAACCACAGATATTGACCTGAGCACATCATACTATCATTGCAGTTTGAGCAGTTAACCACTCATGCATTTATACATTATTCAGGTCATTTATTTTAATTAAAGTAATACAGCACCTTTTGATGATTAATAATTGGATGTTTAACAAAAGTAAAATTTATTTGGTGAAAGTGGTCAGAATGATAGTAATAGATGTTGAATCTACTTCTTCATATACATAGCTGCATAAATGTACCTACCCTGGTACATAAAAAGATACTTTTTAAATGTTTGGGACATTATGAGATGAATATAATATTAGGTTCCATCCTCCAGTTTACTGGAATTTCTGTTGTCTTTTGAGTGAAAGCTGCTATTTGTCTACTATCTTGCTGTTATGCTTGGAAAATGCATGTGTTCCTCAACCCAGATACCCTGAGATACTCACCAATTGCACACATAATTTGTTCCCTTAGATTTACTTCCTATTTCATAAATCAATACTTTTACTTCCACCCATATTCCTCTATTCTGAAAAAAACCTAATCCATAATCCTTCCCTCAGGCACAAGTCTGGGGTGGGATATCTATGTTTTCCTAGGAAAATATAAGTATAATTTACTATTTATTTCAGGGATGGTAATGCTTCTTACATTGCATTCAAATAATCTCACATAAGCATTGTTTACACACTTAATAAGTCTCTCCATCTACTCTACTTGCTTTGTTTATTTCCTGTTTTGTGATGTGGATAGCTTACAAAAATTTTTTGGCTCTGAAGAGGGATTTTGTTTGGTTCAAATATGACATCAGCTTTCAGGAACACAGGACAGATACAATTGAACGTGCTGATCTATCTTACTGATTCCCATCAATTTCTATTCCTACTTCATAGGAATGTATAAGAATGAAATCCAGTAAAATTATATGTAGAATAATCTAAGTTCTTTTTTTATAACCTAATGCTATCACCTTCCTACATTTTACAGAAAATATTTTCCTTATTTAAAAAAATCCGTTTTTAATCCCATAGAGGGAAAAATCTTTCCTAGACCAATTTCTCTGGGCAGCTGTTTGAACATCTCTTCATTTACAATGATAGACTTATCACATTTCACTGGCTGAGAGTCAGAAAATTAACACTGAGGTTCTTTGCATTCTTTATATTAATGCACCCTTTTTGTTCAATGAGCTACTTTAGCATATGGGATATATAGTCCCACTGTGTGATTATGCCTTGAGTTAGCTGAGTTATGGATGCTTCAAGTAGTTTTTGGATAGCAGATTTTAAATAACCCAGTTCAGAGCAGTTTGAAATGTTCTGACTTGCTGGGGCTTACTTACTCTCAGAATTCAGCAGACATCTGCAGCATCGATAAAGCTCGTGCACTTTTGAGTATTTTTAAAGGAAAATATGTAAGGTTGTCATAGCAAATATGTAACAGTTAACTATGAAATTCTGAACTGCGTTTGGGAGGATACTTTCTTGTATCAATCTTAGGAATATCACAGTCATTTTTTTTTAAAAGCTGACATTACTCTTTGCAGCCAGCGGAGAGCGATGGGCATCTCCCGGCATACTGTCCCAAGCGCCGACAAGACCGGGGGTAAGAGAAAGGCCTACCATAAGAAGCGAAAGTATGAGCTTGGGACGGCCTGCTGCCAACGCTAAGATTGGCTCTCGTCACATACACACAGTCTGAGTTCAAGGAGGCTGTAAGCATATACAGGGGGAGGAGGTCCCTCTCAGTCACAGACCTAGGGGAGGGGAGTAGCGGGAAAGCGGGAGGGAGGAATGGGAGGATACAAGGGATTGGCTAACAATTGAGATGTAATATGAATAAATTAATAAACTATTTTTTTAAAAGGAGGCAGTAAGACGTACCGTGCCATGAGATTGGATGTGGGGAACTATTCCTGGGGCTCGGAGTACTCGTAAAACAAGGATCATTGATGTTCTCTACAATGCATCCAATAACAAGCCTGTGCGCACCAAGCCCCTGGTGAAGAACTGCATCGTGCTTCTTGACAGCACACCACACCGTATTGACAGAGGCATGAGTCCCACTACGCATTGCCCCTGGGCCGCAAGAAGAGGGCCAAGCTGACTCCTGAGGAGGAAGAAATTTTAAACAGCAACAACAACATCAACAACAGCAACTGATCAAAGAAAAGTCAGAAGAAACACGATGAGAAAAAAGAACGCCCGAATCATCACTCCTCTGGAGGAGCAGTTCCAGCAGGGCGCGCTTCTTGCCTGTGTTGTATCAAGAGCAGGCCAGTGTGCCAGAGCTGATGGGGATGTGCTAGAGGACAAGGAGTTGGAGTTCTGTCCGAGGAAGACTGAAGCGCAGAAAGGCAAATTACCGTTCATAGCTCATGTAATAAAGGTGTTTATTGTTAAAGGGGGGAAAAAAGCTTATGTTAAATTTGATAAAATGACATTTCTAGTTGTGCTATGGTGAGGGTGTAAATGGAGGACAAACATCACTTTATAACAAAGAAAGGTTAAAGATAAACCGAGAGTAACATGGGACGAGACTACTGAAATGGTATCCCTGTCCGCACACAGGGAAGTGCAATTTAAGGAAGGAGTGGAAAAGTTTCAGTTCAGCACTTTTCACTGACATAATAAACTTGTAGTTTCAGAGGGAGCCTCTGCTGAATGTGTGTCAGAGCCGGATTAGTGCTTAGGCAGTCCCTTGAAGAGTCCCTTGGACAGTGACTAAAAAGGTCCGAATTCGCAAACAAAAGGAGGCAGAGTGATGTGACTCAGAAATGCCCCCCCAAAGACTGTGTGATCTCTTTGGATCAGCTCCCAGAGTCTTTCGGGGTCAAGAGTCAGAGAAAGGCATAGTTTACAACCGGTAGGTTCTGACAAATGATGTCTGCAGTCTTATTCTAAAGATAATGGAGTAGCGTATATAGATTGCCACGCTGTGGAATTTCTCTAATTTCTCAGATTTCAGTGAAGTCTGTAAGAAAGAAACGCCATTACGTATAAGGTCTGAGACTTGTAAAAGAGGACAGATTAAAGATTCCCATATTCTAAAGTTTTTGGGCTGGTCCATGACTAAGTCAGAGTCATTGACCTATAATTTATGAAAATTAGCCTACCATAAGGACAGTCGTCTGTTAGGTACACTGTAATTTATATGTACAATGCCTGTTATGTAATAAAACTTAGAATTGTTCAAAAAGTGGGTAAACATCAATATCAAAACCTACAAATTGTAGAAAATAACTTGAAGCAATGGTGATGCAGAGATTCTAATTACTTATAAATAATTGACTTACAATAATGATTATTTACAAAAAATGGAAAGATGGGAACTTGCTAAAAAAAACTGGAATTATGTAACTGAACAGAATTTTGAAACTAATAAAAGTTATTCCTGTCAATGTTTTAAACAAGGCAGAACATGAAACTGAGGAGTTAAAAATGCTTCATATTCTTAAATATAAACAGTAATATGATGAACAAAATCCAGAAACACCCACATGAAGAATAGGGAATTTAATGAAACTAAATATGAGGCATGACAATATTTGAACTCTTAGTATCTGACAATTTTCCTACAAAGGAAAAAAAAAAACATCAAACCTATTATTCAAGAACTTTGATGCACCCTAATTAGGAGAAATAGAAAAGAAACATTCCAGTAAAGTGCATCTTCAAAACCAGTTGAAACAAATGAAAATGGCAAAAATCTTCAAAGTGGCCAAAATAAAAATTGCATTTCCTTTGACAGGACAAAATAATAGTGTCTGCTGCTTTTTCTACAGAAGTAAGATCAAGAAGTCGCCCCTTTTAAAAATCTTAACTGCCAACTAAGGCGTTTTCATCATGGTAATATTAGCCGATGTGATATAATTGTCCCAGATACAATATATCACTGTGATAAAAACATTACATTTATAGGAAATGAGAATATATATATATATATACTGTTACATATTATATATAATAAAATAATGTGTATTTTATTATATATATCCTGATGGTTATAAAAGTAAGATAACAAATGAACATTTTAAGATTTTTCCCTCATTAACATAAAACAGACTCTCACAAGTGAGTATATCAGGCAGTGGACCTCTTAATACGTATTACAACTTGAGAGCTTAAACATGAAAAATTATTCTCTTTTAGTTCTATGACTGAATCACGGTGTCAGCTATAGTGATTTCTTTTAGAAGTCTTGTGTAAGGACACCCACACCATAGAATTAAAAATGGAAAGCAAATGTCTATGAACAATGTATATGGATATCAGAGGAATTAGAAAAGAACTCATTATTACATACTCACATTTTGTGTTATTTCACTTATATAACACCTCTAAAACGAAGAATCCAGAGACATGAAAATGAACCTAGTTATCATTATCATATCTGAGCAATGTGTATTATAGAGGTGACTATGGCGGTAGTGTGAGGTCTGTGTCTTTGTTCAGAAGTACATGTGGTTCTCCTATTATATTTTTCAACTCAAGAAGTTAAAAAGAAAACTGGAGCCACTGAGATAATTACAAGTCTTAGTGATCTGTTTTGTAGATGTAAAATAGTTGTGTGTATCTTTCGGCATATTGATTAAAAACTGAAAGACAGCTCACACAATGACAGCGAGGTCTTGAACTGGCACTACACACAAGGGGTTATCTCAGTAACTAAAATTAATAAGAAAAGGTGCTTTTCTAGTTATCGAGTGGAGTGACAGTCAAGTTTTCAAGAAAAAAAAATCACACCAAAGCCTCAGCAATTACACACCTATTCAAAGTGGTTAAAACCAAACAAAAATGAAAAAACACAAAGTGACAAGCAGGTTACCAGGTAATTAGTGCTCTCAACCATTGCTGCTGGACTGCTCTGGAAAATTCTTCAGCAGCATCTATAAATATCAATCGCATATCCTCCTGCCCACCAGCGTCAATTTAGTATACATTACCGTAAAAGAAGCCACGTTTGAATTAAAGGCACATTAAGGGAACATCTAAGCTTCCTGGGCTGGATAACATTTTTCCGTGCTTCCTTTGAAATGTGGACATAAGGACCGGTGGATGGCGTTTTCCGGAGTCCCTTTCCTTCTATTTTCCAGGCTTGAGTTTTTCCTAATTCACATCAGGAAGAGAACTTGCACGCGAGTTCTGCTGAAACCGATTACGGCTTGACATGAGGTGGTTAGACATGTGATTTACAGCAGTTTCACAGCAAGCACTTGGAAATCTAACTTGCCGCTGCAGACTGGATGTCACAGATCCTTGAGAAACAAGAGTTTTCCCAGGAGTCCCTGAGAACTGTCTGTCCTGGAGACTCAGGCAGAGATGCTCCAGTATCTACCGCCACTTCTTTATTATATCTCTACTTACAAGTAAAGACATCTTGCTTCTGTCTGGGCTCCTCCAAGTGAAAAGTCCTCACCAAGTTTGTGTAAACTATGGCTCTTATACAAAAGCATTTCTTTTTCAGAAGAAATGCTTCTTAATAAAGCCAGACTGTTACCAACCAAGCGAATTTGCAGCTGTAATTGAGTAGAGACTACGCTAGTATGACGTAACCGTAGGATTTGTATAAGAACACCCAACTCATTTATAACATATATGCAGAAGACCTATGTCAGACCCCTACAGCCTTCAGATTTCTGTGAACCCTCTTGAGTCCCAGTCTGATTCTGTTTTCATGGTGCCCCTGAACCCTCTGGGTCCTCTGACCTTTCCTCCCCCTTGCCACAGGACTCCCTGAGCTTTACCTAATGTTTGATGTTTGGCGGTGGGACTACCCGCCAGATTCCAATATTCTCCCCCTATTTGCCCCTCCTCCTAGTACCTCCTGTTCCCACACCGCCCTGCCCCGAGTTTATCCTTGAAATCTATTCCCGTTGCCCTTCTCAGGGCGATCCCTGCAACCTCCTTCAGCTCTCCTTGTTAAGTCCCTTCTGGGTCTGTGGATTGTGGAGCGGTTATCCTTTATTTGCAGTTAATATCTACTTATAATAGAATACATGCCATGTTTGTTTTTCTGGGTCTGGGTTTCCTTACTCGCTTTGGCTTTTGCCAGTTCCATGCATTTGCCTGCAAACTTCATGATGTCATTGTTTTTAACAGCTGAGTAGTGTTCCGTTGTGCAAATGTATCACCTTTTCTTTTTCCATCTTCAGCTGAGGAACCTCTAGATTGTTTCTAGTTTTTGGCTATTAAGAATAAAGCTTCTGTGATCATAGTTGAGAACTATTGTAACCAATGAGGTTTATGATTGATTCGTTTATTAATTTAAATTGTATTAATTTATTCAGGTTACAACTCAATTGTTATCCCATCACTTGTATCCTCTCATTTCTCCCTCCCTACCACCTTCACTTGGTGGGGAGGCCTGATAGTACTCGGGGAAAGAATAAGCAGGCTACCAAGATGAGACTTGAGAGCCTATGACCATATAGCAGGGGAGGAGGATCCCATCTGTTATAGACCTAGGGGAGGGGAATAGGGTGAAGGTGGTCAAGTATGGAGCTTTATGATTGATTCTTAAATTACTCACAGTCACAGAAAAATGTTTATTTTCTATATATTATGGGAACAATAGAATTCTTTTGTTTGGTGCTATTTTACTTATACTGAAGTTACAGTGTTTCCTATCATACTGGATAGTTCCAAAATTACCTACACTTAAATCAGTTATGTTAAAAATTAGTTTCAATAATGAAAATTTTGTCCTGAGACACCTGAAACAATATCTTTATCAATTCTCTGAATGATGAGTTTAAACCTGTGGAATGTTTATAGATAGAATATCCCATTATCCTGTGCTTGAAGAATCCAAGTTATCAAGAAGTTCATTGGAAGACGACAAAATAGTGTGATTAGAAATGTGCTGTGTGAGTACTAATGTTGTCAAATTCCTAGGTGATGATGGTGTATCCTTTAGCTTAGACTGAAGACCTGCTTGATGGCAAAGATTACTTAAAAATTTTAAATCATCTATGGTAATAGCTAGGGGCCTGATGAAACCTTAGAAATCAAGGTATGCAAACTGATCCAAATACTATTCACAAAACAGGTAGTGCTATCTAAACCACACTATACCCCCACAGGTAATATTGCTAGATTGATCAAATCTATATATTTCAAGAATAAAAGAACACATAAGAAATTCCTATACTTCTGCAAGGACCCATATGTATTAGTGGTGAATCACTGAACAGTAGTGTATTTTACTAAATATTTTATACTTGCTGATTAATCTCTGTTAAGACAAACTTATAATTAACTTCAGCCTAGCAATTTCTAAAATTATCCCTCTCTCATATCTCTTATTAAATGTCTCATGATTATTTTCATGTATCATTTGTTATAGCAGCAAACTAAATAAACTAAAATTATTTCAGCTACAAGCATATTCTTGTTAGTCTTCAGCTGATAGATCTATCATTAGGAACAAAAAATAAAGATTAGTGAAAATTTGACTTGCTTTTAAATGTGCATAGATGAATTCCAACATTGCTATTTCAAAGTTTCATCTAAATGGTTAAAAAGCCCATACTGACATTCAAAATGTTTTCCTCGTTGTTGCTTTTAATTAAACCTAGAGCCTGGTGACTGGTAAACTAGATAACTCTAAAGAATGATTAAAAGGAAAATGCATGAAAGATGAAAATCTTCATTTTCATTCAGTTTTAAGTTTCAGCAACCAAATGCATTAATGGAAATTCACTCATACTCACTTATGGAAATTCATTTTCTTTCTTCATTGGTTTTATGACAAGTAATCTAAAAAAGAAAAATTTAATACCCAATGTTTTCCATCGATTCCAGTTCCTACAATAAAAACAGTGAGGTACTCATGTAGACTGTGATCAAGAGAGTTTTTTTTTCCTACATTTTTTAATTCCAGAGAATTCTAAATTGACATGAGATTCTCTTTATGCTGACACAATAATAACACCCAGTACCTCAAATATTTATTATCTTCTAATTGTCCTGAGAAAAATAAGAGAAATTACAACTTTCAGACTAATCAAAATGGGGTAATTATATGAATTATCTAATATTGAAATTGTATATAATTTAGCATTAAATGTAAGGTACTAAAAGCTATTTTACATTTCAAGATATCAGATTTACCTTCTTATTAGGGAGATGGGGATGTACAAAATAATACTCAGATAGTAATTATGAGTTCTAAATCAAAAATAAGTAATTTTAGACCATTTATTTATTTATTTATTATAATTTATTCACATTACATTCCAATTGTTATACCTTTGCTCTTATCTGCCAGCTCCCACCCTCACTCCCTCCCTCTTCGGCCTGTTTCCCTCCCTTAGACCTCTGACAGGGGTGGGGAGCTCCTTCCCCGCTGTGTGATCACAGACTATCAGGTCTCATTGCAATAGCCTGCATGCCCTTACTCTGAGTGCCCGTCTCCACCCACCAAGGGGCCGTTATCAAATTGCAGGCACCTAAGTTCACATCAGAGGCAGTCTCCTCACCACCTCCTCTCATGCACACACATGGAGAATGAGCTGCCCATCAGCTACATCCAACCAGAGGGGCCTAGGCATTCTACATGCACTGTTCTTGGTCAGTGCATCAGTGTGTGCAGACCCCTGGGTCCAGATCCACTAGCCTTGGTGGTCTCCCTGTGGAACACCTGACCCCTCTGGGTCCTTCCACTGTTGCACACTCTTCTGTGCAACTCTCTGCTCTCTAACCAAGCTCCAACTGTAAGTCCCAGTAATTTTCCTGAACCCCAGCTGGGTGGAGTTTCTCAGAGGACGTCTATGTTTGGTTAGTATCCACTTATAGGCAAATATATATCATGCCTGTCTTTCTGGGTCTGGGTTACCTTAATGAGGCTCATCTTTTCTATTCCATTCATTTGCCTGCTAAGTTCGTCAAGTAAGAAATGGGACCTCATGAAACTGAAAAACTTCTGTAAGGCAAAGGACAGTCAACAGAATAAAAGGACAGTCTACAGACTGGGAAAGGATCTTCACCAACCTTACATCTGACAAAGGGCTAATATCCAAAATATATAAAGAACTCAAGAAATTAAAAACCACCAAACCAAATAATCCAATTAAAAATGGGGCACAAAGCTAAACAGAGAATTCTCAAGGAAGGACTACCAAAAGGCTGAGAAACACATACAGAAATGCATAATGTCCTTAGTCATCAGGGAAATGCACTTCAAAACAACTCTGAAATTCCACCTTACACCTATCAGAATGGCTAAGTGCAAAAACTCAAGTGACAGCACATACTGGTAAGGCTGTGGAGAAAGGACAACACACCTCCATTGCTGGTGGTAATGAAAACTAGTACAACCACTTTGGAAATCAAGCTGATGCTTTCTCAGAAAATTGGGAATAGTGCTACTTCAAGACCAGCTATACCACTCCTGGGCATATACCAGAAAGATGCTCCACTGTGCAACAAGGATATTTGCTCAACTATGTTTATAGTAGCCTTATTTGTAATAGCCAGAATCTGGAAACAACCTAGATGTCCCTCAACCGAAGAATGGACTTTAAAAAAAAACTTTGGTACTTTTGCACAATGGAATACTTACTCAGCTCTAAAAGCAAAGAAATCTTGATATTTTCAGGCAAATGAATTTTTTTTCTCTGTAACCTTGGCTGTCCTGGACTCACTCTGTAGACTGGGCCACCTATCCCAGTGCCCTGTTGGTTTTTTTTTTTTTCTGTTTGTTTGCTTACATTATTATTATGATTATTTTATTTCATTAAGGCTTATCATTAAACATTCTAATTGTATCACACCTTATAAAATTAATACCAGAGATACTAAAAGCCATGCTCCGTTTCAAAATACTTCATTGTGAAACCCAATACATAAAAAATATTAAGTTGTTTGGAATTTGAGATGTCTTGTATAAAATTAGCCTGTTCAACAAAACGACTACCTTAAATTTTTTTATCTTTCAAGACTCCTTTTGTTGCTATAAAATTTATTTAGTTAATAAATAATTATGAGGAGAGCCAAGATGGCGTCGATCAGTAGGCACCATAGCTGATCTACTCTGAAAAGACCAGGGATGTGAATGGAGCCACAGACTGCTGGATTTTGAGAACTGTAGGTGAGTGGGGCCCCAAACGCCACAGACCACCAGGGGGTCTAACCCTGGGACAAGCAATAGCCCGGAGGTGCTAAGTGCACTCCCCAAACCCTGAAACAGAATCCACAACCAAGCTGCAGCGGACACATAAAACCCAAACTCGCCATTTGGGGAGGAGATTCTCCGGAGCCCCCAGCCTGAGGAGTCTCAGCGAATAGGGTGAAACCACCATTGAACCTCTCCATCCACACCACGCCAAACTGCAGAGGTCACCTGCCTAGCCTGGGAGCATTCAGGCTAGAAGATACAGGGGACTCCCGCCAGCGGCCTGAATCGCCATTGTCCCTAGCTGCCCACCCGGGCTGCTGGCACTAACCCGGCACTCCCTAAACAACAGAACCTAGCTGGGTCCATTCTTGCGGGCCCACAACAGGACCTCCCACAATATAGGGAGCAGTGGGTCGACTTGCAGGGTCTATCTGCTGACCTAAAGCGACTTGGGAGCATTCGGGCTTTCACTGGCGGAAAGAGAAGATACAGGGGATTCCCGCCAGCGGCCTGAATCGCCATTGTCGCCAGCTGCCTGCCCGGGCTGCCGGCACTAACCCGGGACTCCCTAAACAACAGAACTTAGCTGGGTCCATTCTTGCGGGCCCGCGACAGGACCTCCCATAATATAGGGAGCCATGGGTCAACTTGCAGGGTCTATCTGCTGACCTAAAGTGACCTGGGAGTGTCCTGGCATATAGGGGCGTGGAAACTGCTGCCTTCTTGGATATTGCCAGTGGCCTGAAACCATACTGTCTCAGGCCCACCAGGCACTGATCCTATAATCTCCAACAGGCAGATCCTAACTGGGTCAGCTCCTGCAGACCCATCAAGAACTCCCAAATTCATAGGAGAGGCTGGACGCTCCTAAAGAGTATAGAGGCAGAGCTAAAAGACAGCTACAACCCAGAAGATCTGATACACCTGAGGTCTTGGCTACAAAGCAACAGGAAAGACAGGCAGCTGGGATCAACCTACATAACCAGAGAGCTTGTGTGCTGACCTTACTCTAGATCCCAAAACTGCTGATCTGAATTACAGCAATAAGGTGAAAAGGCCCAAACAGAAACCTACTTTGCATGACTCAGCCTGGTGCCTAAGGTGTTGAGAAAAATCTCTAGGAGTAGAACCTGAATCACCTGCCTGGTCCAGGGAAATATTCCCTGATCCCCACAGGTAAGGGCACCCTACCTATAATCAGACATCAACTATCCACTCCCACACAGGGAAGGTCACTACAAACCACCTCCCAACATCAGAGTCACCAAAATGACAAGGGGACAATGAAAGAACGCTAACAAAAACCAAAACAGGATGGCATCACCAGATCCCAGCAATACCAATGAAAACAACCTGGAGAACCCAACAACAATTGATATACAAGAAAATGACCTCAAGTCCTTAGTAAGTAAGATGATAATGGAGGAAACAAATAAAATCTGTAAACAAATGCAGGAGGAGGCAAACAAGAGGGCTGAAGACTTAAAAGAGTCATATAGAGGCATTTGAAGAATTTCAGAAAAATACAAATATCCAGATGAAGGAAATCATTAAAACAGTTCAAGACCTGAAAATAAAAATGAAAGCTATCATAAAAGAACACACAGAAGAAAAACGTGATCGAGAAGCTTCAGAAAAGAAAGCAAGCATCTCAGAGGTGGCCTTATCTAACAGATAGCAAGAAATGGAAGAACAGATATCAGGACTTGAAGATACAATCGCAGAAATGGAAACATCCATCCAGGAAAATGCTAAATCTGAAAATTTCCTGACACAGAGCATCCATGAAATAAAAGACAACATGAAAAGACGAAATTTGAGAATAATAGGGATAGAGGAAAGAGAAGGCAACCGACTCCACATCCCAGAGAATATGTTTAATTGAATAATAGAAGAAAATTTCCCCAATTTGAAGAAGGAGATGCATACGAGCATACAAGAGGCTTACAGAACACCAAATAGAATAGACCTGAAAAGAAAATCTTCCCGCCACATAATAATAACAACACAAAATATACAGAACAAAGAAAAAATATTAAAAGCGGCAAGAGAAAAAGGCTGAGTAACATATGAAGGCAAACCTATCAGAATTACTCCTGACTTCTCAGAAGAGACCATGAAAGCCAGAAGGGCCTGGACAGAGGTTCTGCAAACCCTAAGAGAACACAGATACCAGGCAAGAATACTTTACCCAGTGAAATTATCAATAACCATTGACGGAGAAAACAAGATATTCCATGACAAAAACAAATTCAAGCAGTACCTAGCCACAAATCCAGCTTTACAGAAGTTACTACAAGGAAAACTCCACCCCAAAGGGTCAAACTACAACCAAAACTACATAGGAAATAGGTAACTATACCATCGCAAAATCACAACCTCACAAAATCTCGACTGTTACAAATACCAAAAATGAAGGGACTTAGCAATCACTGGACATTAATATCTCTCAACGTCAATGGTCTCAATTCTCCAATAAAAAGACACAGACTAACTGACTGGATGCATAAACATGACCCAACATTCTTCTGCATTCAAGAAACACATCTCAACCACAAGGACTGACATTGTCTCAGAGTGAAAGGTTGGGGAAAAATATAACAAGCAAATGGTCACAAGAAACAAGCTGGGGTAGCCATTCTAATATCTAATAAAATAGACTTTCAATCAAAATTAATCAAAAGGGATGAGGATGGCCACTTCGTACTCGTCAAAGGTAAAGTCAATCAAGAAAACATCACGATTTTGAACATCTATGCTCCTAATACAAGGGCTCCCACATTTGTAAAAGAGTTATTAACAAAGCTTGAACCACTCATTGATACCCACACATTAATAGTGGGAGACTTCAACACCCCACTTTCACTCAAGGATAGGTCATTGAATCAAAAACTAAGCCGGGAAATAACTTCATTAACCAATGTCATGAATCATATGGATCTAACAGATATCTACAGAACTTTGCACCCAAATGCAAAGGATTATACCTTTTTCTCAGCACCCCATGGAACGTTCTCCAAAATTGATCACATAGTGGGTCACGAAGCAAACCTCAACAGATACAAGAGGATTGAAATAATACCTTGTATCTTATCAGACCACCATGGTCTAAGGCTGGACTTCAACAACAACAACAGAAATAACAAAAAGCATACTAACACGTGGAAACTAAACAACTTTCTCCTTAATGACACATGGGTCATGGAAGAAATAAGGGGAGAAATAAAAGACTTCCTGAAATTCAATGAAAATGTTGGAACAACATACCCAAATTTGTGGGGCACATTGAAAGCAGTGCTAAGAGGAAAGTTCATAGAACTAAGCGCCTTTAAAAAGAAAATGGAAACATCCCACATAAACAACTTAACAACACATCTGGAAGCTTTAGAAAAAAAAGAAGCGGAAACACCCAAGAGGAGTAGACGCCTAGAAATAATCAAACTCAGGGCTGAAATCAATAAATTAGAAACAAAGAGAACAATCCAAAGAATCAACAAAACCAAGAGCTGGTTCTTTGAGAAAATTAACAAGATAGACAAACCGTTAGCCAATCTAACTAAAAGACAGAGAAACACTATCCAAATAAACAAAACCAGAAATGAAAAGGGAGACATAACAACAGACACCGAAGAAATACAAAGAATCATCAGAACCTACTTTAAAGGCATAAATGCCACAAAATTTGAAAATCTAAGGGAAATGGACAATTTTCTCGACCGATTCCATTTGCCAAAATTGAATCAAGACCAGATAAACAAATTAAATAGCCCTATTTCTCCTATAGAAATAGAAGCAACCATTGATAGTCTCCCAACCAAAAAAAGCCCAGGGCCAGATGGTTTCAGTGCAGAATTCTACCAGTCTTTCAAAGAGGAGCTAATACCAATACTATTCAAGCTATTCCGAAAGATAGAAATGGATGAAATATTACCAAATTCATTCTATGAGGCCACAGTCACATTGATACCCAAACCCCACAAAGACGCAACAAAAAAAGAGAAATTCAGACCAATTTCTCTTATGAACATTGATGCAAAAATACTTAACAAAATACTCGCAAAGCGAATACAACAGCTTATCAAAGATATCATTCACCATAACCAGGTAGGCTTCATTCCAGGCATGCAGGGATGGTTTAACATACGGAAATCCATCAATGTAATCCACCATATAAACAAACTGAAAGAAAAAACCCGCATGATCATCTCTTTAGATGCAGAAAAAGCATTTGACAAAATCCAGCACCCATTTATGTTTAAAGTTCTGGAGAGATCAGGAATACAAGGCAGTTTTCTAAACATCATAAGGCTATATACAGCAAACCAACAGCCAACATTAAATTAAATGGAGAGATACTCAAGGAAATTCCTCTAAAATCGGGGACCAGACAAGGCTGCCCACTTTCCCCATACCTCTTCAATATAGTTCTTGAAGTTCTAGCCAGAGCAATAAGACATCAAAAGGAGATCAAGGGGATCCAAATGGGAAAGGAAGAAGTTAAATTATCCCTATTTGCAGATGATATGATAGTGTATATAAGTGACCCCCAAAATTCCACCAGAGAACTCCTACAGCTGATAGACACCTTCAGCAAATTGGCAGGATACAAAATAAATTCAAAAAAGTCAGTAGCTTTCCTATATACAAATGATTAACAGGCAGAGGAAGAAATTAGGAAAATTACTCCCTTCACGATAGCCACAAGCAATATAAAATACCTAGGAATAACCCTAACCAAGCAAGTGAAGGACTTATTTGAAAAAAACTTTAAATCTCTGAAGAAAGAGATTGAAAATGACATCAGAAGATGGTGAGATCTACCTTGTTTGTGGATTGGGAGAATTAACATAGTAAAAATGGCCATTTTACCAAAAGCAATTTACAGATTCAATGCAATCCCTATCAGAATACCTACAAAATATTTTGAAGATATTGAAAGAACAATTCTCAACTTCATATGGAGAAGCAAAAAGCCCAGAATAGCAAAAACAATCCTATACAATAAAAAATCCTCTGGAGGAATCTCCATACCTGATCTCAAGCTGTACTATAGAGCAACAGTAATTAAAACAGCATGGTACTGACACAGCAATAGGCTAGTGGATCAATGGAATCGAACTGAAGACCCAGAGATGAATCCGCACACATTGGTCACTTGATTTTTGACAAAGAAGCCAAATCCATTCAATGGAAAAACGACAGCACCATTTGTTGATGATGCTGTCGTTTTTCCATTGAATGGATTTGGCTTCTTTGTCAAAAATCAAGTCCAAGTAGATTAAAGACCTCAACCTAAAACCAGAGACATTAACCCAATTAGAGGAAAAAGTGGGGAAGAGTCTGGACCACATAGGTACAGGAGACAACTTCCTGAATAGAACACCAACAGCCCAGGCCTTAACGTCAACAATTAATAAATGGGACCTCATGAGGCTGAGAAGCTTCTGTAAGGCAGGTGACACTGTCAAGAGAACAAAGCGACAGCCTACAGACTGGGAAAAGATCTTCACCAACCCTTCGTCTGACAAAGGTCTAATATCCAAAATATATAAAGAACTCAAGAAATTAAACACCACCAAACCAAAGAACCCAATTGAGAAATGGGCTTTGGAACTAAACAGAGAATTCCCAACAGATGAATATCAAATGGCCGAGAAACACTTAAAGAAATACTCAACCTCCTTAGTCATCAGGGAAATGCAAATCAAAACAACTCTGAGATTCCATCTTACACCCATCAGAATGGCTAAGATCAATAACTCAACTGACACCACATGCTGGAGAGGATGTGGAGAGAGAGGAACACTCCTTCATTGCTGGTGGGAATGCAAACCAGTACAACCACTTTGGAAATCTATCTGGCGCTTTCTCAGAAAAATGGGAATAGAGCTTCCTCAAGACCCAGCTATTCCACTCCTTGGAATATACCCAGAAGATGCACTACCACACAACAGAGACATATGCTCAACCATGTTCATAGCTGCCTTATTCATAATAGCCAGAACATGGAAACAACCTACGTGTCCCTCAGTAGAAGAATGGATAAAGAAACTGTGGTATATTTACACTATGGAATACTACTCAGCTATTAAAAACAAGGAATTCCCGAAATTTGTGGACAAATGGATTGAACTAGAAATTATCATAATAAGTGAATTCACCCAGAAGCAGAAAGACTCAAATGGTACATACTCACTTATATCGAGACACTAGTCCAAGGGGTACGACCCCATGAAAAACTTTACCTACCAGGAAAGTGGGTCAGAGGGGAGAAAATCCTATTGAGATTTTAGGGGTGAGAAGCCTGGGAGAATGAGGAAATAGAAGGATCCAGAGGGTCCTGGAAAACTACAGGCGGGTCTGGGCCCTGGGGTCCTCCTCAAACTATGGCACCAGCCAAGGAAAATATAGGCAGTAAACTTCGAACCCCTACCCAGTCTAGCCGATGGACAGGACATTCTCCACCGTTAAGTGGAGAAGGGGATCTGACTTTCACACATACTCTGATGCCCCATATCGGACCATGTCCCTTGGATGGGGAGGCCTGGTGGCACTCAGAGGAAAGACAATAAGTCACCAAGAAGAGACTCCATACCCTAGGAGCATATACAGGGGGAGGAGGTCCCTCTCAGTCACAGACATAGGGGAAGGGAGTAGAGTGGGAAGCGGGAGGGAGGAAAGAAAGGGAGGATACAAGGGATGGACTAACAATTGAGATGTAATATCAATAAATTAATTTAAAAAATTAAAAAAATAAAAATAAATAATTATGAGATCCATCTCATTTTCCATAAATACATACTCTTTAGTGGAAAAGTATGAAAATATTTCAGTTTTGATATAACCATTATTTCCATTTTGAACTCATTAGTACACTCAGTTCAAGAAAATTAAGTCACATGAAAGCATTGTATTTTAAAAAATAATAGATTTTTAGGATCTTAACATAATAAAAACCCAGCTTTTTGTTCCTCTATTTTAAACCATTAACTTTTAAATTAACTTTTATTCGGTTTTTGTGCCTACTTGATATAGGAATATAGAAGAGACATTTTGAGAGTGTCACATTTAGTCTGCTAAACTTTCTTTTTTGGGAAAATAATGAAAATTTTATTTTAAAAGCACTTTGCTGTTTTGGTTTTTAAGAAGAATCATAAAGTCGGGTGAGTAGGATGGTGGAGGTAAATCTGGGAGGAATGAGGTGTCAATATGATCAAAGTACATTATATGAAATTCTCAAAGAATCAATCAAGTTTGGCTTATTATCAGGCCTATAATTATTATTCCATCAGTATTTTCTAACCTGTGAGCAATCAATCAAGACAAAGACACCTGCTATATTTTAAAATAGCCTCGGTGAACCTGGAGCAGGGCAGATATTAATCCCCTAAACTACGTCCCATAGGGGGACAAATATGGAATCCCTGCTCCAATCTCATGCCATTTGCTTCTAATAATTTATATCAAGGTGCCTCCATCCATAATCCCAAACACTTGCTAATTATCATAGTCTGGCCCAAGTCTCCATCCATGCTGGCCACATGCTTCTCCTCCAACTAACCCATGATGCATTGCTACAGGAAATGTCCCAATAGATGAATGTTTTTGGATACCTAGTTTTCAGCTTCTTGGCAATGCTGATGAACCTTTAAGAGACAAAGGCTAGCTGGAGGAAATGCTCCATTAGGGGCAGGCCTTGAAGTTTTATAGATCTGCTTCTTGTCTGTCTCTGCTGTCTCTTCTACAAAACATGTGATGAACTTAGAAGTCCAAGCCATGAACAAATGCTTTATCCTGCAGTGTAAGTGGGGAGCAGTATGCCTGATGTCTGTCCTTCCTGCTTCAGTAGACCTAGCTGTCCTTTCAAGCTATGAGGCAAAGTAAAGATTTCCTCTCTTAGTTACTTCTTGGCAAATATTTTGGTTGTAGGAATGGAACAAATAACTAATACAGTTATTAATAATGACATTTCCAACATTACATCCATAGTGACAAGAAAGCATACATATGACATTCATAGTGGAGGTAACTCTTTCTTGCACGGTGTTGACCAAGAACACATTGGAAGTCCAACTCATCAAACTATTCCTTCTTTTCAGTGCTTAGTTTTATTCATTGACAGTGCATCTCATATCAAAATTCATAAACTTTATTCACCTCTGGTCTCTGCCTCTCTTACTTTGCATCTCTTTTTTATAGTAATCTTTACTTGCACACACTGCTTACCTTTTTCTATTCATATTTGTCCTTCTTTTCAAGTTGGTTATGTGAAAGAAAAACAAAAGAAACCAACTCATGTTCTTTTGAAATTTTGTATACAACCTTAAGGTCTAACAAGCTCCCAAAGGTTCCATCTATCAATGCTATTGTTTTAGAAACTAAGCTTTATTGTGAATAAAGAAAAATTAGAAATGGACCTGAGGCCAATTGTCCAATTATTTTATTTTAAAATAAAGCCTCTGATCAAAATAAATGTTGAGTGAGGTATCACGATGATGAATAAGGTGTTTAGTAGCTATTGATGGATGTGGTGGTAATGCAGCTACATATTAGGTATAAGTGTCTAATTTTCTGAGGACAAATTGCAGCTCCTGCCATGTTGGAAGAATTCCAATGTGATCAATCTTAATTTGCCACCAGTTGGCTGTCTTTCCCTCCAGGGAATGGTGCCATTTCAAAGAAGCAACAGTCATTCCTGTTGTTGACATATTGGGTATGCAGTAGTAATAATGGCCAAGTAAATCTTGGTAAGACAAGATTGTGTAATCATTTTATCCCAACAGCATTTGATACATTTTTCTTGTGTTAATTTAGTGAGAACCAGGTCAATTGGGAAAGGAGGCAGATTAACTAGCATGGAAAAGATCAATTTTCTCTACCGACCAGAGTAAGCTTGAAATGTAGAAGATGCACTCTAATTATCTATCAATCTAAAGCCCATTAAAGATCTCTGCATTAGTTCTTATACTGAGCTCCATCTTGTATCCATTCTTGTATTGTTATTTTTCAAAGTTGTTGATAGTTAGTGGAGAGCTTACCTAACATCTATGAACCAATAGAGCATCAAAACTTTAGACACATGCTCTTGCAGATAATGCAGACTTGGAGATTCATCACTTAGCATCCACTACTGATATCCTGGAAAATTAACCCCCCTTTTTTTCATTCAAGGGCATATCTTTGAGGGACTATGTGAGCAATCAGTGCTGTTTTAGCATGGCTATACAGTAAATATGCAAAAGAAAGAAAACCATCATGTTATGCAAAAAATTCACCAGGAGAGGACACCCTTTAGAATGAAAATCATTGCTAGCTATGTACCTCATAGAGAAATAGATGCAGAATATAGACAGAAATTAAAAAAAAAAAAAAAAAAACAAGACCAAAATACCTCATTCAAAATGGGTCTCAGACTAGAGCAGAGATTTAGTTATCAAAAGAAGAAAAATATTGCCTAAAACATATCTCATAATTTTTCATTGTCCCTAGCAATTAGGAAAATCTGAATCCAAACAGACTTGATATTTTATTTTATCACAATTAGAGTGGAAATGATTAACAAAATAACTAACACCCAATGCTAGAGGGGATGTGGAGAAAGCAACCCTCATTCACTGCTGATGGGACTGCCAACAAGTCCTTTTACTCTGGAAGTCAATGTGGAAAATTCTCAAAAAGCTAAGAATGGATCTATCTTATAAACTAGCTATGACATTCTTCAGCATATGCCCAAAGAATTCAACATCCTACTTCATGGATACAGGCTCAGTTATGTTCACTGTTGCTGTATTTACAACAGCTAGAAAAAAGAAACAATCTAATTGTACTCCAACTGACAAATGGATAATAAAATGTGGTACCACAGAATAATATGCAGCTGTAAAGAAAATGAAATCATGACATATGCAAGTAAAGGGTTGAAAGCATAACAAATAATTTTAAATGAAGTTGCCTAGACCTAGAAAGATACATGTCACATTTGAGGCTCCTAGGTCAAAATATTCATATGGATTATTTAATCTGAGTAACTACATGGGCTGAGAAAGTAAAACCAGACCATCTCTGGGGTTAGGGGCTTGGGGAACAATAAAGGATAAAATAGCAAGGAGAGTGACTTGGGAAATCAAGGGGCCTCTAACTAAAGAGAAGAAGGAAAATAAAAATAGAAGAAGGAGCGAGGAAGATAAAATAACAGTCGTGGTATCTGAAAAAGTCAGAAAGAATCATACTAATAACTATTAACCTAAAAATATCTTTAACTCCACATGCATATATAGTTTAAGCAACATTTTCTCATCTGGGATGGCAATCTTCCTTCCAAGAGCTTAAGGCCATCTAACATAAATTCCAATATCAGGAATTAGAAATCCTCTTTTTTATTGTTGGTCAGGATGGTCCATGTGAATTTCCAAATATTATAGGCTATTGCTCTTTAATTTGGTTCCTATTCTCTACTTCCACCACAGATGTGGAAGTTAAGTTCCTATTGCTGAAGACACCATGTACCTCAAAGACAGGGCCTAGAGCCTCATGAACTGGATCTGATTTGAAAGTATTATTCCTGAGGACTAGACTTCATGATAACATCATAGAAGCCTCTAAAAGAGAGACACAATGTAATAATGATGCCTGTGAACTGCAAAAATAATGACCAGCACAGCTTAATGAGCCAAAGGGTACGGTAGTGGCACACATGCCTTAGTAGTGACTAATAGCTCTCTAATTGGACTTAAGACTCACACAGCAAGAGAGAAACCATGTCTGGTCCTAGAAATCTACCCACCTATCAGAGCTAGTGAAGTCATGGATCTTGGAGGATTATCTGCGACCCTCAGTTTACTAAGCCAGCACAATACTTAACACCTGAAACATGTGTTCTCATGACCTCAGATAAGTTAAAGAGTCGTCATCACTCTATTCAGAACAGAGAAAATTACAGGGAACTATAGCTAATCAAAAAGTAGAGTGGTAGAGGTCAGTTTTAACTGATGTATCTACAACGCAAATCCTAAATCTAATGTTCAGGAATTATTGCTGAAGTGGAGGTCAATAGAGTGTAGGGTCCGGGTGAACAGAGAATTTGCTGATATTATATCTCTTAGAAATGTTAGAAACTACACCCATATAGTAGCTCCAAGATGACTTTCCAAGCCTGAGACGAATGAGGACAACAACATGCTGATGTGGATGGGAGAAAGCATAGGGAGGAGGCCTTAAGTCTACATAATGAACTACAGCAAAGTAGGAGTTCTGAGAGCTGGCCAAACTATTTTCCTTTGGGAAGATCACATCAATGGTTATCCAATACCAAATGGGCATCTCTGGAAACATTCATGAAAGTAACATACAACCTAAGTAGATTCAGGAACATCTATCTCTCTAACTCTATCTATCATTTATCTATCCATCTATCTATCATCCACTTATCTATCGTCTAACTATCATCTATCTATCTATGTATCTACATACCTATATCTATTATCTTCTCTCTATATATATTTATATCTATCATCTATCTATACATTTATCATTGACACATACATATACACATATATATTTAATATCAGTTAAGGAGAAAAGAGATCATGAATTTGAAAGAGAATGAGGAGAGGTATACGGGATGGGGAGTTTTGAGGAAGGAAATGGAAGTGGGAATTGTAACTATACTGTAATAAAAAATAAATAATTAAAAAACCCTGGTCTCCAGTTTGTGGTGCTATTTTGGGACTTTCTGTTATCTGTCCATGGTAGAGCCAGCCTAGTTGGAGGAAGCCAGTGACAGGAAGCTGTATTTCTGCAAGCTTGTTGTATCTTCTTCTAGTTCCTGTCTCACTCTGTCCTTCATGGGTCCATGAAGTAACTAACTTTGTCTCCCACATCTTGTTCATCACAGTTCCTTGTCCCCAAATCACCATAATGGTCTCTCTTACTTAATACTTGTCACCCCAAACATCAGAGTTAGTCAACCACGCAGTAGCTTCCTTAACTGTGTCAAATGAAAGTTTCCTGTCTTTGTTTTTGTTTGTTTGTTTTTTGTTGTTGCTGTTGTTTTCTTTCATGAAAAAATCTGACTACCATAGGAAAATTTTGCCAGGCATCTGGCCGCTACTCTGACTAAATCTGACCAGGTTTTTCTAAGCTTTGAAATTGTCTTGTGGAAGGAAATGGAAAGAATATGGGCCAGAGAATCCTCAGTCTCCTATAAAGCAGTGCTTGCTTACATTGCTGTTCTCATGGAACCTTGGAAGACTAGGGTTAGTTGGAAAAGTGAACTATAAAGACTGGTGCTTGTGAAGTTTCAGGGCAAAGTGAGAAATCTATTGGGACTGAGGGACTGATTTACACTAGAGGTACAAGCAACACATTGCAGCAAATGACTTCTGTTTGGAGCATTGACTGAGATGTTGAAAAGGCTAATGCATCTGAAATGGAAAATTTAGGAGGATTTGGTATGAAGGTGTGGCAAGGTTAGTAGTACCTTCTGCCTCACACAGTTTAGAAGAAGAACTGGGAGCCGCTTTCACGGAAGAAATATGTGGAAAGGTGGAATCTTATAGAAAAAAGGAAACGTGTTTAAAGTTTCAGACAAAGCAGACACAGATACTAAAGAAATTAGTGCCATTAAAAAGAAACCTAGTATTACATCAGTAGGAGAATCACAGATGCAAAAACAAGAAAAAGCCTCCAGGGTGTGTCAGGAAGTGAAAGGCTCCATCTGTGGCAGCTCAAGGCTGTGAAAGCTTAAACCCATTTGAAAGACTGTTTTGGAGAGGAGTGCTTTAACACTTACTGCTGGTTGTTTCTATTTTCTACAGCTCAGCGGTCAGAAGGTAAATGGGGTTGGGAAAAGAAAGGGGGAGTTACTTATATCTTGATGTGACATTAAGCATTGGCAATTTACATGGATTTTATAGGCATATAGATGCAAAAATGACAAGGTCATTGAAGGCTTCTACCCAGATTTCAAAGGAAAGCCCTTGAGTTCAGGAAGTGTGTGACAGGGCTATAATTATTTCTGCAGTTAGGCTTTGAAAGGAAAGGATGGTTTCTGAAGCTGTGATGGTAAAGCCAATGACACAGCGGAGGTCTCAAGATCCTAGAGAGGCTCGGAACACAGAATGTTTTGCCAGAAAGGTCACAGGCAGTGAGCACAGTCAAGGCAAGAATGAGGCCGCCTGGGCTGCAACTGACAAGACCTGGGAAGAAGCCACTGCATTCAAGCCTTTTGGAGCTCATTTGCTGACTCATATTTATCTCAGGGCTACCATTTGAGGAAAATTGCTTTTATCTTTCCAAATTCCTTTGAAAAAATCTTGGAAGAATCTATGTATAACCTTCCTGGCAAGATGTTTACAAATGTTTGCCTCTGTGTATAGCAGACAGTTTGCAATAGCATTATGATACTGAGTATCAAGCCAGTCATAGGCACACCAAGCCCAGCACATTGTAGTTTGCTATATAGGCAATTGATTAATTCTCTCATTATGTACACAGAATACCAGTCTTTTGAGTAACTGTTGTGGGTTTTATAAGCCCTAAATCTAGACTGTTCTGTAATACTGCTGCAAATGTCACAGGAAAAACCATTTTTACTTTACTTTAAAAGTAGAAAATTAAAACTCTAAAAGAACCTCACGCTAAGCAGTTGTAAAATTAATCTTTACTTCATAGGAGTCATATTGGTATGTATAGGTTCTATAACTTACTAGCAATAGGGGCTTTAACAAATAATTACATGGGTTTTAAAATGTTTTATTTTAGACATAATGATTAATTTACTAGTTTCTATGAATAAAATATTAATATTACAGCAT
Source organism: Acomys percivali (assembly GCA_907169655.1). NCBI lineage: Eukaryota > Metazoa > Chordata > Mammalia > Rodentia > Muridae > Acomys > Acomys percivali. The sequence goes on from OU015752.1 coordinate 16,029,332, forward strand.
GTATGTCTGAGTCAATGCTATGAATTCAATATATTCCTCATTAATTTTCTCTTAGTTCTTCAAAGTTATGCTTATAGATAAAATACTCTTGAACCATAAAAATGAATTAACTATTAATGCATATAACTGAGTAGATATTAAAAGGCATTGTAACGAAGGAAGCTAGGCATAAAAGACTATAGGCTGTAAGAGTCTATCCGAATTGAACTCAGAAGAGTCCACTGTAGTGACTGAATACAGACTAATAACTGCTTAGGACTGGAAATATAGAAGGTACTAACTAGATTATGGATATAGAAATTTCTGATGTGGGAAAAGTATGTTCTAACTATCCCAGTGATACATGTACGTATAAATAATTGAGGTTTAGACAAACATATTCTTACCCAACTATACTTTTGTAGTATGACTTTTCCCAGGGAGGTACAAATAAATGTTTAATCCCTCAGATAAAACACCAGTAATGGAACAACCACAAGAGCAAGAAAATGTTTCTGCCAACTTTCAACTCAGTAAACAAATGAGCTCATTGGATTTACTTCCAGGAATGTGTGTGAGGGGTTTCATATAGGTATATGGGTGACAAAAACAGTCACATCACCAGAAGAGCCACACTCCACATTGGCGAGGACCTCGTGATATCTCCATCGGGGAGTTCTGCCTTCCTGTAGCCTTCTGCATCCTTTAGACTATAGCACACACAAGATCACCTGTAAGAAACTTCAAAGACTGGAATCCAAAGTGAGAGTCCTAGGACACCCTTTCTTGCACAAGAGTATTAACAGGCCTAAAACCATGAGCACAGGTTTACTAATAACTGTTATGTGTGAATTTTGTTAGCATAAGTGAGACCAGGCCCAAGCATTTTGTCTTAGGATCACACTTGTTTTAGCCTAAGTCAATGTAAGTTTAGTGTAAGAGGGAAAAATGTTTTATTTAGAAACAGGACGTTAAAAAAAGAACACTATCCTTATTGTTTCCAGGATGGACCCCTTAGAGCAATATGTACCTTGCAGAGAAAGGGGTGCTGAGTGGGTTTTTCATACTTATTTTTGGAGATTTGCAGAATCTCTAAGAAGACTAAATGTCTTTTTTAGATTGCTGATTATGAGTGTACTACAGGTTGAATCCTTTTAGCAATAATGAAGCAATTAAAATAAAAACTCCATTCTAATGTCTATAATTAGGAGAAATGGTTTATGGAGAAAAATGCTGTCTTTGAAAAAAATCTATTTTTAGTTTAGTTTTTTTTTTTTTAAATTTTAAGTGTAAGAGCAAAGACAGAAAAACAGTGATTTTAAGCATCCGTTTGCTTTCAATTGACCGTAGATGACAATTCTTTATTAAAGTACTTGTTTTGAAGCACTCTGAACTTAATTGCTTCCTTCGAAGGAAGACTCAGCAGCATTGGGATGTGAGGGAAGCATTTTGTGGAACAACCTTGACAAAAATGATTTAAATGATGAATAACCTCAGATGGAGAAGGGACTAAGTGCTGACTCAGCAACTCTTCTCATGCAGTGTCTAAATCCAGGGTGCAGGCTGAGAGGAATCCTGTGATGTGTGCACACCAGAAGTTCATTTAACTGTCTGAGGTGTTGTGCATGTTCCGAAGTTTTCCTCCCCTAGGTATATACAGTGTTTGTCCTGCATGGTCATCCTCGTGTTTCTCAACAGGATCTGTAAAAGTTTTAAGTTCTTCCCTTTCTGTACCAGCAAAAGATAATCTGTTTTTGGCTTTCAGAACTACACAAGACATGGCATTACTTTTGCCTGGTAACCCAGCTTAAGCATCACACAGGGAGAATATTTATTGCACATTGTACCAGGCAGTGGGAACTTGCGGCATGGAAGCAGTAGAAAAGAGAACAAGATATGTTACCAGCAAGGCACTCAAACTTCTTAATTGGAAATAGGCATGAGTTAACACTTGACTTTAAAAGAAGAAGAAGGAGGAGAAGAAGAAGAAGAAGAAGAAGAAGAAGAAGAAGAAGAAGAAGAAG
>OU015752.1:16031344-16077849 GCA_907169655.1 Acomys percivali
AAGAAGAAGAAGAAGAAGAAGAAGAAGAAGAAGAAGAAGAAGAAGAAAAAGAAGAAGAAGAAGAAGAAGAAGAAGAAGAAAAAGAAGAAGAAAGAAGAAGAAGAAGAAGAAGAAGAAGAAGAAGAAGAAGAAGAAGAAGAAGAAGAAGAAGAAGAAGAAGAAGAAGAAGAAAGCTGGAGGTGGCATGGAGGGAAAGCTGGTTCTATGACTCATGAGGGACCTGTCCCCATCACTTGCCAGCTTACACATCAGGGCTCTTCTCAGTTGATGGCTCTGGCACAGATGCAGGCAGAAGAAAGACAAATCCTCCCTAGGAGGTTTGGGTAGCTACTGGGAATTTGACCATGTTCCAGTAATGGACAACACAGAGTGGACTTTTTTATTCTTTTTATTTTTCTTTGGTGGTGCTAGGTGCACAGTGGAAGGGGGTGGACATGGGGCTACTGAGGGGAGAGTGCCAAAATGTGAGATTCCCAAATAATTATTTAAAAAATAAATTTAAAAATCTGGACAAGATGGCTCACTCACAAAAAGAATCAGTGGACTTTTTTTCTCAGTTTCTGGTGGGTTGGAGCAAAGAAGGTTTGGGAATGATAAAACTAGATTAGGAGTCATGGGAATGGTTTGAGTATTAAAGTTTGTCAACTGTCTATTGTTCATGGGCATGGTTTCAAAAGATGGTTTTCTTTTGTATACAGCATCTGGACTTGTGCCTTCTGGACCTGTGAGCAGTTATTTCACCAAGAGATGTGTTTCTTTTGTTGTCTGAAGTTCTTTATCTAGATGTGGTGCCCCATGAGATCTCTCTCATCTCCATTCCTATTAGCATGTCAGTTGGTAATGTCCTTGTCCAGGACTTGTTTAGGCAGCGTTATTATTGAGGGATCATGGGTAAAGTTTCTCTGCCATTTTTAGAATACAGGATCTCACAGGAGGCTTCCTAGTTATCTGGATCTTAACAGTGTGTCTGCTTCTATTTTGTAATGGCCCCTGGGCCTAAGTTGCAGTCGCTGTGTTGTAGATTTATCATTTGGGGTCAGGAAAACCATGCTCCATTGTCTGTAGAAGAATATCTTGTTAATTGTATGGATGCAACACCTGTCTGTCATTAAAAAAAAAAAAACCAAACCTATGCCCTATATGAAAGAGTAGAATAGAAGTTAGGGCATCTGGTAGGCAGAAAGGACTCTGGGATAGAGCCAGGTGAGGGAAATTTGTTCAGGAAGATGTAAGGAAGACAGATGCATGGTATCTGATCAGAGGTAAGCAGCCAATGGTAGAATGTAGATTAGTATAAATGGGGCAAAATAAATTTTGAGCTAGTCACAGAAATGCCTAGCTATATGACGTAGGTGTTTGTAAAAATATTTTGAGTCTCATGAGTGACTATTCCAGGAGCTTGAGGCTGGGAGGAAAAACACAGACCCTGCTGCAGTTGTTCTCTGCATTCTTGCTAGTGTGGTTCTGCACTTTACCTAAGGAATCTGAAACATCAAAATAGGGAACAGGAACAGGAAGTAAAGCAGAAATGATAGCTTTTTATTCTATTGAAATTATCTATCAGATGCCCATGCATTCTCATAGAACGCCTTGCTTTAAGCAGACGTGGTTTCTGAAAGGGTCATATACTCAGTTGTTATCATATTCCTCATGTCAGAAGTGTTGACAGAGGTAGTGGGAAATGCATAATGCACTGTCCAGATGTGTGGCTTCATAAATTATGATGAAGTTATAACTATGAACAACTGAACCCAGAATTCTCTCTTGAAATTTGGGTAGTCCCACTGGTTTTAGCTTGGCTTGGCTATGCAAGGTTCTATTCTGTCAACATGTGGATTTACAGGCTAAACTATTTGACACCAGGTAAAAATAGAAAAAACAGGAAGCTATTGGATATATATGGATAGAAACAAAATAATTTACCTTGTGGCCATTTTATTATGCTTGTTTTTTATTTTCTTTGTTGTTGTTTTTGTTGAGTTAGTTCTTCAGAAAGCCCAAGCTTCTGATACTCCTGTTTTCATTTCCTAAATTCTGGCATAACTGTTGCCTCATGACTGTCAAATTTTGCTTTCAATGGATGCCAGATTAAGGGAACAGATTTTGCAATTTGTCTTCTTGAAGTGGTCTCTCTCTGCCTAACAAAGTTTTTATAAATTAAGAGCTAGGAATATAGCTCAGTAATGCAGCAACTTTAATAACATAAAATGTTATCAAAACTCAAGACTCTTTCTACCAATATCATTTCCATAAAATACTCCCATGCTCACTCTCCACATGTTAGGCAGACAGGTGGCAGCACTTGCCTGGGAAGTGTCTTGGTGTTACAAACTCAACCCTTGATCCCAGGAAATCTTATGTCTCTTTTTAGTTGTCCCTTACAAGTCACTCTCCTCCTGGCCCTTAACTTGCACCTAAGTCAAGGGGCCTGCTGTTAACAAGTATCCTAACCCAATTAGCTGGGAAGCAGAGGAATACATTATGCAGATGTGTGGTCATTAAAAGTTACAAGGCTTTAATTGAAAGTGTGTTTTCCCTTAGATTTTATAGCCTTGTTTATTGTAATACTAATTCAGTTGTAATACTAATTCAGTAATTTAACATAAGTATCTTTTTTTTTTTTTTAATGTAAGGCGTTCATGATACCAACTTTCATCTGTTCTTAGGCAGGGTTTGTTCTTCATTAATCTACAAGTAGAGTGTGATGTAGGGAAAGCCGAGTTCTAGGATTTTACGGGATTAAACTGTGGAGAGGACTCAATTTTCAGAGGACAAATAAAGGTCATATGGAATGCATTAAATAGTTTGGAACATGGAAGATCTGTTGTGATGATAAAGCTAGTTACTTATTCCCACACATTCCAGGATTGTGAGAATGGTCAGAGCTATAGCAGGCAGATTTAAGTTTTTGTGTTGTTTTCTCCTGTAAATAGGTGGATGTGGTGATTTCAATGAAAACTTTCCCCATTGAACCCATATGGTTGGATATTTGGTGTCCAGTTGGTAGAACTGTCTGGGAAGATTTAGGATGTGTGGCATTGTTGAGGGATGTGTATCACTGGCATGTGCTTTGTAGTTTCGAAAGTCCATACCATTCCTTGTTAGCTTTTTCTGCCTCTGCTTATTGACCAAGATGTGACTTCTCAGCTACTGCTGTAGCACCATGTCTGGCTGCCTGCTTCCATGCTTATTGCCAGGATGGCCATAGACGTTAATCCGCTGAAATCATGAGCCACAGATTAAACATTTTCTTTCATGTCATTTTTGTCCTATCACAGTAATAAAAACATATATGGGAGTAGGTAACTGTGTATACTATTTAGTAAATAACTACCCAAACATACCTGGAGTTAAAGGGCAGAATCTATGAGGGATTTTTAAGTGTGGAAGCAATAGAGATAATTCAAGAGTGAAATAGGAGCACCCTAAGAATTCTGAGAGACTGCAAGAAAGGAAACCCACAAAATCATTGTGGTGATGATGTGAAAGGAAATTTAATCACCAAGGGATAGATGCTAGCAGTGGACGCTGAAGAGCACATAGAGGGAGATTAATGTAGACTTTGTATACAGTCAGGTTTCTTGAACTTTGTACAATTTTCTCTTTCTTGTGAGCCATGACTGTTACACTGGACTACTAATACAAACAGGAACAGACACCTTCTCCCTTCCAGAAGAGATGAGACATAGTATTGTCATATAGTTGGTAGAATTTTCCAGCCCCAGTAGACTTGGGGTGGAAGATCCATGCGGTGGAACACTCCATTATAACCTGATGAAGAGATTAGGGATATTTATCTCTTCATAGGTAGACTGTAAAAGGAGAGATGGCCAACAGTCTAAGTAACTCAGCATTAGTAAATTTTACGAGCCTTTGTCATGGGATTTTCTCAAAGCAATAAAAATAAATAAATTAAAACAAAAGTGGTACTAGAAACGAGTAATTGATATGACAGGTCTGACCAGGCTGTTTTTTGAGGAAGGTGGAAGACTTGGAGACTTTGGACTAGCAAAGTGGTTGATCACTGTAAATTAGGCTTAACGAGCCATCATTATAGGAGATTGGAAGGCAATAGTGCTAAGAATATCATGGAATATGAAGGATCAAACTAAATGGTCTCACTAGGTAACAATATTGGTAAATGAGTTCGAGACAATTATGATATTTTGGCAAAATATATGGCTGTCTTCTGCTGTTGTCCCAAGTTTTTGTCTGAGGTTAATTTTACAAGTAAATGTTTTTCTCAGAAGATTTCAGGACAGTCAATCTGGGCTCTATCACATGATTATTAGCAGTCATTGCTACCATGATGTACAATACAAATGAGTAAATGTGGGAAAATGAATACAAAATATACAGTTTTAAGAGATGAAAAACATCATAGCCAATGCTTGTGCTGGAAGAGATAAAGAGGTAAGGAGATCAAAGCAAGCCCTGATCTGCATAGCAATAATGGGAAGGGCGTCCTCAGTACAAGACCTTACCCAGCTAAGCTTCCAGTTTAAGAAAGAAAAAGATCTGAGGGATTATCTACTCCTAAAAAGTAACAAATGGCAGCTGGTGCAAATGGAACTCAATGGGGCAGACGTTATTTCCAGAGAGCAGCTGAAACTTGTCAGGACTGTGCACATGGTTCTAACTTTAAAGACATGAGGAACACATGAGTGAAGAAGGGGTAAAATATTTATCTGTGCTTAAAGAGAGATGCTGAGGCCAGTCAATGTGTGGCAAGACAGTGCCTGCGTTAAAGAGAGATGCTGAGGCCAGTCAATGTGTGGCAAGACAGTGCCTGCGTTAAAGAGAGATGCTGAGGCCAGTCAATGTGTGGCAAGACAGTGCCTGTGTTAAAGAGAGATGCTGAGGCCAGTCAATGTGTGGCAAGACAGTGCCTGCGTTAAAGAGAGATGCTGAGGCCAGTCAATGTGTGGCAAGACAGTGCCTGCGTGAAGGCTTTTTGAGGCTGTTGTATAAATCCAGGCCAAGTTAAGCTGGGATTGTCTGGGAAACCCCAAAATGTTACAGTGCCAACCAAAGCCGTGGGATATCCAGCAATGAGACCTGTACATAGGGAGTGTAACAAGTACAAAAGAAAGAAATGTGTTGCACTCAGCAAAGCTGGAAGGCCAGAGCTATCTAAGTCTTTTGATATTAGAAACAGAGCTAAAGGATTTGGAGTTTTGCCTGCTGGGTTTCCATTCAGCTTTGGTCCAGTATTTTCTCAGTATGCCCTATTTCTTCTCTTTTGAAAGGTAATGTATATTCTGTGTCATTGTACATTGGAACTATATAATTTGCTTTTTTTGATTTTATAGATGATCACAGTTAAGAGATTGCTTTGAGTCTCAGAAAGATTTTAAACTTCGGACTTTAAAATGGTGTTGAGACTGTGAAAAGACTATGAGGATGTTGAAGTTAGACTAAATGAATTTTGCATTATGATATGGGTACACGTTTATGGGATTTAGGGAGACTAATATGCTGGTTTGAATGAGAATAGCTTTTATAAACTCACATGTTTAACAACTTGGTCCCCAGATGATAGACCAAGGAAAGGATTAAGAGGTGTGGCCTTGTTTGAGGATCGGTGTCACCAGAGGTGGGATTTGAGGTTTCCTAAAGCCTGTGCCATTCCCAGTTAGGTCCTTCTTCCTTTTCTTTCAGGATGAAGATGTGAACTCTCAGCTGCTGGTCCAGATGCTCATCATCCTGCCTTTTCTCTATTATTATAGACTCTAAGGCTGAAACCTTAAGCCAATTAAACTCTTTCTTTTTTTAAAGTTGCCTTAGTCATGATCTTTTTATCACAGTAATAAAAAAGAAGCTAAGATACCCATATTCCTGTAAGCAACTTCAATAAAATTTGATGGTTCACCAAATTGGACTCTGGTGCTATAAATACTTTGGTAGGTCAAGTGCTTCCTTCTGGGTGAGAAGATGTGTGTTGCTTCATCCCAAGAAAAGATTGTCACACAGCAGGCTACTCCCTAGAATTGTGCAAGTAGTAACAGTTGCTGAGAAGAGAAGCTCTCCACCTGCAGGGCTGACTTCAATTTTTTTTCAGGGAGTGACTGGGATATATAGCCATTTATCATTGAGTTTACAGTGTCCTATAGAATTTATTTATATTAGCAACAAACTTTAGTACTTGATTTGTATATAATGTAGTGAAAGATTTCAACCAGTGACAGAGTCTTGCTAAGACAAATATTTTAGGAAATAAAAAATTACTTCTTCATGAAAATAGGTAAATACAGATCAGGTTTTAGTTTTTAGTGTTCATTATAAAAATTTCAGTTTGATGAGAGAACCATGTGAGAATAGCAATGTAGAAGGATCCAGTGGGTCCTAGAAACCTACAAGTAGAACATTATGATAGGCAGATTTGGGCCAAGGGGTCCCACTCAAACTAAGGCACTAGCCAAGGACAACACAGGCGGTAAAATTTAAACCCCTACCCTGATCTAGCCCATGGACAGGACAGTCTCCACACTTGAGTGGAGAGTGGGATATGACTTTCTCATGTACTCTGGTGCCTCACATTTGACTATGTCCCCTGGAGGGGGAGACCTAGTGGCACTCAGAGGAAGGACAGCAGGTCACCAAGAAGAGACTTGATACCCTATGAGCATATACAGGGGGAGGTAATCCCTCTCAGGAACAGTCATAGGGGAGGGGAATAAGGGGAAAATGAGAGGGAGGGGAGAATGGGAGGATACAAGGGATGGGATAACCATAGAGATGTAACAAGAATAAATTAATAAAATAAAAAAAAATAAAAAAAATTTCAGTTTAATATTGAAGGTTAAAAGTGTTTCTAATATTCATGAAGACTACAAATGGAATGGGTATATTTTTTAATGGCCTTTAAAAATATACATAATATTTCTGAAGTATACAAAATCTTTCTAAAATTCCATTAACTGTTGAAGTAATTAATGTTTTAAAAATGATCAGGTCTGATCTGACCATGCACTTTTTGGAGGATTATAGAAGGGCTTTTGAACATTAGACCAGAGAAGCCATTTATCCTCAGAGATTAATGAGCTTTTGTGAGAACTTAGAAGACAATGCAGATAGTAGTGTAGACTCTTGTGTCCTGGCTTGTGAAATTTCAGAGGGAAGTTGGAGAGTCCCTTAAAGACTATTAGAGGCACTTACATGATGATTTCAATTAATAATTACTACAGGAGAAGTTCTGCATTGCTGGGTCAGTGGATCGGGGGCAGCTGAGGTAGAACAATCATCTATGATTAAGAATAGACCAACATCATTGAGGGAGACTCTCTGGGAGCATTTCTTTAGGGTCTGCATACAGAAGCTGTGGTTGTGGGGAAAAGGTGGTCCTGCCTCTTGTGCCGACAGCTTAACTTGGTAATGTGTAAGAGTCACCCCAGTGTTACTAGTTTTGAAGGTATGAAGGACTCTCAGACAGCAACTGAGGCTTGGCACTGTACATCAGGACTGGAGTTCCTGAAAAAAGGCCAGGAGAAGCTATCAGTGAAGATGATGCCTCATCTGTAGGCCCAGGTTGGGCCCAGGATGGAAGGTGTCATGGAGCAAAGCTGAAGTTTGGCATCATATGGCATTGTCAAAGTTTCTGAAGGGACCTTATGAGGAGAAATTGATGGTTGCCATGAAGATCTGGGCATTTTGAAGCTGCCAGTTTCAGGGAATGACCATCTTGGACACAGCAACTGTTGTGTGGAACCAACCTTTGGAGTAGAGCCAGGTGAAAGGAACATTTTCTTCTCGACATTGGTTTGATCATGGTGTTTTATTACTATAATAGAAATAGAAAGCCGAACCAAGACAGCTACCTCTATACCAAGGCACTTTGCTGGTTGAGGTTATTTCCTTCTTACATGGTCACCTGTCTTCCAAGGTTTTCATTGTTTTTGTTTGTTTGTTTTGTTATTGGCCAAGTCTCGTACTGTTCAGGCTATAGACATCTGAGTTTCCCAATCATGTCCTCATTTAGGTAGTCACTAACTTCAATAAAAGACTTCTCCATACACACTATCAATTTAATCTTCACTCTATAGCTGCCTAATGAGGGTCTTATCAATACAATTTTTCTTGAAAAAAAAAAAACACAAAAAACTAAGGACCTGGTTGGTTTCTTTGTCTAGAAATTCAGTGTGGAATATCTCACACTAGCTACTCACAAGCTTCACACTGTTGATTATGGTATAGAAAGTACAGTGAAAACTGATTATTAATCCTTATTAAAGTGTGTCCATTTCATTCTTAAATAGTGATGAATATATTTCAGAGAGCTCATAATACTTTTGGGGGAGAATGATTTCAGCATCAACAACAAAGGGAAAATTAGTTAATTACCAACTATTTAGGACTTGTCAATTGAAAAGAGAAACTAAATATATCCAGATATCATTTTGTATTTTACTTTTATATAATTGATTAAACATGCAGCTTGTAGTCAACTTATTGGATAAACTACTGTAAATATCTTTCTACTATCATAATGCCAATAACAGCAAAAAATAGTTTGGTTTTCTATTACTCACTGTAACTTTTATTAAATAACACTGTCACATGTAATAAATATATTCATAGTAAACAATATTTAAGAGTTCAAGATAATTAAGAACCACAATAAAAGACAGTGTGTAGAACAATATTTAACAGAACTTTGTTTCTAAAAATGTAGTAGATACACTACCTGGAAGGTTAGCACCCACATTTTAAGATAAATATTCAGAGATTCTCTATTTGCTCTGTGCAGAAAATATTAATCTAGATATCAGAGCTGTGGATAGTTTGAGATATTTTTGTCCATCTTGATAAGAAAAAGTTCATATCAGAAGGACAAATTGAGTGAAAATATGCCTTAGGTACAAGTGAAATAATATACAAATAATGAGTTGTCTTAGGCCACACTGATGACTCAACAGTGAAGAGCATGGGCTGCTCTTGCAGAAGACCTGAGTTAAGTTGCCATCTCCCCATATTATGCAGCGCACAAACACCTGTACCTTCAGAGACTCCAGGGCCATCTTCTGTAAGTACCTGCACATTTGTAACATAACATTCATACACACACACACACACATAAAAAAGAAAAATTTAAAATCTTGCAATGAGAATGAGTTTTCTGTGTATAGTCAGAATTAACCAATGATTTCCAACATTTCCCCAATATAGATTAAATAACAAATGAGTTTTCTATGAATCACACTAGTGCAGACAAATATAGTTATTAAGACCAATACAAAACCCATTAACTATGGTAATATACTTTTTGGAAACTCCTGCCTAAAGCACTCTGTGCTGAAGGTGACTAGGAGAACATCATCCATCAGGAAAATGGCACTACTAAGAAAATAATCCTGATTTTATCTGAGATCTGAGTGTAAGGGGCTAATGCACACACTTTGGGAAATATAAATATGTACAATGAGATTATAGCCAAAGTTGAGACAAGAAGAAACCCAATAAGGAAATGCCTCAATTAGAATGTAAAACATAGTTGGGGAGAAAAAAAGCTACCCAAGGATATCATCCTAAATATTAACATTGACAAGCAAAAAATCCTCTATGTTAATCTAAGGAGAGAAATTTATTGTTAAAACATTAGGCAACTCACGGACTCATTGGAAAGCTGTAGAATAAGCATGGTAGCAGCTGAAACCATGCCCAGAGCTTGGCCTAAGAGCTTTCTCATTACTCCTACTGATGTCTTGATATAATAACCTTTCCCAAGCCAGTGCTCTTCAACTGTGAAGTCTGTGACCTCACCATGAGCATAACATTTCTGATTAAAGTGGGTCATAATAAACTGGGCTTAACTGATAATTATGTTTTAAATTAGAACTTGGTCTTTGCTTCAAACTGAAGTGGGTGATAGATTAGTAGAATGTTTAATAAATATAACTCTCAGACTTATTCCAGGGAACTTGAGGAATAAAAAGTCATACCTAAAAATCAATACATTTAGAAATACTGTAAGTGCTTTGTTTTAAGCAAGACACATTGATAACAGAAACTCTGATTAAATTGGCTTGGCTTTAGGCATAGCTAAATTTAGGCTACACAATTGTTCTCAGAAACTTTCTTTTCTATCTTGAGAATATGTCCCTTGTAGTTTAATCTGTACTTTCATCATGGGAAGGATGTTTTGAGCACCCAAGGAATATGTTGAGCTGCAATTTAGAGTTATTTTCTTACTAATCCAAACCAGTGTGAAGGGGAAGCCATCCGCTTACTGACAACTTTAAGAGTTGATCTTAATTCACACGGTTTGAGCCACATATTCTTCAAAAGCAAATAAAGTGATTTTGCTGTCATACTTAGACTACACCATCATGTTTGAGGCCAGAGAGCTGGATCAATTCCAAAGAAACTACACATGTAACTAGCCAAGAAGGGATGAATATGCCATGCAAAGAAAACCGGCATGTGTGACTCAGAGCAACATACGCTGAGTGTGCAAGTGTAGCCTGACATTTACTGTTTGATAAACAAATTGAATAGAAAACTGTAACTGAGAACTTGAGAATCAGTAGATTTAAATTTTTCCACATTTGGCAAGATGTGGTGGCACACACCTTTAATCCCAGCACTTGGGAGGCAGAGGCAGGCAGATCTCTGTGAGTTCAAGCCCAGCCTGGTCTACAAAGTGAGTCCAGGACAACCAAGTCTACACAGAGAAACACTGTTTCCAAAAACCAGAAAAAATTTTTTCCACATTTGACTGCCATTCTTATAAACTCATGGCATGAAACCAGGTGTTCTATCTATGACGTCTATCCACGTCTACCTTTGAGACTCACCAAAGTCAATTCCTAGCAAATGCGATGTTTCTGAATTAGAATAATGACAATACAATGTTGAGCAAAGGTACTGGGTTACAGTATGCTTCTGTCAGAATCTCCAAGAGGTTGTAGTTGATAGATTCACTCTCTGAAAGTCAGGTTTCTTATATGAAAATTTCCATGTAAGATTCAATTTACTGTTTAATTTTACGAGAGCAAAGTAAATCGTATTTTGTTTCTTAGTAGCATAAACTTGACTAGATATAACTAAATAGATAGCTTATGACCTGGAAATGCAATTTTTAAAAACTGTTTTCCAAAAACTATGTTGAGATTATTATAAAACTATCCATCCTAAATATATTATCAAATGATATTTAAGTTTGTGTATTCCTCACTAATTTTGAAACAAAATTAACTATATGTATTTATGAAATATGATTTGAAATACACATAAAGCATCACATAAGAAAGACAAGAAATATACTCACAGTCTTTACAGTTTCTCATGTCCATATACACAGCCTTCTCTATGGCCTCCCTTTTCCAGATCACAGTTTTGCTACCTTCGTTCTCCATAGGCTCATTTTATTTTCCCAGAATTTATAAAGCATTTGACTCCTTTCACTTAATGTTATTTCAATGTTGTCCTTAGTCACTGTATGTGCAAACAGTTAATCACATCAAAGTAGCCCACCATTAATAGTATATACTTAAATATGTTTCTATGATCATGGACATTTAGTTGCTTCTTATTTTTAATAATTATATGCATATATTTTATGAATATATATATATATATATATATACCCACTTTGTAAGGATACATTCTCTTTGTGCTTGTATAAATACAAGAATGTAGAATGGATATGTCAAATGATAGGTATGGTTCAACATATTACCGCTCTTATATTGTTTTATAAAATGTTTGCAGTATTTTAGAATTTCATCATTAGTGTTTGAGAGTTACAATCCTTTCACCTCCTTGTTATCCCTTTGACATCATTTTAATATATATAATACACACACACACACACACACACTCCAGCCTTGATAAAAATTTTCATCATTACTCTGTTAGATGTGTTTCCTGTTCATTTTTTTCACCAATCTAAAGTAAGGCTTATTTAATGAGAGGGATATTTTATAAGACTCATGGTGACCAACTCACTTTCAATCACAAATAGTCTACACACCTTTAAAACCTTGAAGCAGCAATTTATTACACTTTTAAGTAATTATACATTGAATAATATCCTAGATTCTTCGAGAATTCATTACAAGGAAACATGACATTCCCTGATAAAGTCACAGAGGCAAAGCACTTTAAGCCAGCATCCTGAACTAAACAGGAATATTTGGGGTAAAGACAAGAGGCAGATAACGGAAACAAAGGAGCAGATAGGCCAGCACTCATCAGGACATTATTGAATTATGTGTTTAGATGGTGCTGTTACATTTTGTTTCTAAGCAGCATGGAAAGCCATAGACACACACGTTTCATGGAAACAGTATCATAAATGGCAGCTGATTTCAAATAACGTCAGAGAAATATAAAAGCAGCATATTCATTTTCCTGTTTCAGATGATAGGTTGGGAGCCGAAGATAATGGTGTTCAAATACTTCATGTAACTGCTGATATAATTGGCAAACTGATTAGGAAAATAATTCAGATTCAAATCAGAATGTCATTGGCATAATATCCTGCTTCTGCTAGTATTTCCCATGGAGCATTGTACTTCCCAAGGAAGGCATCACACCCACAGAATCCTTACTTATAACTGATTTCCCTGTTGCCTTACTTCAAATGTGGTATTGATGGCTCCTCAGTGAGATGTACAATCTATCTTCGTTGTCCTTGTACCTGAGTGTACCATGATAACTTCTTGGTGCAGTAGGATATAGGAGAGTGTTGGTGAGTGACTTTTGAAGTAAAATTAAAAGAATTGACATGGCAATATGACCATCTCTGCGAGTCCCATTCCTTTACCGAGCTAACCATCAACATCCATCATGAGATATGTGAATGAACTTACAAGTATGTTAAGGTCTTGAGTCCTCAGCCTTTTGCCCTAGTCCCAGTATATGAAGCAAAGACAAAATATCCCATATGTCTTAAAAAACATAATCTACTGAAAATAGGAATCAATATTGGTTTCTTCTTTAAAGTTTATTTTTCCCAGGGATACTATACTGAGAGAGAATCTGCTACTTAGTCATTGCTTCCTGTTGGGTTTTGAACTTAGAGCAATCTTCGTATCTCAGAAGCCTGGTTTCTGGGATAGGAGGTATGTAACACTGCTTACCTACCAAGCTTTACCCTCCGAGGTAATTTGTTTCTCAGGAGCAGATAGATGATGAACTTCTGTGGCTCTATTTTACAATGGTGACAATGCTGTTCATGACACCACCACATTTATATGACCATAAACATTCAACCTTAACTTTTAAAAAAAGATTTATTTATTTATTACTATGTATACAGTGCTCCTCCTGCATGTACACCTTCAGGCCAGAAGAGGGCATCAGATCACATTATAGGTGGTTGTGAGCTACTAGGTGGTTGCTGGGAATTGAACTCAGGACCTCTGGAAGAGCAGTCAGTGCTTTATCCTCTGAATCATCTATCCAGGCCAAACCCCAACTTGTAAAAACAACATATAGTTTATTTTCGAATTTCACATTACGTATTTTGAACATATTTGTCCCCTCTCTAAAACCTTCTATAATTACTCTCAGTTTTATGATTTCTTCTTTTTCCTTTACATATCACACCCAGTTTGTGTTTCCTGGAATTCAGACCTGCTGTGGCATATGTTCAACTCACCAAGTATCAAATCAGTGAAGAAAACTGATTCCTTCTCCCAAAAGCTGTCAAATGTCAATAGCTCCTGATCTAGTGCTGGAAATTCATGCTCACCTTCCCCACCTTTGTGATAGGATTTTGTCTGTGAAGGTCTTGCAAATGGTGCCAAAATAACCGAGTGTATATGTGCAACAGTTCTGTTGTGTCTGGAATATACTGCTTCCTTAATGATATTGCCAGTATTTTGCTCTTTCAGTATTTTTGGCTTCTCTTCCTAGAGGATCCTTGAGCTTTGTATGTGTGCGTGTGTGTGTGTGTGCGTGCGTGAGTGTGAGTGTGATATTTATGTACCATTTAAGGCTGAGCTTTTCACAGTCTCTGACTCTATTCTTATTGACCAATAAGGAGCCTCAGTGTTAATTGCTGTCTCTACCAAGGAGAAACTTCTTTGATGAGGGATAAGAGATGTCAAAACCTATGAGCATGTCAGTAAGCCATGAGGAAACCATTTCAATACTATGGACATAAAACAAAATAGTACTTTATATTATGCCCTTAGGGCTTGTAACTTATTTAGTCACCGGTTATTTGCCCCTTTAACACGGTCAAGTGTGGGTTCCCTGGAGAAGGCCCTAGAACCAAAAGAGAGTAGCGGTTGGCTCCTTTCATAACAGTTGTGCCATTATTTGCATCAGTGGGTTTATCTTGTCATCCTAGTCATGGTTTTCCCTTCAGGGTTCACACCTAGGTGGGCTTGAAGATTGGTCTTTTCCCTCTGGCAATATACACAGCACCTCCCACCACCGCGAGAGCTACAAGGTGGGATGAAGCTTCCTGTGAGGAGCTGCTCGCTTTGCTTATCGTTTGTTCATGTCTTCTTTGCTACATGGTAGGGACTAAGAACTTTGATGATATTCCCAGCTTTAGCTATCATGAGTGAGATGGTTTTTTTTTTTTTTTGGTCTGGCCAGAAAGAACACTTGATAAGTTATTACTCCTGGAACAATAAGTGGCTGAGGAGTAGTCCAGGAGAAACATTGTCTAGCTGTACCGTGGATGTCGTGAAGTTGGTATATTACTACAAAATTGTTACTTTGTTGGCTTGGATTTTTTAATACAAATATTATTAATGGTATTAAAAAAACAACACTATTTCTTTAGTGGATGCATTGGCAATGCTTGAACACTGTTTTTATTTTTTCACTTTTAAATTTTTTTCTTTTTTCCCATTACATTTGTATTATTACACATATATACAATAAACTACCTACAGAAAGAAGAAACATGAAACAATCAGGAATTATATAAATGTTACATTTAGAGTGTTCTGGCTATTTTTATCATATTAAGATTTAGAAAAAAACTGTTTTTAATAAGTTGGTACTCATAGTACAGTTTTGAAAATGCAGACATTATTATTTATCTTGCTTGTGAAATTGTAACAAGTGTATACAATTTACTTAGAAAGATTTGCAAGGAATGTTTAAATTCGACTCCTAATATTTCACCACATTTAACATTTTGCAGTAAGAAACAAATATTTGGCAGTTACATCTTGAATTTGTGGGTAATTTCTATTAAAAAGGTCAACTATTCAATTCTTTGCCCATTCAACTAATAAAATTAGTGTTGCTGTACTGTACATTGTTCTTCCTTTCCAGAAAAATGCCAAGTCCTTTATACTCTGACTCTCAAATTACTTAAAAAAAAAAACTCACATTAATGACTTGAAACTCAAGGGCAAATCTTATTAGTAGTTGTGATTTATGTTCTCTTAGTTTTTAGTTCGGTATACTTATAGACATGTAGTAAGTGCTGGACTTCAAGAATATTTTTTTAACACTGGTATATAGAAGAAAATATTTAAACAAAATGTTTTGTTTTTAATAACACCATAGTAATAGTATGGATATTGCTGTACTGTGCATATTCTTACTATACTTGCAATTATTTGTTCCTGCTTCTTTATAAACTTAGCAAAGGCAAAGGCCTTAGCTTTCTGATGCTGGCATTCTTCAGCACAGGGCTTAGAAAATATGTCAAGCTAAAGAAACTTAGTTTAAATAAGGAGAACCTCAAGTGATGAGAACAGTATTAGAATTTCATGTCAAACAAGAATACAGAGTCAAAGATTGTGCAAGGCATCCTTTTATAGAAGGAATTCACCAAAGAGAGGAGATGCAAAGGAAAGTGAAAGGGTAGGTAGGTGGGCAGAATGGAGACGCAACTCTATTCCATTTATTAAGCTAAGAAAGGGTCCCTGAACACATTGTACTGAAATATCCCTTTTCCAACATCTTGGTGCAGTTTCAGATGGCCCTCTACCGAAAAAATTCATGTAATGTTTAGAACAACATAATTGAGGATACAGTTCATCATTTGACTTCAAATTGGGATACATCTACCCACTGTCACACATGAAGGCTTGTTGCCTAGCTCGTAGGCTTAGTGGATGGTTGACTTTTTAAGGCCAGATGAGAAGGCGTTAAGTCCCTGTGGCTAACCTTCAAAGGGAGTACAGGGCCCTGAGCACTTCTTTCCATGCGTCAGTATCAGGATATGAGAATGATGGGTTCATTCTGCTATGCAATTGTAATCTTCTAGCCCATACACCTAAAAATGGGGGTGATGATAATGCAAATGAGTATTTGAAGCCATGAGCCAAAATGAGCCCCCTTTCTTTAGAAGTTGATCATTTCTGGCATTTGCTAGAGCAATAGAAAGCACATCTCCATCGAGGACTTGACTGTTACGACTATACTATGTATTTCCCAGGGTTCTGCTCAGAGCAA
Source organism: Acomys percivali (assembly GCA_907169655.1). Classification (NCBI taxonomy): domain Eukaryota; kingdom Metazoa; phylum Chordata; class Mammalia; order Rodentia; family Muridae; genus Acomys; species Acomys percivali. The sequence goes on from OU015752.1 coordinate 16,047,719, forward strand.
TGTATGATGGCATGGCTTATGCATAGTGAATATTCAATTGTCTCCACTTAAATGAAAAAATACACATTCTAATGAAAAGGCAAAGCATATTGTCATGCATTTCTTTAAAACTGGCTTCGAAAATGACAGAAATGAAAATGAAATTCTGACATAAGATGAAATTACATGCTACCCAGTGTTTGTAAGCTTTTTTCTTTCTGAAAAAATAATGAGAAGTAGGATTGTGGTTAGCCATATGAAATAAAATAACACTAGCTGGGAAATGATGCCTGCTTTCTTCAGGCTGTGATGAATAAGAAAATATGCGTTGGATGTCGGTTTTTACATGCTTTGTTTTTCTTTTTCGATGCCCTCATTGGCTTTATAAAAATGCCTTTCAAATCCTTGTGTACTCTGAATTTGAAGGAAAAGAATCAGAGACATTTTAAAATATAAGCTGCTGTTAGAGCATGATTTATTATAATAATTATCATTTTTTCAAACTATATAGCATAAAAGTACTAGACCTTAGGACAGGGACAAGATTCTTTTCATCTGTTTTTGTTCCCAAATTTTAAAATGTTTACTTTGTAGCATAGGTGCTCTATATAAGCTATTGAACTAAACCAGAGTAAAACACACAGAATACTAAATATGGAGATACTCAGGAATATATGCCAATATATATTTACATATAATCAGATTAGTTTAAGATATTCAAATTATACCTAAAATAATCACAAATAATTTCATTGAAATGCATAGAAAAGCTGGGCATAGTGGCGCACATCTTTAATCCAGGCATTCAGAAGGCAGAGGCAGGCGGGTCATTGTGAGTTTGAGGCCAGCCTGGTGTACAAAGTGAGTCCAGGACAGCCAAGGTTACAAAGAGAAATCCTGTCTTGAAAAACCAACCAACGAACCAACCAACCAACCAACCAAACAAACAAACAAAAAACATAGAAAAAAGAGCATTCCTTTATGAAGATGTGAAGGAAATAATAAACATAAACATTTTAAGTGTTTACTTTAAAGGGAAAAAAAGAACATTTAAAAGAACTAATATTTTCTTTGACTGATGTATCCATAACTTCTCCACCCAGGAGGAAATCCAAGCAGAAGCTGAGACACACAGTCGAACTCCGGGGTGGATTCTTATGGAAAAGTTGGGGAATAGAGAGACTTGGGGGGGGGTGGTCAGGAGCCATACAAGGAGACCAATGGAGCCAACAAATCCTGGGGGAGGAGGAGGATGTTGCAGAGACTGATGCACCAACCAAGGCCCTGCATGGGGTGGACCTAGACTGCCTGCTCAGATGTAGAAGACAGGCAGCACAGTTTCCTTGTGGGTCCCATAATATGAGAAGTAGGGACTACTTCTGACATGGACTCTAGGCCCCACACATCGATCACTTCCCTTTGGTGGGTAAGCCTTGCCAGGCAACAAGGGAAGAGGATACAGGCAGTCCAGATGAGACTTTATAGGCTGATTTCAGATGTTAGAGGAGGAGGGCTGTCCTTTCTGAGGACTAGGGGAAGGAGGGAGAGGATGTGAGGGAGGGACAAAGGGAGGGAGGAAATGAGAGGTGATGAGGGAGGGGGCTACAATCGGGATGTAAAGTGAACAAATTAAAAATTTTAAATAAAAAAAAAAAGAACTAACAATATAATATGTATATGCTACCTGCTGAAGCAGTTATTTTTCTTTCTGTGGCTCTAAAATTAATTTTTTATCGTTTATTATGCATACAAATCAACAGATATATAATATAAATTTAAATGTGTTTTTGAGGTAATACAACACAGAAATTCTACAGAATTTACAATTGAGTAGAAGGAAGGATTCCCAAAATAAGGCTAATATTTATGCTATGTATCAGGACCACATCTCAATAATTGACTTGGGACAAAGTTTATAAAGAAGCAAAAAAGCAAAAATAAAAGTCAAATTTAATTCATTAAGTGATAGTTTCACATTTTCTTTCTTTTTTGAGTCTGAATTTGAGCAGTTTATTTGTTGTTGCTTAATTCTATTATTGTTAGTTAAATTATTTTTCCTTTTTATTATAATTTATTCAGATTACATCCCAATTGCTATGCCCTCAATTGTATCTTCCCATTCTCATCCCTCCCTCTTTCACCCTATTCCCTTCTTCTAGACCTCTGACAGAAGGGGACCTCCTCCCCTACTATATGACCACAGCCTACTAGGTCTCATCCATGTATTCTGTTTCTCTGAGCGAGGTGACACAGACCCAGAAAGACACACATGGTATATACTCACTTATAAGTGGACATTATCCCAACATAGATGTCTTCTGAGAGTCTCCACTCAGCGGGGTATTGGGACAGATGCTGGAATTCACTGCTGGAATCTAGGTGAGAGTGGTATGGAAGAATGGAGGGATGAAAGGATGCAGAAAATTCAGGTGCCTCACAAGGAGACCATCAAGACTGCTGGATCCAGTGAGGGGGTCTGCACCAACTGATGCTCCAAGCAAGGACAATGGATGCACTGAACCTAGGCCCTTGTTCTGATCTAGTTAATGGACAGCTCATTCTTCATGGTTGTGGGGAGAGCACGGACTGCCTCTGACATGAACTCTGGTGGCCCCAATTTGATCCCTTCCCCTTGGTGGAAAGGCATGAATTTTTTAAAAAAATATTTTATTGTGTTTCTTTTTAATATATATTTATATTATTATACATGAATAAAATAAACTACTTACAGCAGGAAGAACCATGAGACAACCATGAGTTATATATATGTTACATTCATAGTGATTTGGCTATTTGTATTTGTCAAACTTGAAGTAAACATCTTTCCTATATTGTTGGGTCTAAACCTCTGAATGAAAATCAGTATCTATCATATCTCATCTCTATTAACTTAAATCATCTATCTTGATGAATAAAAGATCTTATCCCCTAACCAACTAAACTTGATTGTAAGACTAAACTATCTGGTCTTCAACATCCATCAGAGACTTGAGAAGGAATAAAATGGATTACCTGAGTACCAATCGCATTGACTGCTTTGTCAATGGACACATTTTCAGTCTCCAGAGCACACATGGTGGCTCACAAACATCTGTAACTCCAGCTCCAGGCAATACAGTTCTGTTTTCTGGCCTCCTTGGGTGTCAAGCACACACATGGTACTTGGACTTAAAGGCAAAACAGCCATACACCTAAAATAAATCTAAAATAATAAAAAACAAAACAAAACAAAGGAAAACCATTATAAATGAATAATTTATTTTAAGTTATAGTTAAGTTTAATAGCTTTTATAAGTAAAAATAAAAAGAATCAATAGTAGTGGAAGTTAATCTATATTGGGATATTCTAAATAAAGAAATTCTTGCAGAAGTATTTGTGTATAATCTGAAAAGAGTATTCTAACTGATATGCTAAATGGATAGGGAAGAATATCTAGAGATGGGCAATGCTTGAAATTAAATATATGATGTTGAAAAATATGAAATATATATCAGAGTTAGTGGAAATAATCTCAAATTAAATTTCACAGAGTACAAAAGTATTTAAAGAAAGCATTTCCCCAAGATTTATTCCTGGGCTTGAAAATGTGGACTCTCATTTGTGTTATATATAAAGGGCACATCAAGAATATAAATATTTGTAGTCCTTTTCCTAGAAATGACTGCATAAACAATATTGTAATGATGGCATGTAAACAGGGAAAGGGGAATACTTGGGGAGGACCCCAACTCTAGACAAAGAACTAGAGATAAGTAACAACTAATGATTAGTGGGAGAAGGAGCCTCACATTGTGGCGAGTCGATTCTCTGTTGTTCATTACGGAGTGGGTCAGCCTTGGAGTCACAGACACACTACCAGAAAAATAAACTCTGGGAATTATAATTATATAATTACATATGTGTGTATATATATTATTGTTACATAAACACATATTAATTATATGTATATTATATATGTGTATATGTAACAATAACAATAAAAGAAATAGTATATCAACTTGAGAGTAGGGTTGCAGTAGGGGTTTGAGAAAGGGTAGTTGGAAGGGGTTGGAAGGAGGAAAGGGAGGGGGTTACATTCAGAATTTTAGATGCACCAAGATAGGAAAGATGTTTTCTTCAAGGCTGTCAAATACAAATAGCCAAAACACTAAGAATGTAACATTTATATAATTCCTGATTGTGACATGATTCTTGCTATAGGTAGTTTATTGTATATACGTGAAATAATATAAATATACATGGAAAAAATGAAAACATAGCAGTTATTTAAAAGACCAAAAAACCTTATTGTAAAACAGAATCTAAGTTAATAATTAGACTGCCATAAAGAATTTGGGGTTTTGCTTCACAAAAGAAAAAAAACCTACAGTAACTGCAAATTGATAAAAAAAAAAATAAGAAATTACTCATCTTCTTTGAGTTTAGGTTGTCTTTAGTCCCCATAGTTTTAGTGAGTAAAATTCAAATGAGACTTTATATTGACATTGCAAACACATTAGTACATTAATAAGAAGGTAATATTTCATCTTTTCAAAGTACAGTCTATGTTCCTCTGTGTGTGTGTGTGTGTGTGTGTGTGTGAGAGAGAGAGAGAGAGAGAGAGAGAGAGAGAGAGAGAGAGAGAGAGAAGAGAAGAGAAGAAGGAAAATATTTTATTTGTGGACAGAAATGGAGCCATCAAGAAGGGGAAGAGTAGTACGTGTGTGTGCAATTAGAACAAATATTTATATGTGTTTATGAAAAGTAACAGTGAAACCTATTTCTATATATGCTAATCCAAGACCTAGCCTATGGAAACAATATAAAACATAGGCTATAATATAGATATTTTAAGTTGCTTGTTTCTAATTTTTATTTTGGTATTTGTGAGAAAGTTGAAACAAGGAATAAATCATGAAAAGTATCTGCGAACTATTTGTATAACTGAAGTAGAGAAATTACCACACTACTTCTAATCATAACGGGGAAGAAAATCAGAAGAAAACTGCATCCTCACATGTAATTATATCAGTATTGACATATCCCCACATAATTCAGTATCTGAAGTGTAAATCAGCCTGAAATAGCTGCTGTGATTTCTGTGCTGAATTAACAAGATAAATTACACAACGTCGTTTCATTACTATTGTTGATCAAAAGTAAAAACAGTAATCAGTTCTTAACTACACTTGGCATCATGGTGCTGGCAAAGCATCTGGGCTTTGATAGCCATACTTTTGTCTGTTATCTGGAAATTTTAACCCAGGAGATGTCTAAACTTTTCCTGTTGAAATATTTTAGCCTGTAGATGTTTTTCTCAAGCTCTCACCTACTGCTTAACCCACTGTAGATGAAATGCACTGGGGACGCAAATGGAATTTAGTCATTAGATGTGGTCAGCATCTGTACTTTTCAGAACAGTAGCGTTGACAACAGCCTGCTGTGTAACTCTTGAACTGGCTGTATACCTTTTTAATCGAGCCACCTATAATTTTAAAGTAAATATTAACTTTAAAAGTATGTTATAACTATACAGCTCTTTGTACATATAATTAGGACAAAATTTCAAATGGTTTGAATCAAGGAATTTCATTTGGTTTACTTATTATTGTGGTTACTACAGACACAATTGTCTTGCAGTGTATTCTGACATCTCTGGTCAGGAGCTCGAAGCTCATTTGAGAACACAGGGAGAAAGCTGCCTGTTCTGGTAGGTTCTTTGATCAACACCCTGCAGCCTAATAGTAGTAACAAATTGGTTAATTGTAGCCAATGATCATCATAGCTTCAGGCAAATGAGTCTCCAAGGTCTCCAATTGCTCCTTGTATAGCTACGGATTAGCAGTGGAAATTAAGTAACTTCAAATATGGGTCAGTATTTATTTCCAAGGACTGACACTTCAAACATCTTCTCTCCAGACCCTAGAGGGAGAAAAATGATATACTCATTCCAGTAGCTACTGGTCTGGACAGCAAGATGCTCTGAAAGTATGGAGTCTTCACTGGGGAGCAATGGCAAGTGACTTTCTGCCCTCTGTAAGATCAATTTGGTATGGACTGGATAGACAGCTGAGTGCCCTGGATTGCTGTTGGTTAAAATATCCCCTCTTCAGTAGAACTTAGATTTTAATTCAAACAGTTAAACAATATTTTTTACTGTAAAACCTCGAAATTGCCTCTTTAAAAAATCTGTTTATCATCTTTTATTTTCTCCTAGGAGGTGGCCTAAGACTCCCAATGTCTCCATATGGGCAGAAAACATTATTTTTGGATAAACGTGGGTTTGCAAGTGCCATTAATCAAATTTACAAGATTGTTTTCTAATATGCTTTGCCTGTCAACTTTTGTGGTCGTTCTTTTACACCCCACAGTGAAAATGACCCATCATACAATCTGTTGATGACATTCATTGAATTAGAATCAGGCTCGTAATAAAACTCACATATTTTAAAGTACAGTAATCAGGAGGATATGTTATTCAGCGTGTACCACTTCCATCTGGTGTGCATTGTCACTGCCTGGGCATTCTACTCTGCTCTGAAACAGTGCTGTGCCCCGATACTTACACATCTAAAAAACGGGAAATGCTTTGTCAGTTTCTCTGCATAATTTTTTCATTGTAATTCAACACAGTTTTCTAGTAGACCTCTACATGTTATGCCTAAGATGCCAAGAACATTTTCAAGCTTTCTTCATTTCAATCAACATGCTTTATTATGTAACTCTAATTTGAAATATTTTATTAATATGTAAGGGTGTTTTGCCTGCATCTATGTATGGGCACAAGTGTGCTTGCTTGGGGTTCATGGATGCCAGGCAAATGGGGATCAGATCTTCCAGAACTAGAGCTGTAGGTGGCTGTGAGCTGCAGTGTGAGTGAAGGGAATCAAACCTGGATCTGCTAGAAGAGAAGGCAGGGCTTCTAACTGCTGAGCCATCATCTCTTTAGTCTGTGCTATAAAAGCCTTAGGATGGACTCTAGTTTTGTTTGTTTGAAATTGTGTTGTTTACACTGGAAATGATTTGGCTTCATTCCTATCTATATGTATCTTTTTATGTCCTCAAGTTTTTAAAATTGCTTTTCCTAAATTTTCTAGAGCCACTTTGAATAAGATCAGTCAGAGTAGACAGTATATTCTTACTCAGGATCTTAGTGGAAAAGGTTTCATTTTCTTCTCACTTAAAGCATGATGTTAGTCTATAGATTGTGTTTTACAGGTAGTCCTCAATGTGTGGAAATATTGTCCTTGTACATACCAATTTTTAGACTTTCATCATTAAGAGATTTTATTTTTCAGCCATTTTATATTTGTTATAATTATATAATTTTATAGGTTACTATGTGTTATTTTTCTTGGTTGTGTATCTTGAACAATCTTTGCATTCTTGTCATAAGACCAGCTAGATTGCAGACCATCATATGTTGATTTCCTAATACTTTGTTGAACATTTTTGTATGTACGTTCATTAATGTTATTCATTTATTGTTTTATTTTTCTGTATTTTCAGATTTTTTAAAAGATTCAAATCAACCTTATAAAGAGTTTGAATAGTTTCTTGATATTTTTTCTGTGGCACAGTTTGAGAAGCCTTCATGTTAATTCTTTGAAAAAAAAAAAAGGTAATAGTTGCAACCGATGGTTCTTGAATTTTGTCATTCTGAGGTTTTATTGCTGATTGAATCATTAACTGCTTTTGTTCTATTCATGATTTTAAAATTCTTTTTCCTTAAATCACAATACTACTGTAAACTTGTCATTATCATAATCTATTTTTTCAGAAGAGAAAAATGACTAGATAAACTTAATTTGTTCACATTACATAAACAGAATATGGGTGAGGGGGACTTTAACAACCAATCTAAATTAATCTATTTTTAATATTCATCTTTTTGTTAGATGATGACATTGCTGCTTCCTTTCTTCTGTTTAGTGAGTTCTCTAGTGAGAGGTGTACAAATTCATAAGCACAGATAAGGCAACAAGGGCACATTAAAAATGGCTCTATCCAAGGCTGTCTTGGTGAATCAGAGTTTACTTGAGGTATTACTGCAGTAGCTGGGGTACCTGAAAGCCTTATCATCAAAACCCATCCCAGCATCACTGACCTTTCATCCGGCTGCATCTCAGGAATTTCTTGTATAACTTGCAGGCAGCTACATCACTGGAATCTCCCCACAACTAGCAATTATCTACAGCCCAGGTAACATCTGTGAAGGGTTTTGAGAGTCTCCTGGGTTTCCAGAGCTAAGTGGAGGCTTTTAAGTTACTTGTGAGTTTCATGAATGTCTGAGTCTCCCTGCTTCATGAAGGAAGAAGCATTTATGTCAGGGTAACAGCTACACAATATTTTTCCCATTGGTTAATCTTTAATTTATCTTGAATTTCCTTCTAATTCAATACTGAAGGAACTTCTGACTCAATTTCTCTTTTATTGTTACTTTATAGTCCATCCTTTCCAAAATATCTTTTAGATTTATTTGTACTATATTTTTGCTTGAAATTTGTTGAAGTTAACTCTTCTTAGGTTTTTGCTTTCTCACGATTAGGTTAGTCTTATTCTTAGTCTGACGTCAGATAAAATTAACCCTGACATTTTAAGTGTCATCTCTTTCTCTTAGCTGACATCTGTGAATACTAAATCCTTTTCTGTTTTAGTAGTTCTCTCATTGACCAGTGCTTCTTGCCACTTTTTGAGTTTCATTCTTTGTGTTATTCTTTTGAGTATTCCTTTGAGTAGATCTAGCTCTTGTTTATAAGGTAACTAGGTTTTAGCTTTTGTTCTAATCTCTTGTGTCTCAGAGCTTAGTATTTCAATTGAAAGGATTATTTACCATAGTGGTTTATATATTGATTGATTGATTAGTTGAAAGAAACAGAATCTCATATAGCATGGTTATACCTTGAATTTGATACGTATAGGAGGCTGGCCTCAAACCCAGGTTTCCAATATATTCTTTTTGAGTTAAAGTATAGTAGACTTTTGCCACTGTGCCCAGCACTGTGTCCCATACTACCACTAAAACATTTATTTCCTCTATTCATCTCATGTAAAGATACATTTTAGTATTCTTTAAGGGCAAAACTGAAAACTATCATCTCTTCATCCTTTTTCATTTTCATCTTTATGTGCTTTGAATAATTCAACTGTGCTGGATTTATTTATTTATTTTGTTGTTTAATTGAGAATGCCTTCATAATCCAATTTTAGTTTCTTCAGTTCTGGGGTCATATCTAGCTTCTGGCATAATCTTTAATCCTGAGAAAAATGATGTATTTTAGCATTTACTAAGTTTGTATTTGCATTTATATTAGATATTTGATAGACTTTTTGAAGTTAATTCCTGTATAGTCAATAGTGCTAAACTTATATAATAGGCATATTAAAAAGTAATTTTGATTTGCTTATTTATTTATTTATTTTATTGAAAATAGGTTCTTCTCACATAGAATGCACCCCAACCACAGTTTCCCAGTTTCCCCTTTCTTCACTTTCCCCATATCTGCTCCATAACTCCCCTTTTACTCAGATCACTCCCTCTTCATTTCCTCTTCAAAAGAGAGAAGGCCTCCAAGAGATGACGGCCAAACAGGGCAGAGAAAGGTACAAAAAGACAAGGCTAAAGCCCTCTTATCAAGACTGCACAAGGCAGTCTAATAGAAAAAATCAATTCCTAAGAGCAAAAAAGTCAGAGATACACCTGTTCCCACTGTTAGGAGTCCCACAAAGCACCAAGCTAGCAGCTATAAAATGTTTTCTACCTCAGTCTCTGTCAGACTACGTGAGCCTGGTTAGTTGACTCCATGGGCCATCCTCTCCTAGTGTTTTCAATCTCCTCTGGCTCCTACAATCTCCCCAATCTCTGAGAGGATAAACCTTATTGAGACCTCCAATTTAGAATCTTTCTCTGCGTAATGTCTGGTTGTGGACCCTGTACCCCTTCCCATCTGCTTCCAGAGGGAAGCCTCTCTGATGACAAATGGACAAGGCATTGATCTATGAGTAGAGCAGAATATCATTAGGAAACCTTTCATTGATTTTTATTTTATTTTATTTATTTGCTAGCCATGTTCGGTTCTACTCTATGTCTTTGGGCTATGCAAAGTTCAGTTTCTGGTCGTCTAGGCTGGATAGGGCATGGGCTCCCTCTTGTGACATTAACCTCAAGTTAAAGCGGGCATTGACCACTCTCACATGTTCTGCCCCACTGTTGCCCCAATCTATATTGCAATCAGGACAGATTGCTGGTGGACGGTTTTATATCAGAATTGGTGTCCAGGTTTCTCTTTCCATAATCTGAAGAGTGCCCAATCTTGTCAAAGAGCCTAGAATGTACGGATGAAGGCTCAATGCAGGCAACAGCTCAACCTCTTCATGGTCAATGAGCTATGTGGGTATTGTCCTTGGGAATAGGCCCTGGTGTCAATTTCAGAGAATGACCTTTTGTATCCCAGCATTAGCCTGAGTTGTTCAAGGATCCATCCTACCACAAGGACACTTGCTCACCCATGTTCATTGCTGCTTTATTCATAATAGCCAAAAACTGGAAACAGCTCTGATGTTGCTCAACCAAAGAACGGATAAAGAAAATGTGGTACATTTACACAATGGAATATTGCGCAGCTGTTAAAAATACCATGGAATTTTCATGAAAATAGATAGAATCAGGTAAAAATCATCCTGACAAATATGATATGTATTCACTTAGAAGTGGATATTAGCCATTAAGCAAATGATAACCAAGCTGTAGTCCACGGACCCAGAGAGGTCAGGCAGAGAGCAGGGCTTTAGCACAGTGCATGAACCTGCCTGCAGAGGGGAAATAGATTAAATTTTGCTGGTGGACTGTGGACAGATCAGGACAGGAACAGGTAGGTAGAGGTGGAAGAAGTGTAAGGGGAGATAGCTGCAGTTGGTGAGCATTGGGGGAATGGTGTGGAAGCCTAATCCAGTGGAAACTTCCTGGAGTCTGTAATGGCGACCCTAAAGAGGATTCTCAGTAATAGAGGAGACAGAGTCTGAGCTGGTCATCTTGTATAGCCAGGTGAGGCTTCCAGTGGTAGGACTAGGCTGCATTCAGTTGAGTTGTTGGCCAAGGGTGTCCCATGGATGGATTGATTCTTAGTCATGTAATACAGATACTTTTTGGTTCTCAGAAAATTGATACATTTTCTCTTTCTTATTATACTGGTTGCTTAACTCTTTCTAATCACACTTCAACTGATTTTAATTACATAAAAGAAGTAACTGTTCCAAAAAAATGAAAACATATTGCTGAAATGATTTATGGATGAGAGAATTAAATATATTGGTTTAAATTAGTCTCTCATCTTACGTAAAAAATGTAATAATACTTACATATGTGTGTGCATACTTGAATTACACATATGTAATTAGACTTTTATGAGGATGTTCACTTGTGCTTGCTAGTTTTATGCTAATTTGACATAATCCAGAGTCAGATGAGTGGAGGAGTGGAGAGAACTTAGGTAGAGAAAATGCCTCAATATGATAGAGCTATATGGAAGCCTGTGAGACATTTTCTCAGTGATTGATGCTGGAAGGCCCAGCCCACTGTGGGTGGAACCATTCCTGGGCTGAGGGTGTGGGAATAAAACATGCTGAGCATGGTATGTGGCGCAATCCAGTAAGCAGCTTTTCTGCCATGGTTTCTGCATCGATTTCTGACTCCAGATTTTGCATTGAGTTTCTGCCATGACTTCCTTTGAGGAAGGATGACTATAAAAGTAGGCAAAATAAACTCTTTCCTCCCAAACTCACTTACAGTCATGGCATTTTATGACAATAATAGAAACCCCGAGTAAGACATCACTACTTTGCACATTTAATTGTTTATAACTACTATGGCCTGCTAGGTGCCACAGAACTACACACTGACTTCATCACCCCTGCCTTTTATCCTTTTTCCACCCTTGATTACACAGTGCTCTTTGTGGCCTCAGTGACATATTCATCCACTTTGCTGCTTATGATGTTTCATGGCAATTTGTATTAGTATCATTAGGAATATAATTTTAGACACAAATGAGGCGATATGTTTTATTTGAAAGGTCCTATGTGTATGTTGTCAACTTCCTAAAGATCTTTTATATTGTATAAGTGCATTTACTGAGTAAAACCTTCACCTGACAATGAAAGAGTGTTTTCACCGTGTGCAAGAGGCCATTTGTCAAATCTGACCTTTTCTGTGGAACAGCTACAATTATTAGTTGATTCAAGTGTCAAAGCCCCATCATAAGATAAGGAAGTCAGCTAGGAATTTTTTTCTTTTGATAATAGGTTTAGAAAGAGTTATAGATGAATTTGATGTTTCTGTCTAAGGTTGAAATCTTAGCCTGAAATGTACCTAGAACTATTTATATGGCCACCTTTGTTGAACTGACTGATATATCACAATCTCAGTTTCCTTATAGATTGTTCATGAAGTGGCAATAAACTCTCAGAAAAACATCTCATTTTAATTTATGGTGTTTTGGCTTCACCACCTAAGCAGTGCACTCCAATTTATAAAACAATTTCTCTGGATGCCATTATTTTATGGAATATGGAAATATAAATAAGCAATGCAAGAAAATGGAAAGTTTATTTAAAAGTTCAGATACAGATTATATAGTTCAGGTGCTTAGTGGTGATGTGTAATAGACAGTAGAATAAAACACCACAGGCTTGTGAGCTCTACAGTACTCTCGAAAACAAAAGCATCGTGAAAAGAACAAAACCTTTATGGGAAACAGCACTATAGATCAATTGGGAGGAAGAGAAATCTGTGCTCAAGGCAACAGCCTAGACAGCCTTCTCCATATTCAACAGTACTTATTTTATAGTTACAGCTTGTGCCAATACTGTGAAGGCTAACAGAGAACTTTATAGAGATGATCATATAAAGCAGGGATATTAAAGGAACATAGGAGAGTTTTTTTTTTTTTGGAAAAAAATATAAAATACTATACACATGCAAAGGTGGCAATAGGAAAATGAGCTGAATGAAAGAAAAATTTAAAGGCAATAAAAAGTGGCTTGACATTAAAATCATAGCATGCGGTATGCCTAAAGCACACTTATGTGATTTAAAAAGTCTGGCATGAGAAAAATATGCCTTGCAATTTTGAGGACCATTGCAATTGAATGGAATGTTAAAAACAACCTTAATTTCCTTTTCATTAGAATATATCACATTGCATATAAGAATTGAGAAACAAATTTTACACAATCATATGTTAATTATGAATTCATCTACATGTGGGCACCACATAAGAAATACTTTGGAACAGAATTAGCCAGAGCTTTTCATTCTAAGTGTAGAGAACCTCATGACTCACCCCCACCTGAAGAACCTTGTTATTATTTTTAAAAATTTTTATTAAATATTTTTTATTTTTATATATACATTTATATTATTGTGTATATACAATAAACTACCTATAGCAAGAAGAACCATGACACAATCAGGAATTATATAAATGTTACATTCTTAGAGTTTTGGCTATTTGTATTTGGCAGCCTTGAACAAAATATCTTTCCTATCTTGGTGCATCTAAAATTCTGAATGTAAATCAATATCTATCATATCTTGTCATTACCAAGTTAAAACATCTATCTAGGCCTAAAGGCATCATAACCCCTAAAAAATTAATCTTGAATAAAAGAATCTTGTTATTTCATAAGGACATTCTGGATCTCATTCCGTTCTTGCTAGTAGTGCTCTTTAAGTCATGAACAATACCATACAAATGATAGCTGTGAACAATGTCACTTAATAATCAATTAGTGGATAATTAGTATGGCTGTTTTATGAGCTTTGTAAATTTTCATGAAAGTGTTAAATACTCTCCTACCGTCATTTAGAAATATATGGATAATTAAGAACAACTAAAACTAAATTATTAACACTGTAATTTGAGACATGAAACTTAAGTTTCATTTTTTTTTTTAAATGAAATCTACCAAGATCTCTTTCAAACATTATTGGCCTTTCCCACATCACATTGCCTGTAGTATGCAGTGAGGAGCCTCTGACCCTATACTGATTGCATCAGCTTTCAGGAATTGGCCTCCTGACTTAACGCCGTAAATACGTACATCTCTCACTTCTTTTCAAAATATGGTACATTAGAAAGACGAACATGTTATATACTCACTCATAAGTGGATATTAGCCACATAATACAGGATAACCACACTAAAATACAGTGACTGATGCACCAACAAAGGACCATGTATGATGTATGACTTAGACCCTTTGCTCAGATGTAGTATATAGGCAGCACAGTCTCCTTGTGGGTCCCATAATATGGGGAGTAGGGACTACTTCTGACATGGACTCTGCCCTACCGCCCACTCCCCCTGATATTGATCCCTTCCCCCTGACAAGGTGGCGTTGTCAAACCACAGAGGAAAAGGATACAGACAGTACAGATGAGACTTGATAGGCTGAGGTCAGAGGTTAGGAGAGGAGGGCCCCCTTTTCTAGAGGTGAGAGGGAGAGGGTGTGAGGGAGGGAGGGTGGAATCGGGAGGAGACAGTGAAGGGGGGCTGCATTTGGGATGTAAAATGAACAAATTTTCAAAAAAGTCACCTAGATTTAGCATTAGGTGACAATGAGGGCACACTACTCTATATTTTACTGTGTCCACAAATGGGGAAATAATGCTAATAGGAGTCTAGGATTTTTAAGTGGAAAGTTATGAAAATATTGTTATTATTCTAAAGAATACCTTTGGGAAGGAAAAATGAAGAGAAATCCAGAGGAAATGGAAAGAATAAAGCTCTTCACCTTCACAGTTGTGTCAGAGCAGTTAACCTTTAATTTTAAGTGATTTTATATAGACAATTTGTATATATACATACTGAAAGAATTTAGTGATTATTTAATTATTAAATATATATGCATTTCTGCAGTTATTTGTAAAACTTCATGAAACAACTTGATAAAATAATTTTGATTTTCCTTCATAGTATAATCTACTGTACAACATGAAGTGTTATAATGTATTTATCCTATACGTGCATACTGAATAAATGAAGGTCTATATGTATATACTACACATAGCTTGCAGTATATGTCTTTTATTTTATTTTATTATTTATTTATTTTTTATGTTTTTTTAAAAATTAATTTATTCTTGTTACATCTCTATGGTTATCCCATCCCTTGTATCCTCCCATTCTTCCCTCCCTCCCAGTTTCCCCTCATTCCCCTCCCCTATGACTGTTCCTGAGGGGAATTACTTCCCCCTCAGGATGCCCATAGGGTATCAAGTCTCTTCTTGGTAACCTGCTGTCCTTCCTCTGAGTGCCACCAGGTCTCCCCCTCCAGGGGACATAGTCAAATGTGAGGCACCAGAGTACGTGAGAAAGTCATATCCCACTCTCCACCCAAGTTTGGAAAATGTTCTGTCCATTGGCTAGATCTGGGTAGGGGTTTAAAGTTTACTGCCTGTATTGTCCTTGGCTAGTGCCTTAGTTTCAGCGGGACCCCTGGGCCCAAATCTGCCTAACATAATGTTCTACTTGTAGGTTTCTAAGACCCACTGGATCCTTCTACTTTGCTATTCTCCCATTGTTCTCTCATCTAGAGTCCCAATAGGATGTCCTCCCCTCTGTTCAGTTTCCTGGTAAGTGAAGACTTTCATGGGACATGCCCCTTGGGCTAGTGTCCAGTTCTGAGTGAGTATATACCATTTGAGTCTTTCTGCTTCTGGGTTAACTCACTCATTATGATCATTTCTGGCTCAATCCATTTGTACATAAATTTCGGGAATTCCTTGTTTTTAATAGCTGAGTAGTATTCCATAGTGTACATGTACTACAGTTTCTTTATCCATTCTTCTACTGAGGACACGTAGGCTGTTTCCATGCTCTGGCTATTATGAATAAGGCTGCTATGAACATGGTTGAGCAAATTTTCTTGTTGTATGCTGGTGTATCTTCTGGGTATATTCCAAGGAGTGGAATAGCTGGGTCTTGAGGAAGCCCTATTCCCAGTTTTCTGAGATAGCACCAGATAGATTTCCAAAGTGGCTGTACTAGTTTGCATTCCCACCAGCAATGAAGGAGTGTTCCTCTCTCCCCACATCCTCTGCAGCATGTGGTGTTGCTTGAGTTTTTGATCTTAGCCATTCTGATGGGTGTAAGATGGAATCTCAGAGTTGTTTTGATTTGCATTTCCCTGATGACTAAGGAGGTTGAGCATTTCTTTAAATGTTTCTCAGCCATTTGATATTCTTCTGTTGAGAATTCTCTGTTTAGTTCCAAGCCCCATTTCTCAATTGGGTTATTTGTTTTGGTGGTGTTTAATTTCTTGAGTTCTTTATATATTTTGGAGATTAGACCTTTGTCAGATGTAGGGTTGGTGAAGATCTTTTCCCAGTCTGTAGGCTGTCGCTTTGTTCTCTTGACAGTGTCTCCAGCCTTACAGAAGCTTCTCAGCCTCATGAGGTCCCATTTATTAATTGTTGACATTAAGGCCTGGGCTGTTGGTGTTCTGTTCAGGAAGTTGTCTCCTGTGCCAATATGTTCCAGGCTCTTCCCCACTTTTTCTTCTAAGTGACTTAGTGTCTCTGGTTTTATGTTGAGGTCTTTAATCTACTTGGATTTGAGTTTTGTGCAAGGTGACAAATATGGGTCCAGTTGCATATTTTTACACATAGACATCCAGTTAGACCAGCACCATTTGTTGAAGATGCTATCCTTTTTCCATTGAATGGATTTGGCTTTTTTATCAAAAATCAAGTGACCATATTTGTGTGGATTCATATCTGGGTCTTCAATTCGATTCCACTGATCAACCAGCCTGTTGCTGTGCCAGTACCATGCTGTTTTAATTACAATTGCTTTATAGTACAATTTGAGATCAGGTATGGAGATTCCTCCGGAGCACCTTTTATTGTACAAGATCGTTTTTGCTATTCTGGGTTTTTTGTTTTTCCATATGAAGTTCAGAATTGAACTTTCAAATGTCTTTAAAAAAATGTGTAGGTATTTTGATAGGGATTGCATTGAATCTGTAGATTGCTTTTGGTAGGATGGTCATTTTTAATATATTAATTCTCCCTATTCATGAGCAAGGAAGATCCTTCCATCTTCTCATGTCATCTTCAATCTCCTTCTTCAGAGTTTTGAAAATTTTTTCAAATAAGTCCTTCACTTGCTTAGTTAAAGTAACTCCTAGATATTTTATATTGCTTGTGGCTAATGTGAAGGGTATGGCTTTCCTAATTTCTTCCTCTGCAAGCTTGTCATTTGTGTATAGGAAGGCTACAGACTTTTTGGAGTTAATTTTGTATCCAGCCAAATTGCTGAAAGTGTTTATCAGCTGTAGGAGTTATCTGGTGGAATTTTGAGGGTCACTTATGTACACTATCATATCATCTGCAAATAGGGATAGTTTGACTTCCTCCTTTCCCATTTGGATACCCTCGATCTCCTTTTGTTGTCTTATTGCTCTGGCTAGAACTTCGAGTACTATATTGAAGAGATATGGAGAGAGTTGCAGTATATGTCTTAATGTCTTTTGTTTCTTAAATAAAAAATTCAAGGATATAATAAACTTATTTGCCTCACTAGCCAGAAAAGAAAGGCTCTCTCAATTTCTTTTGTACAAAAAAAAAATTACCTTGTGTTAGATTGTGTTGTGAATGAGTTTGAGAGCTGGAGCTGATAGATCGTGAATTCACTGCTCAGATAAGACAATGGGGAGTTGATGAAGCTAAGGGAAACAAAAGAGAGGTAGGGACATGTTTGTGCAACTACAACCACACAGTGAAATTGTGTTTAGTATCCTAAGACGCATACTTTCTACTCCTCCTGTCCCTTGTTGCATATAATCATCCTCTAAAGTTTCCAGGATCTACTAAAGTGACTGAGCTAGTAAAAAGGTTTAAAGATGTAGAATATCTTTCCTGAGGAGACCCAGCTGGCACACACAGGGCCCCTTAGATTACTATCCACTCATGAGCAAGCCAAGGCTATGTCTCGTCTTCACCTTATACCCTTGTATAATTGGAAATGGAAGCTACTCACACTCATATGCAGAATTTCATTTACAGAAAGAACAGAATAAAATCAGATGTTTTCAGCATAAATATTTAGCAACCTTGATTTTTTCCAAAGGTTGGCAGGTGTTATCACTATAATCTACAAAGTATCATTTGCTAGAAATGTATTTAATGCAAGGTCAAGCCAAAGTTATTCATATATCCGTACAGAATGAAAATGATTAAATTGTTTACTTATGGAATGTAGACTGTACTGCTTTTAATTCCTGTACGCATTCAATGTTTTGCTTTGGAGCCACGCAGGTGAACTAGGAGCTCAGTTTTCCTAAGTGTTCTTTCTCTTTCAATGCTATCTAACCTGGATGACAGTAACCTCATGTACTGATTGGGTTTAAAAGGTATTTGAGCTTTTTTAATGTATCTTTTATTGTGCTCTCTATATATTATTCCAGTGCTCTTTCTGTTGTGATGAAAATTAACGTGGAAGGGCCTGGGCTTACTTGTCTTACCCTTCTAAGTCAAGGTCCGTTATTGAAAAACGTCAGGGCAGGAACTGAAGC
Source organism: Acomys percivali (assembly GCA_907169655.1). NCBI lineage: Eukaryota > Metazoa > Chordata > Mammalia > Rodentia > Muridae > Acomys > Acomys percivali. The sequence goes on from OU015752.1 coordinate 16,066,254, forward strand.
AGGAACAAAAGACCAAACTGCATGGGCAGGGCGTTTCTAATTTGCCCCTACCCTGGATCGTGTTTTTATACAACCCCAGGACAATCTGCCCAGGAGCGTAAATGGCCAAAGTTGCCTGGGCTTTCTGGATCAATCAGTAATCAAGATCAATTCCCTATGAACAGAGCCAAGGGAAAAACCTATCTGAGAAATCCTTATTTACTATGACAAGAATGCTGAGCCCATGAAACGTCAACAATATGTCTATCTGAACAAGACAAACATAATGATCACCCCTGTCAACATGCCCGTGTGCGAAGGAGAAATTTCATAAATTCTTATCCATAGAAGACGAGGCACAGACAGTCGATGGCTACTGAGGGAGAAAGAACCAGTTTTTCTCAGCGGCTACCCCCTTGATGTATTATCTAATTCTACTTATCAACCTCGAGCACACTTGCAAATACTAAATACTAAGTAGTGGACTCAATGGGTTGGGTGTGCTTATATTCTTGTATATCTCTACATGTATTAATGTGTGTATAATAATTAACTATAGGTGAGAGGTCATGAATTTGATGGGAAATTTGGGAGGATGTGAGAGAAGCTGGAGGGGGTATAAAAAGGGTTGGAAATAATGTAAATATAGCACAGACATGTGAAATATTAAAAATTAAAATAAAAATGTTGATGTAATCTGTTGAATAGACATGGTTTTGGTAGCAACTTGCAAGCGACAAGTTATGTATAATAATTATAATAAATGTCAGATAGATTTCTTTTTATCTAAATAATATTGAATAAATTTGTAAACATTTATTGTTTAGAAACAAATTACTATAAAAGATTCACTCTTTAGTGGTATTTCATCCAAATTGACCTGGAAATTATGTTTGACGAATTGTGATTTATAAAACAGTTCAGTGGGATAATATACATTTAACAGCCTGAGACAGCACTTGGACTTTCCTTTATGTAGCAAGCAATTTGCTCAAGGTGAAGAATCTGACTTAAACACATGCGAGGTTTGCATACTTCCTAGAGGCTCACATTAAATCCATCCAGCAGTCTAACGACCTTGCCACCAGCTTCCTCCCAGAAAACTGACATTCACATTTGTAAGGTTAAATAAAATATCTAACAGGAAAACCCAAATGAAGAACTACTATAAATCAAAGAAGCGTGTCATAGGTTTTTCTCATCTTTCTTGCAAAGTTAAACCTTTGGATAATGATCATGTCAAGAACAATAGCTTTTCATGTGAACTGTCTGTACATTGAGGCTGACAATTCAAGTTTAGGATGACACACTAAAATTATTCTTTTATGTCTCAGATGGGCTTTTTAAAATGAAATTATTCTTGGTTGTGATCTCGAGAAGCATGCGTTAACTGCCCGCCCTCCTCCTGGCACTGTAGTTTTCTTGGTCTATGAAGATGCTATAAGACAGCAGCAGTGTGACACCAGGGTGTTTTAGATAGAATGTGGACACATTAAAATGCTTACCTACTATGATTTTTAAAATCCTCTCATTTTTTTCCAGAACAATTTAATCTTCATAAAATATCATGTTTTGTATCATAGGTCTGTCCCTGGGTCCATATTTCTAGAAACTAATTTTAATAAGACTACACAAGTTTATTTAACACACTAGATATTTTATTGCTTCAAATTGTGGTTTTATGTGTACATGCATGTGCATAAGTGCAGGTACCTGCAGAGATGTCAGAGGCATCAGATATCTGGGGCTGGAGTTACGGATAATTGTGAACGGACTCATTATGGGTGCTGGGAACTAAAAGTCTTGGGCACTCTGGCAGTGCCACCAACACTCTTAAGCACTGAGCTATATTTGCAGACCTGCAATGTTGGGGATTTTAAATAGTTCTCATCTTTTCAATTTTTCATTAACTTGAAATAGTGCTTTCATTTTGCCCTTTGAATAAACAAACTCCTCCTCTGCTGTTACATCTTATTCATCCTATTTTCCACAAGGAATAAAAGTGTACTGCAGATTTTACAGTAATTTTCTGTTTCTCATTTGCTTGATAGAAATTTGAAATATCAGTCATGCTAAGTGATATTAGCTTCCCTGGTTTTTTTCCATCTTTCTTAAAAAAAAATCTCACTCTCTTAGCTATTTCTCCACCAAAGTATCCTGAGTTGGTGCTAGGCAATCCCCCAGGGAGTTAGGCACCCTCTGTCCCATGTTAGCCTGAAGAATGGTATAAATTGTTGTTTCCCCTGACATGAAGTATTCTAATTAAAGTACTTACATTTAAATTATATACACAGGTATAGAATAAGTATGGGGTCCCAGAAGCCTTAATAAAATCAAACGAGGCAAGTGTGATTGTACACACCTTTAGTCCAGAGGTAGCTGGATCTCTGTGTGTTCCAGGCCAGCCTGATGTACATACCGAGTTCTAGGGAACCCAGAACAACATAGAAAGACTATGTTTCAAAACACCAAAAACTAACTAACTAACTAAAGAACGAACGAATGAACGAACGAACTAACTAACAACTAACTAACTTAAATTAAATGAGGTCATTCACTACTGATGCCTCTTATATTAACAATAAGCAGAGACAGATAGTTCAACAATTTTAGAAGAGGAAGGAAAACTTGTTTGGAATTGTATGGCCAGCGATGCCTCTATGATGAAGGAGAAAACCCAAAGTGATGCCTAATTATCTCTTCAACAGTCCTTACAACCTTCAATTACATTGCTCTTTTATATTAGCTTTCCTTAAATATCAGTCTTTCCAGATTCTTGGATCCTTTCCTCATAAGATGATGCCAGCAAACTCTCAGTGATGTTTCTTTTAATTACAAAGATTGTTTTTCTTCATTATCTCTTTTACTTTCAGAAAAAAAAACCAAACAAACAAATCCCAGTTTTCTAGTGCCCCATCTCTACAAACACAGAGATAAGATCTGTATTCAACAATCTTGGTTATAACTAAGAGACTATTTTTTGGAAGAATTTGCAAAGATCCAAAAGATGATATCTGAGGTCTTAAATATGGTCCTAATGGGATACGATTTGGCAATTAAACTGCCATATCATTATGAGACATTTAATTGGATTGTGTGTGAAATTTTGTGATTTTTGACTTACACAATAATTTTTTATGATCCATGTTAAAAGCAAGGCATAGGCTTATAGAGCAGTTGGATTATAAGGACATATAATTGTGTGCTACCTTGATACATGGAAACCACTACTGTAAGGGTAAATTTGAAAACCATATAATCTTCAGTAATGATGCTTATGTGTTACTTGAGTTAGGGAGATGATACTAGCAAACATATTAGATGTTGGACAAATATATCTAAAAAAAGAATTTGATATACAATCAGCCAGAACTTGGGTGCAGCTGTTAGGAGACCATTGTTTAAAATCATATTGATGGCCTTTTATACTTGTGTTACCTACACAAGTGACATAGAATGAGAGGTTTGATAGTTTATAATAATTATTTTCTGAAAACACTACAAAATATGGTATAAATATGTTAATCAGATATGGGAACATGCTATAAACTTATAAGGCATGGGCTCTCAGAATGATAGCCAATATTCTTCTAATAGTGCTATATGCAGCTTAAAGAATCTAAAATCAAAGATAATATCAATGACACAAAACATCTGTATCCCACAAAGGAAAATTGGCCTGTTTAGAAATTACAGAAGGGAATAATTAGAAAGAATATTGTTTATAATGAATGAATCTGAAATCTGTGCCTGCATGTTATTACAAACATGAAGATGATTGAAAACTCTCATTTTAGGACTTTAGAGTTTTATTTATAATCTACATATTTGATGTGATTGGTTGTTTAGTGATTCACAATTTTCATTAAATCAAAATTTAATTAAAAAGTTTCCACCTGGAAACACCTTCCTTTGATATCCTAGGCAAGGCTCTGTAGGCCTGTTTGTCTGTTGATGACTGTATTAAATGTCAGGCTGACAAATGTCAGCTCAGCAGATGGATAATTGTATACTTTAACACTTCTAATGGACAGATGTATTTTAGCATAAATTTTAATATTATCTGCGATTTGAAAACATAGCTCTTTTACAATCTTGTCATTTAGAGAGATAATATCCATCTATACAGTACTGGCTCAATAATACCAATGTTATGAATGATACATATGCTTGAAATCATTAATAACTAGGAGTGTTCCATTAAGCATAGCATCTTACAGCATATTTGGGGAAATGGGTTGTGGTTTTTTTTTTTCTGTCTTCATATATAAATAAGTAAGGAGAATGAAGCAGGGATTGTGTTGTGTGTTATCAAGACTCTTGTTAACAGGGATTGAATTTTATGGGTATATCAAAAAGCTGCTAAAATAATTCTCAGAAGTGTCTACCAGCTGCTAAATCTCTGTACTAGTCACCACCCTGGCCTGGCAGAGAGTTTCCCCAGAGCTGGGCTTATCACGCATTCTGACCTGCTGGCTCATATGACAGAAATATAAAAGAAGTTGTAACGGCAATTGTGAGGAACTGATCTCACGGTGTAAGTTTTCAGGAAATTGTGCAGCGTTTCCAGTGTTGTTGAAGCTAGATCTGGGACAAGAGGATTAAAAAAAAAGAGATTTATATGATGCTCACACTCCACCTACCACTGTCACCGCTTATACCCTCTGCAGTCTACTTAGTACACAAGTCTGCAAGATGGTGTCTGGTCAAGGCTTTTCATAGGGAGTGAATGAAATAGAGGAGTCTCTGTTGTTTCACATAGTTTTTGGACCATCGTTGACATTATATCCCCTTTGGTCTTCATCTTGGCAATATTTTTTCCTTGCTAGAGAGAGAGGAAAGAGAGAGAGGATTGATTTTATGTTTGCAGAGTTTGATCTATAAAGTTACAAATGCTGTGATCTCTCATGACCTATGGCAACAGGCAAAGAAACACCAGGGAAATGGACAATGTATGAAGTCCCCTCCTTCTCCATGACTCCTGGCTGCTTACCACATTGGTTAGTCGTCACAGCCACAGGGACTCATCATGATTCCCTTTCTGCCACTACTACCAGGCTACAGTCCCTGGACTGTGTTTTCCAGAGCGACAATAGCCATTGTCTCCTTGCTGCCAGGAAATGCTGCTGTGCACATTATGTGTGTAGTCTTTATCTCTGCTACCGTGACACCTTCATTTGCAAACCCACTCCACAAAACCTGGGCTTGCTAAGGACAAGCATGCCAGAAAGCCTCAGAAAATTCAATCTGTCCATTACACTGGCCTCTCAACCTTAATATTCTGAAAACCACAACCAAAATGCCGAGACATTTATTTTTTCCCTTACATATGTTATACATAATTATACATATGCTAAGTATATCTTTACCTCACATTAACACTGCCTCTAGTCCAAGTAGTCAGTTCACACACAATCTATAATATGAAACACAAGTTGGAAGCATGTCTTCTCATTGTCTTTAATGCTACTGTTAAGCACGTCTCAATGTATCTCTAAGTGCGTAATACCGAAATGGAAACACTGTATAAAACCTTAAGTTCCCTGTTTCACACCTGTGAGCCATGTAGGAACCTATTTTCCCTATAAACTGATTAGGGGGAACTTCGTTAATCTCACATGTTGATCTGAGAGATAGTTGGTCCAGAATTAGCAAGTCTCCACGTTCTGCTATTAAATGTGCTTGCATATTTGGATTGGCTTAGGTTCGGTAACCAAGGATTTGCATATTCACAATATGTGGATTTGTGCTGTGTTCAATTTCTTCTGTGTTTTAGAAATATGTTGCAACTATGGAGTAGATAATATGCCAGGATTTGTTCACTGAAGATACTAATTCCACTTCGTTCTCCTCCAGGCCAGTAGTTTCATTGGCTTATACTTGGGCCTTTCTGCTTGAGTGACTCTTAATTCAATGTCAACATATTAAACACCAAAATATTGATAGGAGTTATGGAAGTTTCCAAGTAGTCTTATCCCAACTGTAGAATGTAAAGTATTTTGTTCATTAAGACACATTTAATTTCTTCCAAAGGAGAAGATATAGACTATACTTTACAATGCCACCTGGACTTTATCACATCTGTCTGTGAAGGGGGATTTGATGGATTTTCTGAGACAGAGAGGAAGGTGATCCATAATACATTGCTTTTGTGTCTCTGTGAAACAAACTTCCACAAAGTTAATAGTTTAAAACAAAACACTTAGTGTCTTACTGTTCCCCAAGCCAGAAGTCTTCACAGGTATTATTTTTCTCTGTTCAGGCTTTCACAGATATTGAATAGGCCACTCTTTCCTACAAGGCTAGAATCTTGAATGTCCTGGAAGCTTGCTGTTTTCTTTTCAGACTTGTTAGCAGAGGCCATTTCCTAGCAGCTGTGTGGCTGAGATCTCTTCTTGCTAGCTGTTAGTTGGAAAGCATTCTTGGCTCCAGAACACAGTCACAAATCCTTGGTATCTGACTTTCCCATGGGCCTTTACAACATTACCATTTCCTTCACCAACTCAGCAGCAGAATTTCTGTCAAGCCTCATGAATCTCTTCTTCCAGGAAGAGCCTAATCCCTTTTAAGTGCTCACTTTATTGGGTTTGCCTCATCTGGAGAATCATAATTTCCAGCATATGATTAATTTAGCAATCTTGAATATTTCTGCAAAACTTCTTCAGTTTATCAATGCTACATCGAGAGAGTGAAATTAGTATGTTCTGCTTGTCACACACGTACAGGGAAGGATTTCACAGAATAGAACCAAACCTTCTTAGTATTGTCGGCTTGTTTCTGTGCTGTTATCAACTGAGTACTTGCATTGTACAACTTAACGAAATGTTTGGAGATTTTTCTTGCAGCATAATCTAGGGACTCGCATGCACAGCTCTAGTATCCATGAAGGGAGGATGCCCATTATATCTATTGGGATAGAAAGGAAAGCCAGATTCGGTTTGGCAAAGACATTACCTTTCTTTCCTTTTTTTTAATTCTTTTCTCTTTTAGTACATCCAACCTCAGTTTCTTCTCCCTCTCCTCCCACCTGCTCCCAGTCTCTCCTTGACTTCCCCTTTCCCTCAGATGCACTCCATCTCTTTTCAGCAAAGAGCAGGCCTCCAAGACACCCTAACCAAACACGGGCATAGCAAACTACAAACACGCACACACCATCACGTCAAGGCAGAGTGAGCCACCCGACAGGAGGAAAAGGGTGGGAGCAGTAGGGTGAGGCCCGCCCACAACCGTGGAATCACCTATCACCGTTCTTACTATTTTGTCTTTGTGGAAGTAACAGAAAGGAAATGATAGGGAGAGTAGTGTCATCAAAGAATAGTGTTTTCCATTTGAGGTAATAGTTCAATGAGCAGAGAATGGAAAGAAGAAAGGCAAGGCATGTTCATGTAAACAAACACATGTTTGTTTAAGTACCTGTATGAAATCAAGTAACTTATTTTCCCTCCTAAGCGAATCTTTCCGTCTCTCAGATGAAGCGAGTCCTCGAAATTCAAATTGACAATAATTCTGACAGGCATATTTCCTATCTTCTAAGGATCTAATGTGTTGAACCAACATTTCCCCACTTACTTGAAGACATATATTTTGTATTTGAGCCACAGGGACACATGTACAATTATGGAATTTCCAGGAATTAAGCCAGTTGGGCTCATTTCTATTACAACATGACATTTTTCTAATGTTTTCTAAACATGGAAAGTAGCTATTTATCCACATTGTATATAACCACACAATAGATAGATTATAGATAGAAGTGACACTAATAAACTATGGAGAACAGGTCATTTAGTCATTGAGGTGATGATTACATTTATTTGGATTAACTTCAGCTATTTTGGATAAAGAAGGTTAGACTATATATTTTTTAAAGAAAATTACATCCACAGATCACAGGAAATGCTGTTATCACATGTTCTAAAATGAACAAAATAAAGCTTAAGAAATACCCATAACTTCACATATTAGGCCAAAGTAGATATTGTTAAGCTACTCTGTAAATCATAAAATTCAGATCCTCACTTGTGTACCTGAGGCTGTTTACTCTGATGACTCTCAGAGTTAATGAAACCAAAATTAATGATGCTTTCATTTACTTTTCTCCCGTGATTCAAGTCTTCCCTTGTTGGAGGTAGTAGGAATCATCCAGGAGATTGCTGACTGTTCTTAGGGAAATTAATCACAGTTATAAGCAGGCATCCCCAAACAAAAGACAAGGAAATCTTTATCTCTTGGTTTATGTGGCCATGCGGTTTGCAGACTGCCAAGGAAGGGAGGTCAGTGCATGTCTCAGCACGAGTCTGCCATTCTCCGAGACAACATTTGTAAGCCTTACTTCTGTCTGAGCTCAGAGGACTGAGAATCAGGTAACTCCTGATACTCAAAGCCTCTAGAAACTGAAGTCTCAGCTCCTGTGAACCGGGCTCATGCTTTTGCTTCACCTTCTTTGACCTGTCCCTCTGCCCACTGCTGCCTACATAGCCCAGGGATCTTTTTTACTCTATCCATTGATTCTGAGGTCAGTCGGTCCTAGAAACATCTCTGGGTACATACCCAGAAATAGTCCTTTGTCTTTAAAATTTTCATTTATTTATTTTACGTAGATTGGTGTTTGCCTACATGTTGTCTGTGTGAGGGTATTGGATCCCCTGAACAGGAGTTACAGTTATGAGCTGCCACATGAGTGCTGGAAATTGAACCCAGGTCCTTTGGAAGATCTGCCAGTGCTTTTAATTAATGAGCCATCTCCCAGTCCTTTGTCTCTGAATCCAGTCAAGTTGGACTTACCATTAACCATTAAAGTGTACAGTATTTTTGTTTTTAGTGAATGAATTTTGAAATATTCTTTTGCTTTTCTGTAATAAGTCCTTTAGTTAGATTGAATATTTCCACCAAAGTTATTTTTATATCTTGATACTTTATGCATGTGCATATAACACACATGCACACATTCATGCATGCATGCAGGGACACACACATATGGTTACAAATAATTCTGTATGTTTTTTTTAAATTTACACAGCCTTGATTGTTAATGAACTTAGCCTCTGACGTGCTAAGAGAAATGTTAGACACACCTTATCTTGTTTCTTTTTCTTTTTCTCTGTTTATTTCCTACTATAAGGAAGGTACACTGTAAGTGGCTCGTTTCTTTCCCTGCCCAGCAACATTGGTTAACACAGCTGGTCACTGTGCTTGTGAACTATTATGGATAGCGGCCAAAAGAATTAACTTCCAAGTTCATTTTATTAACATTCCTTAACTACCACCAGTTTTTGGCTCTATGATCTAAGTCTAATCCTCAGTCTTATGCACACATATGGCTTTTTATCTCAGTTGATTTCCAGCTTAGATGGATATACAGTCAAATTTCCGCTAACATTTGACTGACTTGAGAAACTGGCAGAGGGTAAAAATTGTGAATTGCAGTAGCGTGCCTATATGTTTTCTGTTTCCATCTCTATTTGGGGTAATAGTATTTTACTGGTAGAATTCATGGACACTTCTACCTTTAGGTTCTGTGCATTTGCCTCCATTAGAGATACAACAGATGTGTATATTGTGATAAGTGTCCTGAGATCCACCAATGTAACTTTATGTATAATGCTTCAAGGCTTTCAACGTTATTTGGCAGGTATGTTTATTAAAAGTATGCTATAGTTTAAGAGGACCCCAATTTTTCGTACAATAGTGGCTTGAAAACATTATGGTTGTATGTAAGAGCTGGAGGCTTCACTTTGAAGCCCTGTACGAATACTCATCTCACTGCTGTATGGAGATGGCATATTTGGAGGATGTGATGGCTGTAGGTTACACTTGTTAGCCTCCCCCCCCCCCCGCCAAATCTTATCTCCTTTTGTTGTGACCACTCCTGTTAATGCTATTTCATATAGCATTATGATACTTGAAGTTTTCTTCACGTATTTATCTAGATCTTATTTATCAGATCAAAACAGGCTAAGAGATGATTTGTGTAGTGCTAGACAGAAACAGAACCTTGAAAGCTGGTCATGTTGCTTACTCTTTGCGGTTTGATGTTAATTAAAATAACTGTCATTGCTTATCACATTGTCTTTGAAATCAGTTTCTTTGATCTAAAAATTATTTTTAACATTAATGCTTTTTGAAAACGTCTCCGGTCAGACACACATTTAACATGGCACATACTGTCCATAATTAAAGAGTATGGGAGCTTTCATTATACATAGAAAAAGCTCTCCTCTCTCATTTATGGCTAATGCACTTTTTCATGTAATTTTTATTGTGCATATAAATCTATATCTGTGGTGATGCACTTTAGAACATCTGTGGGAAAATTTTATAGCTGAAAAATCCTAATTTTAATCTGTGATTGTTATGAATTCATCTACCTTTTATATCTATGGACATTTATTTTATCTTTTTCTCTTAAGTTTAGATTCATGTACTTTTGTGGAATACTTTACAATATTTGCTTAAAAATTATACCTCCAGTATCATTTCAAATTCTTAATGAACTCAGTCAATGTCTTGGTACTAATAGCCTTCCATTACTTTCTTCTACTCTTGCATATATATATATATATATATATATATTTAAAATTTTTTATTCTGTTTTATGGTCTAGTTGCTCTTTTTGTGAAGTGGCTTAGAACATATTCTTTTAATATTATAAGAGTTCATCATCTAAAACCTCTATAACTTGAGTTCATAATGACTTTGCAGTACCCTATGTTTTTAATAAATTCCATTTGGAAGAGTTATTAGAAATATATGCTAGTCATAATTCCTATTTTTTTTGCTACCACAGGGACTGAAATATGGCCCCTACCAACCCCATGCCTCAAAACCTATCATAAAGGGGGTACTTTGTAACAATGGCTTTGATGGAAATTGAAGTAATAAAACATTCCAAAACCACACTTTGCAACAATTACATGACCTTTTGCTCTTTCCCCACTTAGCAGAAAGTTTATTATTTGCTAATATGTGTTCTAACACAGTAGTGTGCTTTTCACCGGGCTAGGGTACAGATTGCTGTGTTCCATGAGTGCCTGCTTTAGTGTTGTAGCTTGAAGGGTCATGATTTTGGTGGATCAGCGTCAATTTTCATGGCTCATTCTCTGAGAAACAATGTGTGACAGTCAGGTCAGAACAATGTACACTGACTCAGAATCATCCTTATTTTGAAGTCTTCATGAAGGCATCCAAGTGGGAGGTTAAAATTGTTCAGTGTCTGCTATAGTTCAGAAGGACTCCTGCTTTCTAATGATATTTTGACCACATGTATTCAATAATTTCTGGTTCTGGTTTTGTAACAATTAAGCTCATCAGAACTTTCAGTCAACAAATAGACACTGACATATTCAGTTCTCTGTGGTTGCTCAATCTGTTACCAAGTTTGTTTTTGAAAATATGATCATCTCTGCTACTATACACTCTTCAAACCAGATAAATTCTGCATAGCTACCAAGTGTTTCACAGCGCATATAAAATATATGTAAGGATGTATTTTAGATGTATTATTAGTTGTAGAAGCTTAGTCCCTCAAGATGCATATTGACTTATGTGTCACTAAAATGGCTGGCGTCAAAATGCATCATGTCAGGAGGGTTTGTTGCTGATTCCCATTGGCTTTGAG
>OU015752.1:16087180-16102702 GCA_907169655.1 Acomys percivali
ATCTATCTATCTATCTATCTATCTATCTATCTATCTATCTATCTATCATCTATCTCCTTTCAAGAGTCCACACTAAGATGTTTATCTATTTGCTAAGACCATGCCTCCTCAAGAGGCGGTTCCTCTTCTAGTGGATAAACATCCTCTGTTCTCTCACAAGTCTATTTCACATCCCACACTTGAGATCAAAACAAAAACATGTTTACATCCACTACATAACTTTTAAAGTCCTTTCTTTTAGCTTCTATATTAAACCTACTTTGCAACTGCACACCAGGGCTTCCTTTTCTTAATATATCTTAGTATTTATGTTCCTCACCTTTCTACACTCTACTCTTAATAGCCACAAGTAACCACTTTTTCACTTTAATCTTGCAGAGATATTTTTCACAATTTATTTTTAGATTCTTCTGGATTCTATTCTATTCTATTCATTTCTACTCTTTTCTATTCTATTCTGTGCCAGGTTTATATAGCACAGTGATGTCCAGTTCTATTTATGTTGTTGAAAATGACAGCATTTTAAGAAATAATATAATGTGACATATCTGAACATATCTGGCCAGTTTCCCATTGGTATAGAGAGCTACAGGAAACTATACATACTATTGTAGAGTTTGAAAGTGACCATGTAGTTAAAGCTGAAAATGTATTTTAAGATTCACACATTTGTTTGAACAATACTCAGCTTAAACTCCAAATAATTTTTGAATATAAAAAAGAATATTTATCACAATCAATATTCAGTGTAAAAACAAAATCATCTAATCCAAATGTTAGGAAGTCTTTTGTGTAGCATTAAGTTTGAAAGGAATGAAATATGCCTAGAAAAAATGGAATAAAATAATTCAGCTATATTTTTAATAATCAAGCATTTATTTAGAATGTGGGCAGAAAATATTTATTTTTATAATTTTTTAAATTAAAATATAATCACACAATTTATACTTCCCTTTGCTTCCTCTAATCTCTTCCATGTACCTATCATTGTCGTTTTCTTTCAAATCGTGGCCTCTTTTTCCCAAATAATTGCATAAGGAAAAGAACACATAACTTATCCTTATTAAACCACACACACACAGTGAAAAGAAACGACCACAGACAAAGTATACTTATTTTTCCCACTTAAAAAGTACTGAGTAACATATGAACCTAATAATGAATGCTAAATATATTTTGTGTAACCTCTTAGTAAAATAAAAACTATGTTGTATACCTTAGTATCAATGAAAAGCTAACATAAACAAAGCATACTATGTTGAGATAACACACAAGCAAAACTACTTATAAAGTTTCAAGAAGTAGACGTTAGATAATACTTTATTAAGTTATAAAATAAAGCTAGGTTAATAACAGAAGTTTTAGGCAAAATTGAGTTCCTGGGGAAGAAACTGAATGAACATGTAAAATTATCTCATATGACTGTATTTGAAGTAAATTCTTAGTGAAGAGAAATACGTGATAATGAAATTTAAATTCATAATACAGGAAATTGCAATAAAGAGAAGAGGCATACTGTCTTTTTTACTTGAAATGAGTTCATTAAAATATAGAAAAGGATAACATAACATTCCCTTAATGTGCAGCAGACCCCTGGAGTTAGCCATTTTTGATGGGTTAACCAATATTAATGAATACTAAGATTGCTATTACCTTGATACTGTGCTTTCTCTCTCCCAGGTTTTCCTTAGTAGCAGAATTCTGACAATGCATGTATTTATTTTTCTGTCAAGAACTTGACCTATATCATTACATGTCTCAGCTGGTATTGCAGCTAGTGAGAAGATCCAAGTAGGTTTTTACTAGTGGGGGGAACAAGGGTGATTTACGGTTTGTCTCTTAGATGGAATTCTAGGAAGATTATTCAAATATCTGACCCAGGCAAAAGCATATCTCTTGCTTTTCTCTTCCTCCATTCAGTTATCTAAATCAGCTATGTGCAGCTAGAAATTTAGTAGTCACTGGAAGACTGGAGGACATTGGGGATGCATTCATATAATAGCCACATCTTAGTATAGTAGGCAGAGTGGTAAAGAAATCTAGGTTGCTGACAATACAGGAATGTCACTTGAAACCTGGTTTATTGATTTGCAGAGCTGTTTTATGCTAGAAAGAAGAAAGAACCCTTATGCTGCTCAATCTTCATCTTTTGGAAGTTTGTTTATCATAATCACCCATCATTCTAACCAAAACAGATATAAAGCACTCAATCATAAAGTTATTAATATTTTATTTTCTGAAATTAAGCTATAATTATATCATATGCCGTTTCTTGCTGCCAATCTCACCCACATACCACTCACATTCTCTCATTCTATCCCAAAGAAACTAAATTTTTCAAATAATCGCATGAAATTTCTTTAAAATAATCTATATTGATGTTCAAAGAAATCCTTGTTCTTAATAAATTTCTATAGAGTGAAAAATGAAATGAGTGAAACCCTGAGACTATGGACTAATATCCATACATAAAAAGGATATTTAATGAAACTAATAGAAAAAAAAGAAAAAAATATATAAATAATTGAGGACAAAAGAGGAAATCATACTTGTATTAAATACTGCAAAATTAAAGACTCAAGAGATACATATACACATGTATATATGTATAATGTATACATATTAACCCATTAAGGATTTGAGGCACAGATACTCTGTGCTCATAATATCTGTTAGGATTACCATTATTAATATTTATTAGATCACACTGTTAGAGGTGATTCATAACTATGAGATAAGGGTTCAACTCATAAATACAATGTATGTAACTAATATAAAAGGCAGGACATATATTTAATTTATATTTTATTTAAATTTTTAAAGTTAATTAATTTATTCAGATTACATCTCAATTGTTATCCCATCCCTTGTATCCCCCAGTTCCTCCCTCCTTCCTGCTTTCATGCTATTCCCCTCCCCTATGTCTGTGACTGAGGGGGACCTCCTCCCCCCCCACTATATGATCATAGGCTATCAAGTCTCATCTTGGTAGCCTGCTTATTCTTTCTCTGAGAGCCACTAGGCCTCTCTACCCTGGGAAAGGGGTCAAATATGGGGCACCAGAGTTCAAGTCTGAATCAGTCCTCACTCTCCACTCAACTGTGGAGAATATCCTCTTCCTTGGCTAGATCTGAGGAGGGGTTCGATGTTTACTGTATGTATTGTCCTTGCTTGGTGCAGTAGTTGGAGCAGAACCCCTGGGCTCAGATCTGCCCATCATGATGGATGTTCTTGTAGGTTTCTAGGACCCTCTGGATCATTCTATTTTCCCATTCTCCCATACTTTTCTCACAGGAAAATAGTTAATAAATTATAATGACTAATACATTATATATATATATATAAATATATCCTGTCATATATAGTCTTATATATGATTTGGGCTGCTACGATATGATGCTGTAGATCAGCTGTTCTCTAGATAGTAGAAACTTATTATATTTCAGGATGTTTACCAGTCTAAGATGAATAGTCTAAGATTAAGGGCCTCTGAGACTTATAAAGGCCTACATTTGAGGGATGCACAATTCTTTTGTGAGTTAAATTATTTATTCTTGTCTCATATTTACCAGTATCTTTCATTGTGATATTTTTGTAAATGTATTAATGATTTTAGATCATATTCAATCCCATTGCCCTCTCTTCCTCTTTCAGCTCCTTGTGATTCCATTTATCAACCCAACTAGTCTTCCTTACGATTTCATATCTTTAGTCACTTCTACATGACTCAAGATATGTCTTTGTGTCTCCAAGAAATCATTAACTGCCTATAGATTTCCAGGGACTGGTGGGGCCTCATGAATCTCTCCTATTTCCATAATGAAGTTAAACAGACTCAGTTTTAAATAGATTTTGTTCATGTGTTGTTTTTGGTGAAAGTTGAAGAGTACAAGAGGCATATCACACCATAAGGGCATCATTATACATAATTCTTTTTCCTATTATATAATTCAACCTCTTTCCCCTCAGTTTTCCATGAATTTTAGGAATAAAGATACATATACCTCATTTATATTTGAACTTTCAGCATTCATTTATTATCATCACATTAATCAGTTATAAGCAAAGATTTTAGTTTAGCTATAACTTATCCCTCCAAAGTGATGGCATCAAGACTCTAGAACTTTAGGAGGTAGTTAGGTTATAAGTGCAGACCTTAATTTTAAAAATTACTGTTCATATAAAGGGCTTGAAAGATATCGCTTACCCTTTAATGGTATAGTACACAGTGACAGGATTCTGTGTCCCCCAAATCCTAAATTAGTTCATTCAATTGCCACCGATGTTGCTTAACCACCATAAGTAGATGGTAAGATCATATTCCAACTGTGGTCACTGGCCCTCAAAGGTTCTCTGTTTGAATTTAAAAGCAGCACTATTTTTTAGGCATTACCACAGTTATTTAGAAGACAATTTGTTCAACATATCATGTCTATTAAGGAAAATAATATTCTCATGATGACTCATGATATCCCTGTGCAATGGGTTTTGACCAGATTTACAGCATCAGAGGTTAATTATCACCAGTGGAGCTGGCCTCAAATCCAATAAAAAAAAATTCTTGGTTACCTCCATAGCAGAGTTGTCACTCTTGCACCAGTGGACACTGTTTCTGTCCTTTCAGCATCTTTCTATGCTGAGTCTTCGGCTGCGTAAGGCTATTGATGACAATTCTGCTCACATAACTTCATAGGATCTTCTGGCACTATACAGGTTATCTAGAAAGAAATCAATTTTAGCCCAATTTTAGTTTGCTTCTCTATGTCTTATGACAAGATTATTTGGAAATTGAGATGACTATTTATTAAAAAGATTAAGACATAACAACTATATGAAGTAGATATACCCCTCCTGGGAATATATTCAAAAGACCTTATCAAACTCTAGAGCAGGCTACCAAGAAGAGACTTGGTACTCTATGAGCATATACATGAGTAAGAGGTCCCCCTCAGAGACAGTCATAGGGGAGGGGAGTAAGGGGAAAATGGGAGGGATGGAGGAATGGGAGGATACAAAGGATGGGATAACATTTGAGATATAACATGAATAAATTAACAAAATATATATATTTAAAAGCCACTGCTGCACTCTTACCATGAAGGACACGCTGTTTTATTGTGTGTTAAATATGCAGTCCCTCGCCCTTGGCTCGGTACCATGGTGGCACAGGTGCCACAAGTGGAGGTTCCACCTAGATCAGGAAAGAAGGGGGGAAGCTGCTTGATCACCTGGGAAAGCTGGCCAGCGCCTCACCGAGGTGGAAATGGCTTATTGGAAATGGGTGCCGCAAGTTCTTCCACACTTCTGGTGGATCAACTAGTGAGATTGTTAGAGAATTAAGGCACCAGATTAAGGATAAGACTGTTAAAGATTTTATAAACAATAGAATTGAGTAGCCCTTGGTTTATGGTATTAGGAGAGCGAACTATCCAAGATTGGGATCAGGTAAAGTCTGACCTCCAGAGGATTTCACAAAAGGAAGGATCCAAGAGTGTTCCTACCACTACTTTTTCATTATGGCGTTTTGTTAGAGATGCACCTAGAAACAAAGATGAGAAAAATAAGAGAGCAGCTAGGAAGTATGGAACTTACCCTGAATGAAGAGCAGGAGGAGCATCTGTAAAATCTTTGGTGTCCCATCTGAGATTGCCTCTTCTATATCTTCTTCTAATTCTGAGGAGGAAGAGGCAACTTTAACCTCTGAAATATAGGCCCTCAATAAGAAGTTGAGGGAGTGTAAGATCAAAGAAAAGGAAACTATGAACATGGTTGTGCAAATTTTCTTGTTGTGTGCTGGTGCATCTTCTGGGTATATTCCATGGAGTGTAATAGCTGGGTCTTGAGGAAGCCCTATTCCCAGTTTTCTGAGGTAGCACCAGATAGATTTCCAAAGTGGCTGTACTAGTTTGCATTCCCACCAGCAATGAAGGAGTGTTCCTCTCTCTCCACATCCTTGCCAGCATGTGGTGTCACTTGAATTTTTGATCTTAGGAATTCTGATGGGTGTAAGAAGGAATCTCAGAGTTGTTTTGATTTGCATTTCCCTGATGACTAAGGAGGTTGAGCATTTCTTTAAGTGTTTCTCAGCCATTTGATATTCCTCTGTTGAGAATTCTATGTTTAGTTCCAAGCCCTATTTCTCAATTGGGTTATTTGGTTTGGTGGTGATTACTTTCTTGAGTTCTTTATATATTTTGGATATTAGACCTTTGTCAGATGTGGGGTTGGTGAAGATCTTTTCCCAGTCTGTAGGCTGTGACTTTGTTCTCTTGACAGTGTCTCCTGCCTTACAGAAGCTTCTCAGCCTCATGAGGTCCCATTTATTAATTGTTGACATTAAGGCCTGTGCTGTTGGTGTTCTATTCAGGAAGTTGTCTCCTGTGTCAATACGTTCCAGGGTCTTCCCCACTTTTTCTTCTAACTGACTTAATGTCTCTGGTTTTATGTTGAGGTTTTTAATTCACTTGGATTTGAGTTTTGTGCAAGGTGACAAATATGGGTCCAGTTGCATATTTTTACACATAGACCTCCAGTTAGACCAGCACCATTTGTTGAAGATGCTATCCATTTTCCATTGAATGGATTTGGCTTCCTTGTCAAAAATAAAGTGACCATATGTGTGTCGATTTATATCTGGGTCTTCGATTCAATTCCACTGATCAACCAGCCTGTTGCTGTGCCAGTACCATGCTGTTTTAATTACTATTGCTTTATAGTACAATTTGATATCAGGTATGGAGATTCCTCCGGAGCACCTTTTATTGTACAAGATTGTTTTAGCTACTCTGGGTTTTTTGTTTTTCCATATGAAGTTCAGAATTGAAATTTCAAAGTCTTTAAAAATTTGTGTAGGTATTTTGTTAGGGATTGCATTGAATCTGTAGATTGCTTTTGGTAGGATGGCCATTTTTACTATATTAATTCTCCCGATCCATGAGCACGGAAGATCATGCCATCATCTCATGTCATCTCTATTCTCTTTCTTCAGAGTTTTGAAGTTTTTTTCAAACAAGTCCTTCACTTGTTTAGTTAGAGTAACTCCAGTTGAGCGTTTGTGTAGTTGTGTTTTTGCCATGGTATAGTTATCTATTTCCTGAGTAGTTTTGGTTGTAGCTTGACCCTTTGGGATGTAGTTTTCCTTCTAGTACCTTCTGTAAAGCTGGATTTGTGGATAGGTACTGTTTGAATTTGTTTTTGTCATGGAATATTTTGTTTTCTCCTTCAATGGTTATTGATAGTTTTGCTGGGCAACGTAGTCTGGCCTGGCATCTGTGCTCTCTTAGGGTTTGCAGGATCTCTGTCCAGGCCCTTCTGGCTTTTATCGTCTCTGCTGAGAAATCGGGTGTAATTCTGATAGGTTTGCCATTAAATGTTATTTGTCCCTTTTCCCTTGCAGCTTTTAATATTTTTTCTTTGTTCTGTATGTTTTGTGTTTTGATTATTATGTGAAGGGCAGTTTTCCTTTTCTGGTAAAATCTGTTTGGTGTTCTGTAGGCCTCTTGTATGTTTATAGGCATCTCTTTCTTTAGATTGGGGAAATTTTCTTCTATGATTTTGTTGAGAATATTTTCTGGGCATTGGGGTCTGATATCTTCTCTTTCTTCAATGCCTATAATCCTCAGATTTCTTTTTTTCATGGTGTCCTGAATTTCTTGAATGTTTTGTGTCAGGAGTTTTCCAGATTTGGCATTTTCTTTAATGGTTGCTTCAAGATCTGTGATTGTATCTTCTAGACCTGAGATTTGTTCTTCTGTGTCTTGGATTCTGTTAGAAAAGCTCACCTCTGTGTTGCTCGCCTTCTTCTCTGAGGTCTAATGTTCTCGTTTTTCTTCTGTCTGTGTGTTTATCACTGAATCCATTTTCGTCTTCAGATCTTGAACTGATTTTTTTATTTCTTTCTCTGATTGATTGTATATTCCTGAGTTTCTTCTATTGCCTCTTTATAGGTCTTCAGAGTGAGTTGTTTTATTTATTTCTTTCATCTGGTTGTTTGCATTTTCCTGAAAATTTTCCAGTTCCACTCTATGTGCTTCTTTTATGTCTCTCACCTGTTTGGCTGTGTCTTCCTGATTTGATTACGAATTTTATTTGTTTCCTCCATTATCATCCTCATTACTAAGGATTTGAGGTCATTTTCTTGTATATCTGCTGTATTTGAGTTCTCTGGGTTGTTTTCTTTGGGATAGCTGGAAACTGGAGATGCCATGTTCTTTCGTTTTTGTTTTTGTTTTTTTTTTTTTTTTTTGCGTAAGCTTTTACACTGTCCTTTAGATTCTTGCTGGCTTTGTTTTTGTTGGGTAGCTTCCAGAGTTGGATGGAGGGAGTCTGATGATAGATTCACTTGTTTTCTCACGATTTCCGTAGGCTGGAAGCTCTGATACTTCACTGGTGTGGATGGCAGGAGGTCAGCCCTGGCGTTTTGGGCTCTCACAGCCAGTGATCCTCAGCTCCCCTGTGCTTTGGGTCCTGCAATCGTTCTGGGTCTCTGAATGAGCGTTGGGTCAGTCCAAGGTATCCACAGCCTTCTGGGTTCCCTGCCAAGTCCAGCCAGGGACACTGGGCCCAAACCACGCACAGAGCTCAGCTGGAATCTCAGGGCCTGAACCGTCTGCCGTGCTCAGCTAGTAATTCTGGGCCCAAAATGCACACAGGGTCCAGCCAGAAATTTTGGGCTGGGACTACGCACCAAGCTCAGCTAGGGGCTTTTGGCTCAAAGTGGGTGCTGTGGTCAGTTATTGACTCAGGCACGAACAGTCCACCAAGCTCAGCCAGGAATTCTGGATTCAAACTGCACACTGTGTCCAACCGGAGTCTTAGAGCCGGGACTGTGCCAAAAGCTCCACTAAAGTCTGCCAAGCACAGTTAGGGACTCTAGCCCCAACCTCCATGCCGAGCTCCACCCGAGTCTCCGGGGTGGAATTGTGCACCTAGCTCAGCCAGGGACTCTGGACTCACACTGCACGCTGATTTCAGCCTGGGACTCCAGGCCTATACTGTGTGGATAGTCCAGCCAGAGTCTTGGAGCCACTGAGCCTATTCTCACAGCTCAACTAGAGTCTCTGGGACCAATCTGCCTGGTAAGTCCAGCTAGGGCCTCTAGGCTGAATCTGCGTGCTGACCTCAGCCTGCATCAGTGCGGCAGAACTGCCCGCTGAGCTGAGCTAGTGCCTTGGGCAGAATTGCTTGCTGAGCTGAGCCAGTATCTCCATGGCACTGTGCCCTGAGCGGAAACCGGGACTCTGGGACTGAACTGTCTGCCGAGTCCAGTTTGGGTCTCAAGGCACCACGTGACCCAAATCCTGTCCAGAGTCTCCTCTTCCGCAGCAACTCCCACCGGCCACCACACCAATTGCCTCCACTGGAAGGCTCTGAGCTGCAAACCTCATACACTTCTGCTGCTGACGCTGGTGCCACTGGTGCCGCTGGTGCTGCTGTTGCTTCTGCCACTGCTGCTCTGATCTGAGAAAATCCACGCTTCTCCCATGTGCAGGGGCACGCAGGTCCTCTGTACCCTGGTCCCTCTGAACCATGGAGCACTCTTGCTGCTGTGGAGTGGGGACCTTGGTATTTCTGGCTCAGAGATCTGTGCAATTCCCTGAATTGTTCACTGGAGTTTCCAAACACGGGCCACATTGCTCGTTGTCATCTTGGAACCTCCTTCAGTTTTTATTATATTCTTTCAAGCAATGAACGTGTAGAGATATGACTACTTAGAAAAACATGAAACTACATAATACCTAAACATGTTTGATACAAATGTTATGCAAATCTGAATTCATAATATTTTTAAAAACTTAATTCTTTGCAGGTGTTTTCTTTTAATCTTATGCTATTACATGTATGTTCTCAGTCTCAGTAAAATATTGTTTTCTATATTTTTTGATGTATATTTGTTCAAAGGAAGCAAAATGTGGTTTTTATACATTTGCCCTTGAGCTGAGAATGGTGTTTCATGTGAGGCTTCAAAGTTCAATTTTCTTTACACAGAAGATTTGTGTGATCAAGAGCTATTTATCAGTGTCTTATTATAGACAAAAGGAGCCAGATGCAAGAAATACAACCTATGTCAAAAGGCTTTGGCCTCTTTCTTACTAAATCCAACTCTATGAGAGTGTACTGTAAATGATATATCTTATTTCTTAAAGTGTTTTTCTATAAAGTGTCTTGGAAACTATTTTAACATGGAAGAGTTCCACAGGAACAACCCAATTGAGTAGTTTTGTTATATCACAAAATTTATTGAGTGCAGGGTAACAATATATAACCATATATTTCTTAAAGGTCTACTGAGCAGTTTGGCTTCCCAACAGCAATGGAGGAATGTCTTCCATGCTCCACATCCTCGCCACCATGTACTGTCAACTTGATTTTTTGATCTTAGCTATTCTAGTGGGTATAAGATGGAATCTCAGAATTAATTTGATTTTCATTTCCCCGATTACCAAGGATGTTGAAGATGCCTTTAAGTATTTCTTGGCCATTAGAGACTCATCTGTTGAGATTTCTCTGCTTATCTCTGTTGTTCATTTTCAATTGTGTTATTTGGTTTGTTGATGTTTAATTTCTTGAGTTCTTTCTATATTTTGAATATTAGCTCTTTGTTGGGTGTAAGGTTGGTAAAGATATTTTCCTATTCTGTAGGCTGCCATTTTGTCCTATTGATGGTGTCCTTTGGAAGCATTTTGAAAATCAATTTGGTGGTTTCTCAGAAACCTGGAAGTAGTATTACCTCTCAGCCATGCCACCAATGGGCATATACCCAAAAAGACACTTCACCATGCCACAAGGACATCTGTTCAAATATGTTTGTAGCAGCTTTATTTGTAATATCCAGAATTTGAAAACAATCTAGATGCCCCTCCACTGAATAACAGATAGAGGAGAGGTGGTACATTTACACAATGGAATACAAAAAGACATCATGTAATTTTCAGGCAAAATAATGAAACTAAAAAAGATCATCCTGAATGAGGTAACCTAGACCAGAAAAACATGCGTGCAATGTATTCACATTAGTCATTATGTACAAGATAACCGTGCTACAACCCACAGACCCAAAGAAGCCAAAGAGGGCCCAAGTGAAGATGTTTGAATCTCAAGCAAAAGGGGAAATACAATTGTCATCTAAAGTAGATACAGGTAGGGAGCTGAGTGAGAGAGAGGATGAGAAGGGTAACAATGATGGGGATCAGGTGTGGGGAGAGCAGGGGTGGTTGGAGGAAGAGTGGGAGGAGAGGACCTGGATAGAGTATAGAAACAAGTGGGGGAGCATCTCTGTGGACAGAGCAGGCTCCTGGGAGTCTATTAGGGTGACCCTAGGTGAGATCACTAACAGCAGAGGACCTAGAGCCTGAATTCACCACTTCCTGTAGCCAGATGGGACTTCCAATGGAGAGAGAGCATACACCAACCCATCTATAAAACCTTCAACCCCAAATTGAATTGTCTACAAAAAGTGTAGGGATAAAGAGGGAGAAAAGATTGAGGAATTGACAAATCAATGAGTGGCACAACTTGAGGCCAACCCTATTGGTCAGAGCCAACTCCTGACACTATGGATGATACCCTGCTATGCTTGCAGACAGGCGCTTAGCATAACTGCCTTCTGAGAGGCTTCATCCAGCACCTAATGGAAACAGATGTAGAGACCCACAGCCAAACAATAGGCCAAACTCTTGAAGTTTTGTAACAGACTGGGAGAAAAGACTGAAGGAGCTAGAGGAGTCAAGGACTCTGCAAGATGACCTACAGCGTAAACTAACCAGGGTTCATGGAGCCTCACAGAGACTAAACCAGTAGTCAAAGAACTTGCTTGTGCTGAACCTAGACCTCCTACACATATGTACCAGATGTGCAGCTGGTAATCAGTTGGTTCTGCTAACATTGGGAGAAAGTAGTATTTTCTTAAGTATTCTTACTTTTCTTCTGAAATATATTTCTCTAAAACATAATGTTTTCTAAATATTATAATCTTCTAAAACACAATATTTTCTAAAGTATAATATAGAAAAACCAGTAAAATTAATCAAAAACTCTAAGTGGAAATAGAAAGAGAACAACATTAAATTTTTCCTACCAACATACATTGAATCTGTACTAGCTAATATAGTCCCCCTCTGTATTTTCCAATATAGCAGCATATCTCTTATCTGGGCTTAGGTAAATAACATGTCTTTGGTCAAAGGAATCTTGTGATAGCAGAATCTTGAAAACAATGAGATCAAAATTTGATGTTGTAAAAGGAAAAAGGGATTTAGAGAAATGTAAAATGAAATGTTTCTCTGGATGCCAAGTAGGGAAAGCTACTGCAACTATTGGAGATTATGGGTCAGAAAGAGAATCAGGTAGGATTCAAAAGTATTTCTCATTTGTAGATTAAGTGTGTCTATGATAAGATACATGGCCTTTGAGACCCAGTTTGATCTGTTATTCCTTTTTGCTACTAGTTGTAGAGAGCAGTCGTATCCTACTCTGTGCTGCAAAATGCAGAGGAACATGGCTTAGGAGGGAATGCTTGACTCTTTGATAGAGTAGGGAACCAAAAGAAGTTCAGAACATTTCTTTAATTTCTTGAAAATAAATCTAAGAAGCACATATTGTGCTAAAGGAAGCCCAGAATTGCCTGGTACATACAAGACTTAGAAAGAGCATAAGATTGGAAACTCGGTGTGTGACAGTGATATGTCATTTTGTGACAGTAGAGATGACATTGAAGCTTTTATAGGACAATATAGGTGCCAACAGAAATGTAGGTGTGAACTTTAGTCCAGAAAACTCTAACCCTCATCTATGCAGTGAAATTATAGATATAGGAAGAAGTGTACAGACTTCTAAATTTAGAGATCATCTTCAATTAAAGAAGAATTATATAACTCATAGATATCCCTTTATGGTTTCTCAAATTTCATCACTTAAAACAAACTGCAGGCCATAAGTCACCAATGTTCAGGTAATCCATGCTTTGAAGAACCCATAGTTCTGACATTTATGACAATTCCCCAACATTTCCTATATTTAGGTATTGTGATAGTTTGTAATTATAAAAATAGACTCATGAAACATTGAAAAGTATTCTAGAGAAACAACATGCCAAAAATACAAAATATTGTGTAAAATATTAAAGAAAATATAATTTTATTTGAAAGCAAACAAAATAGCTTTATAGCACAAAATATTTTAAAACAGTGGGGGGACCAAGTATATATTTCAAAATAACATTGCAGTATGCTTTTGAATATATATGTGAGTACAATTAGCGACACCAATTTCATTTCTAAAAGTAAAACCAATAGAAATTCATGATCTCTTTGTTTAAGTTGGTAGTCTATATAGTAGACAATGTCTCTTGCATCATAGGTAATCTTTCTGTTATGCCTCCTTGGTGTTTCTTCACAGCTGTACACCTTGTCATTCCTTCTGAAACTACAAATACCCTTGAAGCTTCTATTGTGGGCAGACATTGTGTAAAGTGGAGAAGTACCCACGAATCATTTAGACACTGATGCACAGCATGAAGAATGATTTAGAGAATTTAGACTCCTGGAACAAAGGGATCTCTCTTAAATTTTACTTTTAGGTTAAAAAAAAAGTACAGAAAGTTAAGGCTAAGAGGTAGTTTACTGTGTAAAAGACTTATGGGTTGAAAGTAAAAATGTCCTAAGAATACTAACTTAGGGAAATATATATGTGTAAAATCTAAGAAGGTGTAAGACTGTTTTAGATTGGTGGCACCAATGGAGTGTGACAGCTACATGACCTAAAACTGAACTTGGAGAAAGTGTACAATCACTAAATATGGTAAGCGCCTCCCCCACACAAAGAAAATCAGCAACATTTTCAGTCATGACATTAAAACAGTCTGCATTTAACAAAGAAAGCCTAGTTGTGAAAAGCATACAGTGGAAAAGCCTGAGGAGAAGTCATAGCAACACTTGCTTCCTGAAAAGAAGTCAATGAAGTGACAAGTGAGTAATTCCAGTGACCTCAGCTCAGAGAGCTTATCATGTGAATATAGAAACACAGATTAATGAATATAGGTGCATAGTTGTTTATTCATTAGCTTTAAATGATCATATATTACATAACATTCTTTAGACAACTTAGGAAAGAAATCCCTACAGAAGTACTGTCTTTTGAAAGTTTGTCTTTCATGGTGGCAACTTAGGTTTGTAGATTAGAGGCAAGATGGAATTTATTACATTTCTACCTGTCCTATGTGTTTGCTGAAATGTCAGCAAAGTGTCACTTGTTTTACTAATTGAAATAGCAGAACATTTTCTTCAAGCAATAGAAACCACTGTCAGTTTGTGGCATGCAGAATCCTTAGTGATGTGGAAGACTGTGTCAGAGTGTCAAGCCCTTCAGTGTCACTGTAGAAGCATGCCCATCATGAATTTACAGGCGGAAGAATTGGGATATTATCTGCCTCAATACTCAGTGGTTATGGGAGACTGACCTGCAGAATGAATTTGTAGGATGAATGCTGGGTCATTTTGTAGGTGAGATGAATTTAAGTAATTATCTTTTGAAAATGAACATAGATTAAATGAAGAGATATAAAGTTGAACATATTGCTGAAAACCTGACGTGTGTCTAGTTAGGCCAGCAACTAGTAGCGGGGAAATGTCCATGAAAAACTTAAGTGTTGTCTTTGTTGTTATAGAAATGCATTATAACCAGTATACCTTGGTATGAATTGTGAATCTGCACCAGTGTTTTTGATGATAACAGTATTAAATTGAGTAGATTTATTTCTATATTTGAATTATAGCAATGTGTATTTCCTATATAAGACTGTTGGAGGAAAATTATGGCTATCCCTATTTTGGCACTCAATGCTTAGCATATTAAGACAGGCAAAAGAAGACAGTTGTTATCAAATTATATGCAAAAAGCATTCACAGACATATGAAGCCTAGAGGGACATATTTATATAGACATCCTCCATCAAGAAAGACCATGGTAGCCATATATTTTATGATATTATTCCCCTGAAAATATGGACTTATGCTTGGTGAATCAACTCAGTGGATAAAATACTTACCTCGTGGCTATAAGGATCTTCGTTTAAACTCCAAAACACATGTTTTTTAAAAATGCCAAGAGTGGTGATGCATACTTGATATCCCAGCACTGGAAAGGAGATAGGAAAATACATGAAGCCTACAAGCTAGATGACCTGGTGAGTTTTGGACCGGGGAAAGGCATTGTCTCAGAAAAGAAAGTGGACACTTTCTGTAGTTTGACATCTGAAGTCAGAGTCTGGCCTGAGTAATCATGTGCATACACGGTGCTTGTGTGATTGTACATTTTACTCATGTGACTCCTCTAACTCTCAGAGTATATGAAAACTGTCTGACGCTATGAATAAAATTGGATACTTCATGAGATTGTAGTCTACATTGCTTATTCAGTTCATTCTCCTAGGTCCCACTACCTCTAGAATGGCAAACACCTCTCCTACTTTCACATATCTTGTGTGTGTGTGTGTGTGTGTGTGTGTGTGTGTGTGTGTGTGTGTGT
>OU015752.1:16102712-16169337 GCA_907169655.1 Acomys percivali
TGTGTGTGTGTGTGTGTGTGTGTGTGTGTGTGTGTGTGTGTGTGTGTCCCACTATATTTGATTAAGGTTTCTTGCTTGAGCATGGGTTGTAGGAATAATTTTCTCTAGTAAGGGCAATGTGGCTACACCACTGAAATAAATGTGACTCCCTCCTCGTTACCTTTAATTACTTCTGGTTAGGAAGAAGTGGTAGACTGAAGCACTCATCCCTGTTCTATGGTCGTGTGTTGTTGGACCGAATCTTGCAGAGGTCTTTTGCAGGGAGCCACTGCTACACTGAGTTGGTAGATGCACCTGCTACGTTATCAGAAGGAAGGTTCATCAGCACTCCTTCCCATTCTCCAGACCTTATATTCTTTTTTTAACAGTCGTTTACAATGTTACCTAAGTCTTGAGGAAGTGACATATTGCCTGATTTAGAGATGCACAGTTAGCAGTCACTTTATTTCAATACACTGAGCACTCATGAGTCTTTGCCTTTCATGTTGTCTAATTTAGTATCCTTTAAAAATGAGTATGCAATACTCATTTTTTCTAAACTAGCTGTGTTTTAAACAATGTGAACTTTCATGAAATAGTGTATCCATTTTATTTTCTGTGAATGTTTGCTTTTTAAATTTTCAAATATCCAGTTCACACATCTACTCCCAGAAAACATGTCTGTTCCATCCTGAGAAAGGCACATAAGGACTTCCGTGTGGCTGTGTAAACAAAGTGATTTCAAGTTTTATTTTTCCAGACACATTTGAACTTGTGAGTAATTGTAAACATGTGTTAAAAATATCTTTGGATAAAGTCCTTATAAGTACTTACAATGTCAACAGCTCTCTGTGCCACACAGAAATACACACATTAGTAAGACATTGCAAGTTAGAACTCATTAGAATTTGTTTAAAGCAAAAGAGTTCACACAGCTTTGTGCATAAATACACACATTAAATATATAGCACAGGATGTCACCGTTAAACAGTACTTACAACATTAACAGAGCTGACTCTGAAAATGCAGGGGGAAAATATCTAATCCAAAAAGACAGTCACCAACAACGATATAGGTTTAGCCACAAAAAAACACCTTTTAGTTCAGAGTAATTGACACAATTTAAAAGTCCAACTGTAAAAAAAATAAAGTCCAATTGTGTCTTGAATGATTGCATTCTTTATAGTGCCTTTAAGTATCATTTGACCTCAAACAAAAATTTAGAAACTATGTTTACAAATTTTCATAACCTTCGAATGCATTTTTTATTTGCCTCTATAATTCATATTTGTCAAATCAATTAAATGACTTTGAAGTGCTTCTATTTATTGTTCAGGGAAAAGGTCTCTCTTCCCTCTAATGCTCTACTACACAATGGTGTTGCATATGCACAAATTACTTGTTTAGCTTACAGTGCCAAAGACTTCACAATGAGCCTATTTATCTAACACTTTTTCAAGTTAGTGAAGAAAGAATGGAAACTTACCAGATCTTCAATCTTTATAAATAGAATTTCAACTCTCAGGATTTGTAAAGAGGATTGGCAGGAGATAGTCCTTGGGGGCTCGATAGCTAGCTGTGAAATTTCAAGGGCATCTTCAGGATGAGCAGAATTGCTCTTGGTGAGTAGGTGGCCACCAGTTTGTGATGAGCACTCAGCTGTTCAGTGGTGGCTTTTAGCCAAACGTCATTTACACTTCAATCCCAGTGCCATTTACTTGATATTTCTTAATTAGGGTGATTTTATTCTTTTATTTATTTTTAGATAACGCTGATATCTAAAATGTTAGAATGATGTTGTAAATTGAGGGTGAACTATAATAGTATCAGGTCTCTTTAGAGAAGGCGGGGCTCACAAGGATAGGAAAATACATAGAGAGTATTGGAATTGGAGTTTGGAGAGCACTGGTAATATTTTAAGTCAATAGTGGATCAGTTGGAAACCAGGGAACCTGTCACAAGGAAAACCATGACAGGAGCACATTGAGT
This sequence comes from Acomys percivali, assembly GCA_907169655.1. NCBI lineage: Eukaryota > Metazoa > Chordata > Mammalia > Rodentia > Muridae > Acomys > Acomys percivali. The sequence continues at coordinate 16,104,681 of OU015752.1, forward strand.
TGGCTTGGTGTGTATTTCTGTCTTTTACTGAGCTCCCTGACAGCATACAGAAAGCACCTACAGCTCAGAAACCATGGTAGAATCATAGTCTTACCAATATGTGTATAAAACAGTAGATAGATTAGATTGTTTTCTATCTACCTGAAAATGCATGTTTGAAAATAGCTTGCCTAGTATCAGGCATTTCTGCTAGCTTTCTCTTTGTCTCTTTCCCTCCACAAAGCTCAAAAAGTGTTTCTGGACAGACATATCATGTTTAAAATCTTGCTCTCATTCAGTGGGTACTTTGTCCTGCAAAAATGCTTTCTGCTTCACCAGATGTGATTATGCTTACCATTCAGAACACAATTCATTTTCTTTTATTTCATAGATCAGGGAATTTATTTGGATGTGTGATTTCAGGAGGAGTATCCACAGTATTCTTGAGCCACAGCAACAGGCTTTCTGAGCAGGAAGTTAGATTATACCTTTAATTTGAAGCAGAGAAGCAAACTGGAAGTGTGGAAAGGCTGAGCAATTTGAAAGTCCCAGTGATGCCCTTTAGCCAGGCTTCACCTCCTAAAGGTTATGTAACCTCTCTAAACAGTGCCACCTCAAGGGGACCAAGTGGTCAAATACGTGTCTATGGAGTGCATTCTCCATTCTAACCAGCAGCTATGTCTGACTGTACATATGAAAGTTAATGCGATAGCCAGACCAAGTATGGTTCAACAATATTTATCTCAAACTAAAAAGTTAGATATTTTAAGAAAATATTCTTAGGGTACAAATAAGAGGAGAACAGAGAGATACCAGAGCAGTGCAAATACTCCCCATGGCTAGCAGAGCATGAACACATTATGAACCTTGTGCAAGTTCATTATCTATGTAGCACTATATGAGGCATGAATATACAAGTAAGGAACCAAGATATATGGACGATTTAAATATCTTTCTTTCTTTTTGTGTGTGAATTAAGTACTGCCATGAAATTAGTGTGAAGAACTATTGGAGGAAAAATATAAACCTCATTTATTGCTCAGGACTTTGGCAATACCAGCCTGAACTTGGCTATCGTAAGTATCCAATTCTTATGTGTTGAATGAACCATATTGGGTATTTGTTTCTATATTATCTCATTTTATCTATCCTAAATGGTTCACAGGTAACTATGGTGAACCTGGTGTTTCCCAACTAAATCAAATTAAAAGGTAATAGGTAAAACTGTAGGTCATACTGCATGTCTACATCTTCCAGAGTTGTCCCTGTCTGTGGAAGGTAGTAAAGGAATAGAGAAATTTCAGAAGTATATAATGGCACGAGATAAAATCCATGTTCCAAACTGGCAGGAGTGCTGTGTAATATAGTACATCCCAGACTTTCTGTACTCACTGATGCTCAGCTGGGCAACTGCAAAATGAGGCTATTTGCAAATAATCAGTGAGATGATTAGAATATCATAGTTTTCCTTTTGTGTGTGATATCTATTTGCTCCCATGCCATCCACAAACTTCAGAAAGTTTCCATCTCCTATAGAGATACAATACGTGACTATTGAATAAATTAATGAAAGGACCAATGTATAAATATTGAAACTACTCTTGAGAAATAATCATATCACAAATTGAAGAAAACTTTGCCCTCTTTACAGAAATGACAGATGTAGTGAAAATAACCCTTTAAAAATTCATTTTAATGTATTTAGAAGAACATACTTCATGTGTATAACCTTGATTGAATAGATATGGACAGAGTGGGCAACCCTGTCTTATCCATGATTTTAGTGGAATTTCTTTGAGTTTCTCTTCATTTGATTTGATGTTAGCTCTAGACTTGTTGCAAATTGCTTTTGTTATGTTTAAGTATGTTCTTTGTGTCTCTACTAGTGAGAAATGTGTATAAATCCAGAAGACATGAAGAAAAGTAAAATGTTTGTAATAAAATGACTACTTCTCATTTGGACTTTCTGGTAAAGAGCACATGTTGTTGCATGATATTTTAGTTCTATTTCCATTTTTAAAATCTTCATGCAAATTTACTGTGAGTTTTAAATATTGACACTTAAAGTTATAACAATGGCTAGATATCATCAGAATGTATTGAAGATGGCGTTTTTTAAAATACCTGATGACCTTGAGGCCTTTGTAGAATATATCATTTAGAGTTTTGTGAGTCTTTGACATTTTATAACTGTGTGCCATTTGGAGAGACATTGTTATCAATACTTCTTTTGGTATGTGAAGCTAAACTACACACTCTGTGATTCTTGGGTCAGGAGCTTTTCTTTCTATGTGAGGGATAATTAGATTCATTATTTGAGTTATATGTATTTAAGCTTCATTAGAAAGCCTAGACTACTTTTCTTTTTAAATAAGATTTATTTATTTATTATGTATAAAATATTCTGCCTGCATGTGTGCCTGCCCGCCAGAAGAGGAGGCCAGATCTCATTATAGATGGTTATGAGCCACCACATGGTTGCTTGGGATAGAACTGAAGACCTTTGGAAGAATAGCCAGTGCTCTTAACCTGCTGAGCCATCACTCCAGCCCCTAGACCACTTTTCATAATGGCAACTATACATTTTTTTTTGACAAATATCTATGCATGTTGAATTGTTCTCATAACAAGACTTTTCTTGATAATGTGAAAACAATAAACATAGAACAAGGAGAAACATACATAATATCATCAGTCAAGAGAAGAATGGCAAGCCAAGGAGCTGAATGGGGGAGATTCTGCTTGAAGATTAGAATCTGTTAGTAAATTCCATTGATGAGCTCAGCAAATGAATATTGAGGTCCTAGCTCTAAAGCATGAATTCATGAGTTGTGTGAATATAGAGTAAAAAAGAATGGTGGAATAATTGGTCTTGCCTTTAAGAATTTTTGTTTACAACTGGCAGGAGCACTAGATGTCTGAATGTTAGTAAGTCATAATACACATTCTGGAATCTTCTATCTTGTGTTGCATTAGCTGCACAGAAGTTTTCCCGGTTAAGTCAGATTTCTTTGGTTTTACTGGTTTTCAAAGTTTTCCATTATATTTTTATAGAGGAGTTCTGTCTACCATTCATTACTTTTCTTATTGCTGTGAAGAGACACTGTGACAAAGTCAACTTATGAAATAAAACATTTAATTAAGGCTACAGTTTCAGAGGTTACTACAGTCCATGACTATCATGGTGGAAAGCCAGTGGCCAGAAGCGGTGGCATTGGAGCAGTAACTGAGATCTAGCCTCTGGTCCACAAGAAGGAAAGAAAGAGAAAGAGAGAGAGAGAGAGAGAGAGAGAGAGAGAGAGAGAGAGAGAGAGACAGAGACAGAGACAGAGAGAGACAGAGACAGAGACAGAGACAGACACACAGACTCAGACACAGAGAGATACCTAGAATGGCTGGGTTTTTGAACTGCAAAGCTCACCCTTAATAACATATCCTCTCTAAAAGAGCCATACCTCCTAATCTTTCCCAAACAGTTCTACAAACTTGCAACAAAAATTTCACACATACGGTTTGAATAAGAATGGGCCTCACAGGCTCATACAGTTGAATGTGTGATCATATGGTGGGAGAAGAGGTATCCTTCAGTCAGAGATCTAGGGGAGGGGAAAAGGGTGAAAGGGTGAGGAAAACAATCGGGATGTCATATAAATAAATTATTTTTAAAAATCACCAGAGTGTAACACTATGACAAGGTTAGAATGTGTAGCCTTGGTAAGTAGGTCTAGCCTTGCTGGAGGAAGTGTGGCACTAGGGGTGGGCTTTGTGATTTCAAAAGCCTATGCTAGGCTCAGTATCTCTGTCTGTCTGTCTGTCTGTCTGTCTGTCCCCCCCCCTCTCCATAGATCCATAGAATTCTCAGCTGCTTCCCTGGCACCATGTTTGCCTGTGTGCTGCCATTCCTGGACATTATAGTGGACTAACCTCTAAAACTGTAAGCAAGGCCCCAATTAAACATTTTCTTTTATAATTGCTTTTCATGGTGTCTTTTTACAGCAATAGTACAGGGACTCAGACTGGGGCCATTCTCGTTCAAACCACCACAGCATTCATTTAGATTTTCATCCCAGCTGTCAGTTTCATTAAAGGGTCGATATTCCTCAGTGACTGTGACTGATCTCTGCTTCACTTTCAAGTAATCTTTAATATCAGTTTTTCAGTTTTGATATTTTCCATCTCTGAGATATTTTGTTTGTTTGTTTGCTCTGTTGGTTTTGGTAAGAATTTCTACATGAATTCTTCTCTGATTTCATTTAGAGGAGAGGTGCATTATCTTGATAGTTAACCTAAGCAAAACGTAATCGCTAAAATATTTAATTATTACATAGTAAAGTGATTAAAAGCCTCCATCCTCCAAAAAAATAAAGAAAGAAAAATAAGCAGAAATATTCACTTATCACATGATAATATGTCCACTTATCTGTCAAGTGGTATCACATTGTCTAAGATCACCATCTGTTTTGAAAGAATTCCAACTCTATCCATGATGATGACAGGGCTCTTTCTCTCTCTCTCTCTCTCTCTCTCTCTCTCTCTCTCTCTCTCTCTCTGTCTCTCTCTCTCTCTTTCTCTCTCTCTTTCTCTCTAATTGAACCTCTGACTTTTCTTCTTTTGTATACTCTTTAATAAGTCTTTTCACTACTCTGGGATGGGAAACAATTTTACTTCTGCTCCTTTGGCTTGTCACTGTCACTCCAGAATGACATATCCAACAAATAAAATTGTTTTCATTGCTATGCTAACCTACTTTTCTAAGTTTTTATTTTCACTTCCCTAAAAAAAGCATTAAACAATTTAACCACTTAAAAACAAAACCTTCCATATCTACAAGAATCCACTGTAGTTATTTTTGATATTTATATCCTATAAAACTTCTGTGGCCACAGCATTTATGAATACTGAGCATTTGCTCCTAGGGGAAATAGAGTTGGGTTACCATGAGCTTCTAGAGGGTAACATCATTTTTGTTGACTGATCAATATGTACCTTGTTTTATGAGTAGTTTGGCTTGAAAATACTGTATTTAATGTGGAGTTGATTCTGACATTAAATTCATAGGTAAAAACTTTAATGATGTTTAACAATATATTTTCTCTGTAAGTAACATCACAACCGTTTCATTCTTAGAAACACTAGAAAACAAATAAGGTTGTGCTTTGGGAACATGGAAACCACAGAATTCCTAGTAAAACTCATGTGGATGAAAACAAGTGCCATTAAAAGTATGTCACTTGGCAATGCATGTGCATTTAAAATATGAGCTAAAATAGGTGGTGGTGGCTTATCTCCTTTTTGACCTCAGCTGGAAATATGTAAAGAAAGGCAAGTGTTTTTCCATTCTTTGCATGCCTGTGAAAAAATGTGAAAGTTCAGCTGATTTTGCTTCACAAATAAATATTAACAAGTGATTGAATTTGTAAATACAGAATTCACAAGTAAAAAGAAGTCTTTACTTATTTCAAGGTCAAATATAAGCAAACCCTTGCAAATGGATTTAAAAAGCTCTCTTTCCCCACCCCTCACCCCCAATTAACACAGTGTTCCTATTGGAGTCTTCACATACATATTCTGATTTATGGAATAGTGATAATGGCAAGTTTTGTATTGAATTCTCATTCTGTATCAGCTCATGTGGCAGGAACTTCTCTGTGAACGCCTATAAGTCTTATGAGATTGTATGGACTGTGGGAGCAAAATCGTAAGAAAGAACTCCTAATCTATAAGCTAGGCAGTACCATAAACCAAAGTGCAGAACAATGCCTTCTTGTAACATGAAAGAGCAAGTCCTTGTCGGGCAGGATCCTAGTCTGGTCACAGGCATAGTGGGAAATGACAGCTATAAGTAACTGAATAAAACCACCTATACTTACTCACTCTTACACCCAGGAACTATGACTACACAACTCAATCAAATGTGGATATGTAGATTCTTTTGGAAAAGAATAACATGTTATGAACTTTGAGGGACAGAATTACCTTGACACTAACGTCTATCTTTTAGAGGTTGGGCTTTTATAATTACGTATTTGCATATTCTTTTTCCATGTTCTCAGTATATCCATGCTATATGATGTATTTTTCCACTGGGGGGAAAAGACTGAAAGTAAAGCATTCATTTGTATGGGAGAAGATGAGAGAAAACTTTAAAACTGTGCATGGTTATAATTTGGCTAAGAAATTTTAAGTGCCGTCCTTATATTTTCCTTCCCTAGTAACTCTGGGAAGTTAAATAGTTAAATGGGTCACCAATGCTTTTAAAGCTTGACTTTTGAAAGATCACTCAAAGTAGAACATTTTAGCTATGTCAACTAGATTTAGTAAAATATTCGAGAACATTTCACCTAGAAAAATTACTTAAAAAAACAAAACAAAACCATATATTGTAGGCTAACATTCTCTGACCTCAATAGAATAATTGTTCCTGTTCTTAGCACTCCCATTGAGCTCTTGTCTCCTCTGTACACCATTACTTTCTTTAAAAGAGAGTCATTATACAGACACTCTGCTATCAGGTGGACAATTGTAAGCCATCTATGTCCATTAACAAATCTATGAAAAAAGGGTGAGAAGGGCAGTTAACTTAATTAACAAGTTGCTTTTTCCACCACAAAATAAAAGTATTAATACCTTCATGATTTTACTATCTTAAAAGCCAATTTAAGCCTAAGTAGGCTAGGCAAAGAGAACGATGAGACATTGAAAGGATAAGGAGTGAATATTCTCCTCAAAGGAACGCTCTCAATGCTCCTGGTAGCTTGTAATGAATTTCTTCCAGATTGGTAAAATGTTGGATCTAGCAGAATAAATAGAGATAAGGTCTTAAAGGGAAAAAGAAAGAAAGAAAAGTTGAAACTCATAGTGTGGAAAAATCTCATACAAGATTTTTTTTATTGTTTCTCATGTTAGTATACTCTTAATTTGTCCTTAGGTTTGCTATTAGTTTCATTATTTGTCATTCTTGTTATTATTCTATATGTTATGGTTTGTTTCCTTTGCCATTCTAACCAGAGAAGTTTCAAACTGAGATCTTAGACATTGTAGTTAATAATATTCATGCTTCCCAATGCCTCACACCTTGCTAGTCTTTATTCCATTTTTAAAATTAAAACTATGTTCTTATAGCAAGATTTTTGTTCATTCTAAATATCTTTCAATTAGGAAATATCCATTTATTACGTTACATAATTGGTAGGTTTCAGGGAATGAATATATAGTAATTGCTGATTCCATTGTCATATTTCCCAGCAGATATAATAGTAATACCCATGAAAAAACCCTATAAATTTGTAGTTCATAACCAGAAAGGCACAGACATGGCAAGTACAGGATTCTCTCAACAGGTAGTTGTTTGGAGTCTCTCTCCAGGACTCAAAAATACCGTGATAGTCACAGAAGTAAATATAATTAAAGACATAGAGTCATGTGCACTGGAGGAAGGCATATAAGTGTGTGTGCATAAAGGCTTCACTAGAATACTCTGGAGTGAGCAGTGGCTTCTATGAGAAAGTCAAAGTCGACCTGGACCGGAAGCATAGGAAGGGTAGGAGCACATGGTATGTCCAAATTAGAAAAAAAATGCTACAGAAAGGCATGGTGGATGAGAGGAAAGACGAAGCTTGAGGAGACAAGGTCTGAGGAAAGTGGCTCAAGAAAATACGAGGCAGGAGAAACTGGCAAGGCCGAATCTGTTGGCATTATGGTACCTGAGAGTCATATTTCATATTTCATATCCCGAAGCAATTCCAAGTAAAAGGAGAACTGTAAGCTAGTAATAGATGAAAGGAGTCTGTAAAAGGACAACGTTCTTCCTTGGAATAGTCTATGTTCTCCAAATCGTTTAATTTTAAATCAGAAAATCAAAAGTTACAGATTCAATGCAATCCCTATCAAAATACCTACACAATTTTTTAAAGACAATGAAAGGTCAATTCTCAACTTCATATGGAAAAACAAAACCAAGACTAACTAAACCAATCCTGTATAATAAAGATTCTCTGGAGGAATCTTCATACCTGATCTCAAGCTGTACTATAGAGCAACAGTAATTAAAACAGCATGGTACTGGCACAACAATAGGCTACTTGATCAATGGAATCAAATCAAAGACCCGGAAATGAATCCACACACATATAGTTACTTGATTTTTGAAAAAGAAGCCAAATCTTCAATGGAAATAGGATATCTTATTCAACAAATGGTACTGGTCTAACTGGATGTCTACATGTAGAAAAATGCAATTAAATCCACATTTATGACCATGAACAAAACTCAAGTCCAAATGGATTACAGACCTCAACATAAAACCAGAGATGGTAAATCAGTTAGAAGAAAAAGTGGGGAAGAGCCTGGAACACATTGGCACAGGAGAAAACTTTCTGAACAGAGCACCAACAGCCCAGGAATTAATGTCAGCAATCAATAAATGGGACCTCATGAGACTGAGCAGCTTCTGTAAGGCAGGAGACACTGTCAACAGAGCAAAGCAAAAGCCTACAGACTGGGTAAAGATCTTCACCAGCCTCTGTTTAGTTCTGAGCCCCATTTCTTAATTGAGCTATTGAATTTGGTGGTGTTTAATTTCTTGAGTTCTTTATATATTTTGGATATTAGAGCTTTGTCAGGTGTTGGTGAAGATGTGGAGAAAGGGGAACACTACGTCATTGCTGGTGGGAATGCAAACTTGCACAACCATTTGGAAATCTATCTGGTGCTATCATAGAAAACTCAGAATAGGGCTTCCTCAAGACCCAGCTATTACTCTCCATGAAATATACCCAGAAGATGCACCAGCACACAACAAGGATATTTGCTCAACCATCACCATATCAGCCTTATTCATAGTAGCCAGAACATGGAAACAGCCTAAATTTCCCTCAGTTGAAGAAAGAATAAAGGAACTGTGGTACATTTACACTACTGAATACCATATAGCTATTTAAAAGTAGGATTTCCTGAAATTTGTGGACAAATGGATGGAACTAGAAATGATCATACTGAGTGAGTTAACTGGAATCAGAAAGACTCACATGGTATATACTTCCTTATAATTGGACACTAGCCCAAGAAGCATGTCACATTAAAATATTCACTTACCAAGAGATTGGGATAGATGTGAGGACATCCTATTGTTATTCTAGGTGAGAGAAGTGTGGGAGAATGGGGAAATAGAAGGATCCAGAGGGTCCTAGAAACCTACAAGAAGGACATCATGACAGGCAGATCTGGGCCCTGTGGTTCTGCTCAAACTTCTCTACCAATCAATGACAATACATGCAGTAAACATTGAACCCCTACTTGGATCAAGATTTGGACAGGACATTCTCCACATTGAGTGGAGAGCAAGGACTGACTTTCACATGAGCTCTGGTGCCCCATATTTGACCACTTCTCCTTTGTGGGGAGACCTGGTGGCATTCAGAGAAAGGATAAGCAGGCTACTAAGATGAGACTTTATAGCTTATGACCATAGAGTGGGGAAGGAGGTCCCCATTGGCCACAGACCTATGGGAGGGGAAAAGCATGAAAGCAGGAGAGAAGGAGGAACGGGAGGATACAAGTGATGGGATAACTGTTAAGATGCAATCTGAATGAATTAATTAAATAATAAAAAAAGTTTAAAAAAAGAAAGAAAATAAAATAATTCCAAATGACTAACTACAAGGACAGTTTTTGCCTCTTGTTTCTGACATCATAATGGGGACACTGAATGAACCATTTCATATTTATCTTGTCCCAAACTAAAAAGTTTTTTTCTGTCAGTTTTAGAATGCATTCAACACACTATATTTTATGTAAATAGTTAAATGAAATAATTCACCAGATGCTTCCTCTCTATACAGACTAACAATACTTTATTTATATATTTTAGATATTATATGACCTTAACAAAGCAGAATTTTATGGTAATTTGACATCTGCTAGAAATTACATACTAAATGCCATCCAAATATACAATTTCTAAGTGTTTGTAAGCTGCAAAGTTGTAGGCCTCTGTTTTTATTTATATAGTAGTTGTTGTCAATTACACGAGCGGAAGAAACCACGCGATTTGTGTGGGTTTCTGTTTCCTTTGACTATCTCACCTGCTCTACCGGCTTGGTCTTTCCTTCTGTGATATGTATGCGATTGGTTTTCAGTATGTCTCATTGATTCTGAGTTTTAAAATAAACACTCGTCTGGAAACTCTCTTCTAACAACTATGACTTATTTTCAAGCAACTTGTTCTGTGAGGATGCATCAAAATGAGGTTCCCAACTATTGACTGTATACACATTGTGGACATATTAGCAGGCATTCATATATTCATAGCAAAATAAGACTCATGGCATCTTCTCCATAATTTTGTATTTCTTTTTTGTTGTTGTTGTTTTGTTTTTTTTTTTTTTGTTTTTTGTTTTTTGTATTTCTTTTCAGTAGCATTTTTTCAAGATCCCATTTCTGAAGACAGTGCACACTTCAGTCACATGACAGAAAACTCTCAGGCTGCTACTGACATGGAAGCTTCCTTTCTGTTAGCTTTTGTAGTTCTGTAAAGTGATTTCCAGGATGGGGGGAAGAAAAGTCATTGATGGTATCACCCAACTGTGAACTATGTTTGTTACAATGATGTCCTACCTGAAAAAAATAATCCCACTGGTGAGAAGTGGCTCTCTGATTGGATTCAAGGCCAATCTATAGGTGAGAATTCATGTCTGCTACTATAAACCTGACCAAGAACCTTTGGTTGGGGATGTCATAGGTGTTAAGGGAGAACACACTATTATCAGTTTCCTAAATGGGGATAGTATCAAACTGCCTTCTATACACTTTTCTTAATTGATTAGTGAATCTCCCAGACTTCTTTACAAAATCTCTCTATTGCATCAGGCAGTAGTTAACAAAGACAACCATTCTAAGTGTGATAAGAACCTGTGGAGTACCCTGACTTAAATTAAAACTGTACCCCAAAGGATAGGGGAACATTGCAGAAGGTCTGGAAGATTCTATGTCCCAGAGATGGTGAGAAGTGGTCTGAAATGGTCTTTGAAATGGGCTGAGGTTCTCCTGAACTCACTGACACTGTGATTTCTGTACAAGATTGGAAACTTCAAATCTTGTTCCTGGAAAGGAAAGGGCTCACAAAGGTCCACTTCTCTCTTAGTAAAAATTGACAGTTAATAGTGGCTGAGGGAAAGATTTACCACTTGCTTTAGTTTATCAGTAAATATTGATAAACTGGCCATGTGACGGTGAAAATCCTCCCACCCACTCTTGTACAGGCCACCTCTTGAAACTTAGTGGGTCATACAAAAAGATGCACAAATAGGAAGAAGGAATAAGGGTTTTGGGGAAAGTAGGTAGCAGAATAAGACAGAAAGTGTGGCTTGAGAAAGACTAAAGTGCATTGTATACATGTTTGAAACTATCAAAAAGTAAATAAAAATATGGTATCTAAGTATTTTCTCAAATGCCATGAGTTGCCCTTTCATTCTCTTGTTATTTTCTCTTGATGTATAAATGTTTGTAATATTTTGAACTTTGGTTTATTTTATCTATCTATAATCTATCTATCTATCTATCTATCTATCTATCTATCTATCTATCTATCTACCATTTGCCCCTCTCTCTCTGTGTGTCTCTGTCTGTCTGTCTGTCTGTCTGTCTGTCTCTCTGTCTGTCTGTCTCTCTCTCTTCTTCCTTACCTCTTTTCATAATTTTGATGTCAAAATCATAAAAGCATTTTCATATAAAATGGCTGTGTCTATCAAATTTATTTACTTTTTAAAATCATCTTTTAAAATATTTTTTCTCTTCCTTCATTTTGTGAGGTTGATATTACATTCAGAATTTTAGACCCACCAAGATAGGAAAGATATTTTTTCTCAGGGCTGCCAAATACAAAATAGCCAAAACTCTAAATATATATATATATACTATATATTATACTATATATATATAATTCTGATTGTCTCATGGTTCTTCTTGCTGTAGGTAGTTTATTATATATGTGTAATAATATGAATGTATATGTAAAACATAAAAACATATTTAATAAAAAACAAAACAAAACAAAAGAAAAAGTCATGACCTGAGCTTTATATGTATCCTTATTGTTCCCATGGTTATCTTTATTTGTATATTTGAATCATAAACCTAGTATAATATCCCATTTGTTATTTATTCCATTAATTATTTATTCATTAGTTAATGGCTAACTCACAATTAGCATTGGACCAGGTGCTATAGTTACAAAAGAAAAAAGATACAGTTTCTAGTTTCATGGGCCTCTGTATCAAGCAGCAAAAATGAGTATTTCAAATGTAATCACAAGAGCATAACCCCACATTAGAGTTAGGTTCAAAATATCACTGGAGTACAGAATGGAAACTACCTGGCAGACTGTGATAAAACAGATTTAGTTTTGTAGGTCAGACAGAGCATTAACTATCTTTACAAATTTCCAGAAACAATCTAACAGTGATATAATCAAAAGTTTTATAAAACAGTATTTTTGTTTTATCTTAGATAACAGCAGTTAATTTTAATTTCAATTACACTACTGTGCTTTACACTTCTTTTTATGTCAGAATGAATCCCAATTTTCTGAAAATATCCCAAGGCCTGGCCTCATTCTTCTATCATGAATCATTTCTGTAGACACAGTCTTTGGTACCTGATCATTCAGGCATATTATAGTTAATAATTACATAAAATTACCTATGAGAATTAATAAAAAACTTTTGTCACATCACTTATAGCCTTTTTAGGCATCCTTATTAAAAAGACATGTACTGTTGAAACAGCTGTGATCTACTTTTGTTTTTACCAATTCTAGCAAGTATTTTATTTGCCATAAAGAATTTTGAAGGGCTATGAAAGTTGCGTGGAGCCATCTGCTTCTGAAGTTACTCTCGTACAGAGGTTTTATCCTTAGTGGTTTTCAACTACTTGTGATTGCAGAAATGCATTGTGCTTTTATGTCTCAAGTTAACTAGGAATACCTAATTCTACCCTATCATTCCATAACAAGTGTGTTGCTATCATACTTTAAATGGAGAAGGCGTGAGAAGTACACAGATCTTGTACTTGGTAATATAGCACATCACACAGCTCTGTGTCTTGTCCTGTCTAAACAATGATCAGCAATTCTGTATACCTGCTAAGAAGCATATGGGAAAACTGTGGCATATGATGCTGTTTGCGAAACCATAACTTTAAAATGTAATGTAGTTAAGAGCAGGTGGGGTTTCTATAAATAATGAGACAGACTGGCTTTCATCAACATTTCGATTAGGGTTGAGCCATGTGTTGCTATTCCTTAATTTTCTCCAGCCTCTTAGAGTTTAAAGCCATCCAACAACAGCTTTTTCTTTACCTATGTATTCGTATAGGCATTTCCGACTAATTTTTATTAACATTAGTAGTTCATATGCAAAGTTGAATATTTGTATTGAGATATTTAATCAAACTTAAATTAATTTTAACAGGAAAAATGGCTGTTAAAGTTTAGCTACTTCTATTTGGTACTGGATAACCAATTAGTGTGCTCTTTTCTAGGGAAAACTGTTTGTCTTTATAATCTCAATAATAAATTTTTTGAAAAAATACAACTATTTCTGAATAGATGCCTATTTCTATTTGCTTATTTGTTAATTTCCTAAAACATTTATAATTAGTCTTTTAGCTAATTGTTATATCATAATCCCAAGTATGATTTGTTTCTATAATTTTATGTGCTGTGTTCCTGGGCTACTTTTAAAGCTTTGATAGGGTTTAGTGTGGTGTGTCCCAAATGAGGACCAAAGAGGCTGGTTCACTAAAGGAATTGTATTGTATAAGTCAAAATCTGAACAGGATACTAGGAGATATCAGTCTTCATTCCTTAGTAATGAAAATTTGGGTTTGATGTAAATGCCACTTCTATTATATTATAAAATAGAAAACATGGCATTATTGAAGAAAAACCAAAGTGAATGACATTTGTTTTAAAAGTGTTTATAATACGTGTTATGCTCTTAATGTTTAGAATTCTTTAGCACATTTGGCTTATTTGTCAAATGAATGTTTCCAGAATGGAGAGTTAAAATTGAGGAGATTTATTCATTTTATTCAAATACTGTGCATTCCATTGGTATTAATATGATCCACAAAGAAGTCAATAATAGATAAATCAATGTCTCTTGAAAACCAATGAAATACCGTTGAAGTGTTGATAAACATAGTTAAATATGGCTTGATATTATAAATTACAATGCATTTGACTGTATTAAACATTTTGCAGCTTTTTCTCCGGACCATATTTTAAAATTTAAAAGCTGTGACTAACTGTTGTTTCAGTATTTCAACTAATTCAGACAGTATTGATGCATAAGGAAGCATTATGCAGCTGGGATATTATGACCAATTCCAATGTTCCCTTTATATCAGGTAGATCCTATTATACTTTGCAGCAAAACAAAAACAAAAAACAAAACAAAAAAAAAACAAGCAATAAAGAAAAATTTAAAAACCAAATATATAAGCAAGTATAGCTTATGAAAAGAGCTACAAAAGTAAAAATTAAGCATTGTACAAATTAAAGCAATCAAGTCCACAGGATGGAGTAAAAAACTTTTAGGTTTGATAATTTTACTATAGTCATACATTTAGTAAGCTCTTGGGTTTTTAGGAGTTTGACTGAAAAAAACACAGTATCCCTTCATGTAGAACATGACAGTGACTTAGGGCATAAAAAAATGTACTTACATAGGATCACTATACTATGACCTTTGGAATTAATGAACATTACATATTAGTAAGAAATGTATTATATATAATGGGGTAATCAATAATATCTTGTAATTTAAAATTCTTTATAAAGTGATTTTGTTTATAAAATAGTTTTTGTACCTGTTGTGCTTATTCTTTATATTCCATGCAGTAAACTTTACACATTAAAAAAAAACAATTTTCAACACATTTAGAAACTAAATTAAAAGTTGGAAACCACTAATATGAAAAATGTAGTTCAACTATTATATAAAACATATACTTAGGTTTATAAATTACATATTATATTGAGAAAAACTTTCTATTATTTTCCCTAGGTTTTTTTTTTTTATTTAGGAAAAGTGTAACACACACAAAGGTTTTAAATAAAATTATTACTATTTGAATATATAGTTTCAAAATAACATATGAACAGACATTATATAGATATGACTGATATACATCATACTGTTCCATAGACTTGTATAATGATGCACTTTGATGGTTGGGGTTGGTTGTAATCTTCAGTGGATCTGAATTAAACTAAGAGATGCTTCTAGGTTTGTCTGTAAGGGAATTTTTCTGGAAAGGTTGACTGAAGGACCAGAACCTCATGCAAGCTGGGTGGTACCTTCCACTGGTGGCCTAGGTGCATGGTGGTCAACTCGGAAAACTCCTGTTTTTTAGTTCCCTGATGGTGAGGATGTCTATCCTGTAGCTGCTACTGCTAGTCTTACTTTGCGGATATCTGAGAAAAGGTTTTTTGTTTTTTGTTTTTGTTTTTTCTTTTGAATGTGGATGAAGACTCCTAGTCTTCGGTGAAAGATTGAAGTTGCAGAGTAATTCAGACTTATGGAGAGAGTGACTGAAACTGAAACATGTTAACAGCTCTCCTGCATATACACAGACTACATTGAAATTCTTAGTTCATAATGTCTAAGACCAAATTAATTAATGCCATTTAAAATGTGAATTTATTCCAGTAGATCTAGTCCTTTGGAGAACCCTGGATAATGCTGGGGGCTTTTATACTTTTTGTAAGTTCTGTTATAACTTCTCGGGTTGGGAGAAGTGCTAAGCAAGAGTATTTGCCTAACGTATCTGATGCCCTGGGATTGATTCTAACTAGTTCACTAGATTTTTTTTTCTGAACTTAATTGAAATAATAGACAGACTATGATAATATATAAACATTCAACTTCTTCAACCTAATTTATAGTTTTTATATAATCTTGGTCAAAATCCTAATAGAATTTTAAATAGCAACAAGAAAATTATTCAAAAACTCACTGGGAATTAGAAAACCTTAAATACACCAGATCACCCGAAAGAACAAAAGCAGAGCTATCGCAGGTCCCCACTCTAGAGTATGTTTTAATATATAATTAATTAATCTAGGATGATGCAAGAAACCTGTGAAAAACCAATGTATGTCAAAACCATGGAAGAAGACTAGCCCCAGTTTTATGTCTGCCTGGCTAAAGGAGCTGAGATGAACTACAGTCAGGATGAAGAAGAGTTTTATTGCCCTATTGACCTTGTGTTACTTGGGCCAAATGTTAGACACCTGAGATAGTCCACGAATACTAAAATTTGAAAAAAATCTTAGCTGTGAGGTGCCCCACACTTGTAACCCAGTCACCATCACCTTAAAAAGATGGTACCTGCTTCCTCCTTCTACTGACTGGGACATGGGAATGACACGGGGACTCAGAACTTACTTTATGATCTCAGACCCAGGAACCAAGTTCACTAGTCAGAGGCTAGCTAAGCCATATCATTTTAGGCCCACTGGACCTCTAGCAGGAGTCTCTCAGGCTCTCATCCCTAACCAGGTTCCCACTGACCCCTCTGGCCTAGAGAATGTTCTCCAAACTTGCCTCCAGAGCCCCTTCCTCAGGATTCCTGAATCCTGTCCATTACATGGGTAACCCTTGACGGATACTGTTGTGGCTACCTTCAAGTTTCTAAATAATACTAAAGCCAATATGACAGAGGACTGCTGGCTCTGTTTAAACTCCAAGCTCCCCCACTACATAGGTATAGTGGTGGTAGACCACAAACCTTTCTAGAACCTTATGTTGGTTTTCCCCCAATGATACTGCCTCTTGCCTATGGGACATCACTTGTATCTTGGAGGACATAAAGGGAAATGGGTCTTGTATTATTGGTTCATATGGGTATCCCTAAAAAGTTTACCTTACTCTCAAATATGTCATAATCCTGATATACATTTAATACAAGCCTCTAACTTTTATTGGGTTAAAAGAAAACAATCTTCTGGCTGTACCCAGAGGGTTTTGGTTTGCCTGTGCTTTGGGACTCCTTGTCTCTCTGTCAGCCATTTTATCATTGAGCAAGAACTTGAATTATGCATATTAATACGAGTCCTACCCCAGGTTTCCTGTTATGAAGGTACCACAGGATGTATTCACATGGGTTTCCTGCTACAAAAATGAGTAACCCCTATTCCGATATTCATCTAGTAGAGGTAGGGGGTAGCTTTGCTGCACTTGGCATCCACATCCATAATTATAGGACACAAGCAATATAAATAACTTAGTGAACAAGTTGACAAAGACTTAGCCCAGTTTCACCCAGTCGCCTCCTTCCTAGAAAATCAAGTGGACTCCTTAGCTGAAGTATTCCTACAAAATGGAAGGGCCCTAGAGTTGCAGTTCTTACAGGAAGGAAGATTATTTGTGGCCCTTAGAGTACAATGTTGTTTTTACAATAAGCACACTCGGGTGATCAGAAACACCCTAGCAAAAATAAAAAACAAACAAACAAACACATAAAAAAAAAACCCAAAACAAAACAAAAACTTGATAAAGAACAGCAGAGAAAGCAGTCAATGAGCTGGTATGCAATCTTTTTCTGTAAGTCTCCTTGGTTAACCTCGCTTATCACAGGCCTGGTTGATCCCATATGGTTACTCCTGTTGTTGCTATTGACTTTTGGGCCTTGTATTATTAATGTCTTAGGATTTATAACATCCTTTATAAAGAATAGGGTGTCTTAAGATCCAATATAATCTCTTTCTTACAGAAGACACCCTGAGTCAATGCTTTGACTGCCCATACAACTCAAGGTGGTGATGGTGGTGGTGGTGGTGGTAGTGGAATATTGTGCTAGAACTTGAAAAGAGTTCTATTAATTCTACTATTATCTTAACCTTCATTTTAGATTTAGCCAGTACCCTTAATTTGATCTATGTTCCTTGCCCTAACTTTGAAGTCTTGTTCTTCTAGTCTGGAAGCTTCCCATTGCGAACACCTCTGGTCTTAGAACCTTCCTAATCTCCTAGAATATTAGACATAGCCAATCAGTTTAAAGGTCAGAGAGCAGTGCTTTGTCTAGATAGCCAAAACATCCCCTTCAGCCATTTAGCTTAAAAGTCAGAGAGCAATGCTTTGTCTAGGCAGCAAGAAAGCACCTGCTTGTGATTTTCCCATTTAAAAACAGAATCTGAGAACATCTCAGGATTCCAGTCTTGACTCCCAAGTCCAGCTGCATCCCCTGAACATTATGCTTGGAAAAGAATATTCAATAAATCATCTGCTTGGAGTCAATTCACAAGTCTGAGTGGTCTGTGGGCTATTCACGGACCCCAACACCAACCTCTGTTCTATGGCCTTTAATTTAGCATCTAATTTCTCAATCTATTCTTTCTCCAAGTCTGTCTAATCTCCATCTCTTACAACGAGTATATACAAAACTGCAATTCACAGTGAAAGAAATTATTTGCATACTAAGAAAGCCAAACTCAAATGCAAGGCTGAATTACTACATCACTGTGTGTCCCTTCACATTTAACATAGAAAATAACCTTTAATCTCAAAACCTCTTCCTAAGGAATTTATTTTCTTAAACCCAGCTTCTCTTCTAGACCTTACCAAGTCAGGTGCTTGAGGCTTTGCTGTCTGTCTTTGCGTCCTGCTCCCAGCGAGAGGCATTTTTTCTGTCTCCCTCATGGGATCTGGACCCCTTCCTCAGTCCACAAGTGTTTGCTCCTCTGGTCTGCATGAGTCAGGCCAGCAAGAGTCCCTTCTGGAAGGAATGTGGCTTCCTATCTTGCCTGGGAAAACCTTACTTTGAGAATCTTAGTTGTGTTGAAGAGCCTCCTCCATTTCTCTTTTTTCTTAAGGGCTTCTTAAAATAACTACCTCTTTGGGGTTTGTTTCCTTTTTTTTTTTCCTATAGTCATCAAGAGTACTATAGGGATCTAGTGAGGAAGCTGTAAGCTTCTGCCATAAAAACTGTGGTTTTTCTCTTAAGGAACAGAACTAAGACACTGGTTTCTGTTTAAATTTACATGCTACTACAGAGTCAATGCAATCCCTATCAAAATACCTACACAATTTTTTAAAGAAATTTAAAGTTCAATTCTGAATTTCATATGGAAAAACAAAAAACCCAGAATAGCAAAAACGATCTTGTACAATAAAAGGTGCTCCGGAGCAATCTCCATACCTGGTCTCAAATTGTACTGTAAAGCAATAGTAATTAAAACAGTATGGTACTGGCACAGCAACAGGCTGGTTGATCAGTGGAATCGAATTGAAGACCCAGATATGAATCCACACACATATGGTCACTTGATTTTTGACAAAGAAGCCAAATCCATTCAATGGAAAAAGGATAGCATCTTCAACAAATGGTGCTGGTCTAACTGGAGGTCTATGTGTAAAAAAATGCAACTGGACCCATATTTGTCACCTTGCACAAAACCCAAATCCAAGTGGATTAAAGACCTCAACATAAAACCAGAGACATAAGTCAGTTAGAAGAAAAAGTGGGGAAGAGCCTGGAACATATTGGCACAGGAGACAACTTCCTGAACAAAACACCAACAGCCCAGGCCTTAATGTCAACAATTAATAAATGGGACCTCATGAGGCTGAGAAGCTTCTGTAAGGCTGGAGACACTGTCAAAGGAACAAAGCGTCAGCCTACAGATTGGGAAAAGATCTTCACCAACCCTACATCTGACAAAGGTCTAATATCCAAAATATATAAAGAACTCAAGAAATTAAACACCACCAAACCAAATAACCCAATTGAGAAATGGGGCTTGGAACTAAACAGAGAATTCTCAGCAGAGGAATATCAAATGGCTGAGAAACACTTAAAGAAATGCTCAACCTCCTTAGTCATCAGGGAAATGCAAATCAAAACAACTCTGAGATTCCATCTTACACCCATCAGAATGGCTAAGATCAAAAACTCAAGCGACACCACATGCTGGAGAGGATGTGGGGAGAGAGGAACACTCCTTCATTGCTGGTGGGAATGCAAACTATTACAGCCACTTTGGAAATCTATCTGGTGCTATCTCAGAAAACTGGAAATAGGGCTTCCTCAAGACCCAGCTATTCCACTCCTTGGAATATACCCAGAAGATGCGCCAGAACACAACAAGAAAATTTGCTCAACTGTGTTCATAGCAGCCTTATTCATAATAGCCAGATCATGGAAACAGCCTAAATGACCCTCAGTAGAAGAATGGATAAAGAAACTGTGGTACATATACACTATGGAATACTACTCAGCTATTAAAAACAAGGAATTCCCGAAATTTGTGGATAAATGGATTGAGCTAGAAATGATCATAATGAGTGAGTTAACCCAGAAGCGGAAAGACTCAAATGGTATATACTCTCTTATATCTGCATACTAGCCCAAGGGGCATGTCCCACGAAAGCCTTCCCTTACCAGGAAACTGGGACAGAGGGGAGGACACCCTATTGGGACTCTAGATAAGAGAACCATGTGAGAATAGCAATGTAGAAGGATCCAGTGGGTCCTAGAAACTTACAAGTAGAACATTATGATAGGCAGATTTGGGCCAAGGGGTCCCGCTCAAACTAAGGCACCAGCCAAGGGCAAGACAGGCGGTAAACTTTAAACCCCTACCCAGATCTAGCCAATGGTCAGAACAGTCTCCACTCTTGAGTGGAGAGTGGAATATGACTTTCTCACGTACTCTGGTGGCTCACATTTGACCATGTCCCCTGGAGGGGGAGACCTGATGGCACTTAGAGGAAGGACAACAGGTCATCGAGAAGAGACTTGATACCCTATGAGCATATACGGGGGAGGTAATTCCCCTCAGGAACAGTCATAGGGGAGGGGAATAAGGGGAAAATGGGAGGGAGGGAAGAATGGGAGGATACAAGGAATGGGATAACCATTGAGATGTAACAAGAATAAATTAATTAAATAAAAAAAATTTACATTCTAAGTAAGTTCTGACCCCACTTGATACAGCAAAGTGATAAAGTTATTTTTATGAAACTGCATTTGTTTCTCATATGTTTATTCCTCAGCTTCTTGTAGAGAAATCTCTTGTGGGGATATAGCAGCAGTCAATAAAGAGCTGATTGGCCAGTCAGCTGGGAAGAAGGACAGGAAGTGGAAGGAAGAACTTCATGGTAGGGAAAAGGAAGTCTTAGAAGGGAAGAGGGAAAGGCCTTTTGGTCAGGAGACACAGGTTGAACGGGTGTGGGGCTGGGGCGTGGAGCAGAGAGGTGTTTGTGGACACTCAGCGGAGAGATGACTGTGGTGGAGAACATGGCTGAAGGAGCCGATTGACAGAGCAGAAGCCATACTGAGAGTTATCAGATTGGCAAGTGATTGGTTTTTATGTGAGTGTAAAAGGTACTAGGATTAGAATATCTCAGAATACGCTCAGCATAGTGATTACAGCTTTAAAACAAATCAGTGTTTCTGTATCAGTCATTGGGGTACTAGCTGGTTAAAGGAAACTACTGCCTTAATAATTTGCTGTATTGATTAATATAGAAAGAGTAATTTGTTCTTTCTACAATAGTTTCTCTCTTACCCTGGCTATCATTAAAATAACTGAGATTCTTTTATATTTGTTTAATAATAAGCCCTGAACACAATAACTGAGCAATTTTTACTATTCTTAACCCTTTATGCTAATCTGGTTTCCTCCTAACATACATAGCTTTCCTTGCTCCGGCTCCTTCCCTGATATCACTAAGAGCTCTGCCAGTGTCTCAATTCCCTACTTCCTCTTCCCCTGGCTGGCAGGAGGTCTAACCCTATTTTCTCTCTTGCTCAGTAAGTGTCTGTAAACTGTTTTATTGGCATATGAGGGGACAATTGGGGAGCAGTGTTTCTACAACACTGAGAGAAGAGTGTCTCCAAACAAGGATTGCAAACAGATATGGGGGTGGGTACAGAAATGAGCATTTGAATTGCACAATAACATTATACCTACTTACTACTGCTTTTGCAGAGGACAGAAGTTCAATTTCCAATATCCACATCATGTTGAGTCACAACCCAGCTCCAATGTCTTCTTGCAGTTTCTGGTATAAGCAACATACAGTTGCTTATGCACAAACAGTCCATAACATTCCCATATACACACATAATTAAAAAATAATCTGTGGAAGTAAAATGCCTGTGCTTTAGTCAAACAATAGGTGCCAAAAGCTGACGCTGAAGAATCAGCTATGATATATAAGACACCAGTATCACTGAGCTGAAATATTTGAGTAACTATTTCCTCAGAGTCAGAACCCAGAAGTTCTGGTCCAGTTTATGTAAGCATACATTCAAAGATGGAAACAGGACTTGGCAATGGGTAAGAGTCAACCTCCAGGCATTAGTTTTTGTGTCCCCATGAGACCATTCCCTGTTAAAAACAGGGTCATGATAGTCTCAATCTTGTGTGGATGTTGAGTAGGTTATCACTGCTGCTCTAAGTTAAAGAATGCAGCAGCCACATTATGCCTTGATGTAATGCTTCCACATTGATATCTTCTGTCCTCTGGCTTTTAGATTCTTCCTGATTCCTGATCCATGATATTACCAGAGGTTTAGCATGTGTGATATAGATTTCGATTTAGGGCTGAGTGTTCAACAGTCACTTATTCTTAGCACTTGAGCATTTAATAGTCTTTACACTTACTATGGCCTATTGCAAATAGAAGCTTCTCTGGAGAATCGGTATTCCCCAGGGAAAAAGACTTCTTATAAGTTTTTCAATCTTCAGTCCCAGTATGATTAACACATATATAAAAGAGCAAAACCAAATGGACTCAGTCATGCACGTGTGCATGCATGTGCGCGCACACACACACACACACACACACACACACACACACACACACAAACACATACTGATAATGAAGAAAAGGTAATAAACTTGTAGGAGAGTTAAGGATATGAATCTCCTTCTAAACACTGAACCTCAAATACAATCAGAAATGGTTGACTATCCCTTTTACAGACTTATATATATTACATCACTGAATACTTCTCGTCTGCCCAGTTGGTAATGTTGCAGCCAGGGTTCACAGCTAAGACTTTTGGCTTAGAAAAGAAGGAAATGCTGAAAGATTGGACAATACGGTTAAACTTTAAGGATATCATAATAAGTGATATAAAATAACCACAGAAACACAAATAACACATACTTCTCTTTTATATGGCATATGAAACTGTCAGAAACATAAAACCAAAGATGGATGATGGTTGCTGAGCCTGTCAATAGGTTGAGACAAAAGGATAAATACAATATGCAGCTAGATTAAAAGCAATACTAATTGATGCAAAAATTTCAAGTTCTCAGAGAAATGGAAGAGGATGATAAACTTTATAAGAGCACATTCAGCTCAAAATTGTGTTATTCTTAGGTTATTTTCATGAAGGATTCCTAGCTAGGTTCATTATGAAATTTTACTCATCCATCAGTGTGACAATGTAACAAAGCATGTTCATAATAGAAATAAATGATTTAATGAAGAAAGATAAAATCTGAATCCACAATTACCTCTATTATGACCTTCATATCACATGAGATTTTTCCTTAAATAGTCCCTACATTTTCATTTTGACTCTTTTCTAGGGAAAGTTAAATGTCATAAATTTCATCATGAAGAGAAAGTCCCAAACAAGAACCGATGCCAACAAAGACTGTTTCTTGTGCCTTTTACTTATTCTTGGAGCATCCTGTTCTCCATGTTTCCTTTTACAATCAGAATGAATGAAAAATGAGGCAACAGGATGAGTAATGAGCAGTTGGGCAGCTTCAGCTCTGATCCAGACTGCAAGAAGAAGCCAACCAAGAGACCCCAGTTGGGGATGAGTTTCCCCATGGTGTTCTTGCATTATAGGCATCAACTGTGAATAAACATCCACAAAAGTTGATTCATGTAATTGATTTTTTTTTCTCTACAGAAAATGTCATTTTCTTTATGTACAGTTGTATCACAGGGAGAATTAAGTTTAGACAATTTGAACAAGATGTAGTTATCAATTATGGGTTTCTTTGGGTCTATGGACATTATCTTGTAATGAGTGCTTCTTTTGATTATTTGCAAATGATATAGTTACTGTCCCTCTCAGTGAATTGCAAATTGTGTACGAACCAGATATCATTGTAATTAAGACAAAAAAGCTAGATGCTCCTATTATCTTTTGTATGTTTTAATAAAAATATCTTAAAAGTAAATCCATGGGGAACAATGAAACAACATGACTAAAGTGTACTGCAAAACATTTCTTTTGTATCCCTTATTAATATTTTTATAGGCCTTTTAAGTTTATGTGACTTTCTAATGCAACAGGCTGTTATGAGTTCTGTCTCTCTGTGTGCATACACACCCTGCCAAACATATACAACACACACACACACACACACACACACACACACACACACACTTCAGTATTTATCACAGTGGAATCAATAAAGTAACAGACCGCAATGCATTAGCATCATAAAGGAAATGTAATAAATGACTTTATAACTGCAGTAAAAGTTGCATGAGCTCCAGCAGCTGTACTAGGGATGTTGCTACAGCACCACTTTACGACCTAATAGTCCTCAGTGGGCTGATAATATTATGTGTGTGTGTATGCCAGCAATTTCCAAGGCCTGGATTTCAATTCAATAAATAATTGAAAGCACTCTTAGACTTTTCCATAAAATGTTTAATAAGAGATCAAACCCTCCCTCCCCATAGTAGAAAAATTAAATAGTTTTTACGGGAGTATTTTATGATGAATTTCTAACCACTAGCTGTGGGGAAAGCGGTGTTTTTAAACACAGCAGTTGAAAGTAAAGAATTCTTCCAAGAACTTGTATTGCCTTGAATTTGATTAACAGTTCCTTAGGCTAAGATTTTTCTTTTTGGCCTAAGTTTCTGACTTAAATTTTGAAGGCTGCATAAAAGAGCAAGGGTGATAGAAATCAGAATGTAGAGTGTGCCACAGTCATACAGCAGTGTGTATGTGAACTTTAGATATAAAAGAATAGGAGGGTTGTAATGAGTTAGAATTCTGAAAGTGCCAGAGAAGGTGTCCCCTTCTGTGTATAAACAGTTTAATGTGGGTTCTATATATGTTTAAGAATATGAAAATGATTTCCCATGTCATTCATAGAATAGATGGTATATGAAGTAATTATTCTCTATGTGTGTGAAAATTTCACAAAATATACTTTTCTATATTTGGAACTTTATTTAAATTAAAGAAAGCAAAACACCTCATATGATAATGGAAATTCCTGTTAATGCGTATTTTTAAGAAAAAATTAAAACACAGAAGAACGGTTTCTTAACTATTCCTAGCTTGTTAATTGTCTTTTCTCCTTTGGCTGTTGGAAGCCTGTGGGGAATTAGTAAACACACTATTGAGTGGGTTGAGGTTCCTCGACAATATGGCAAACATTGTCTATTGTTCTATGGAGGAATGTTCATACCAAGTCAAACTTGCATCATTATTAGGCTGTCACCTGAACATGATATGAAAAGACAAAAAAAAAAAAAAAAAAAAGAAAAAAGAAAAAAGAAAAGAAAAAAGAAAAAAAAAAGATCTTTTTAAGGCATGTCAAAGCATCTCATCCAACAGATATGCTTATGGAGTAGTATGTGAAATATATTGTAACACTGAAGGGAAGTGAGGGTTCGCTGAATAGCGTATACACAGCTCAGAAAAAAATGAAGAAAAAAAAGTGGTTCTTAATCTGTCCTAGTATCTCTTAGTGCTCAGCTTATAATCTTTTTCTGTTTTATTTTCTTTCATTTGTCTAATGGCTCACTAAGATTTAAAAGCCAAGAAAATTTAATTATGTTTCCCAGTGCATTCATTTTTTGATCATTTCTTGACTAATACAGTTTTGTGTAAATTTCAATGTCATCACATATATCATATTCAATGTCCTTTGTACAGAAACAGCTATAACATTTTTAGAAAAATTATATGTTACTACCAACACTGTATGATTGAGGGAGAGCTGAATAACTGGCTATAAGCCTCATGTTTCATCTTGATTGCTTTGATACTTCCTGCACAGAAAGTACAGGGGCCTGAAAGGGGCAAAAGCAGGGGAAATATTAGAGATGAGATTCCTCACTCCTCACCCCCTGCCCCTCCACCCCAGAAATGAAATGAAAAAGAGGAAGCAAATGGAAAGAACCTTCACCCTCATTGCGTGGTTGCATTAATTTTGATTTAATATTTTTTCTTTCACTCCATTCTTTAGCTATAGCCAGCCCATGCACAGTCTTCCCTGAGTGAAAATGTCAACCTGAAGGTCACACTTCTGTCAGTCTGTGGCTGCTACATCTACAACAGGCATCATTTCTGTGACTGGATCTCCTGCTCTGTGTGTCCTGATGTTGGCTACATGTTCTGTAATGTGTTAAAGATGGTTTGTAGTAATCTTTACAACCACTCTGAACCTCAGACTGAACTCTAGCTCTATATCTCTTTTCCATCTGTGTGCTCGATGGATTCATGATTCCTGCAACTAGACAAAATGGAATAGCAAAACCCTTTAAGTTACAGTTTAAAGACCAGTATACGGCAGGTCTAATTCAATGTTCCTACCTGGTGACTAAATTGTTCATTGCTACAAACATGTGATTTATAAGAAAATTCTTCCTAATCCTAGCATTGTGTTCTATCTATTCAGGGACTGTGTACAGTTCTTTATGAATTCAGAAGATTTGGGCTATCCCAAGTCTCTCTCCCAAAACAGTTTTAAAGATGATAGAAAGTTAATGGAATAAGAGGAGAAGCAGACTAATCCTCAACATAAGCACTTAGCAAACAAAGTTCATTTCCTATTTATGTAAGTCCCACTGTTTAGGATTACAGAAGAATACAACAGTGACTCAGCTAAGGAAGGAAGGAAGGGGGGAAGGCAATCAATCAATCGGTTTAATGTGTCCACTATTAGGGAGATGAGAATTCAGTTCTTAAAGTGTCTTCCCTAAATGCTTTCCTAATTTCATAGATCCGTTGTGTATGGAAAAATCCACTAGTAACTATGACTCATCCCAGGGAAAGCCATGAAATATACTGTTGACCTCTTATCATTATATAACTTTGAATTGCTTACCATGCAAACATAACCTTTATTTTAGGCTTCATTTTCTGTTATGTAATACATTTAAATATCTTAATTAATGTCTACTTCATCTTCGAGAACATTATATCTGAACTCTATAGAGATAATAGCTGAACCATTACATGCTATGGAATTACTGAGTCCTGTGTCACCTGACTTCTAGGAAAAGATCTCTACACGACGTTATATTTGAACCAACCGCCTAATAACAATCAGTAAATTCTGAACTGCACATTTGTTTTCTGAAAATGAAGTGTCTGTACCACCACTGCTCCATGTTACAGATCCCTTCTTCATGCTGCTCATTACACATGCTTCTGACCTCAGCACCCTCACTGGCATGTAGTGGTGTTGGACGCTGACAGGATGTCCGAAATAAAATCCTTTCTCTTCTCCTCCATTTCCTCACTATTTGGAATTGTATCATATGTCACAATAATACAGTCTATGAGATTTGTGTGGGGGCAGAAGTTTTCACTTCGAGAAAAAGACCAAGATGGTTCATTGATGGATGAAATGAAGACAAATATGCTTAGCTTCGAACGAGCTGCAATCTGCTGAGCATTTTTCAAACGACTGTATCAGTTTATGTTCACATTCTGCATGGGTTTTCCTACGTGCAGACTGCTGGGTGTCTGTGGAGATGACACGTAAGAGGACTTTCACTGTCCTCAAAGCACTATTTCCTGGGTCACCGTTCCCTCACATTCTCCCCTTGCATTTCTTATTCTTTTACTGCTTCCAATCAGTCATGTATTCATGGGAAAGCTGCATTTCAGACTGCCTTCTTTCATTTACTAAGCAGACATTTTAGGTTTCTTTACAGTTTGATACCACTTTACTTCTGCTGGGTGCTGAATAGTATTCCATTGCCTTCGTACTCCATTTACTCATCCACCCACTAAAGCGCATCCTGATTCCTTGTAACTTCTGAATTTTTGAATAAAATTACTATACCCTTCATGTGAAGCTGTGTGTGTGTGTGTGTGTGTGTGTGTGCATGTATTTAATACCTGTATTAAATTTCCAGAAGTTCAATTATTAGATAATAGGATTAAAACAATATTCTTTAAGAAATTGCAAAACTGTCTCTACATTCCTACCATTGCATCTATAACATTAATGAAAACATGTGGTTCCTTCACATCATCTCCATCCCTTGCAGTGTTAGTGTTCTGTAGTTAGTGAAAGGCAGTAGTTATTTAGTGGTGCTGCCCTGATATTTTCATTGTATTACTACAATAACAAATGGTGCAGAGTATCTGCTTTACTGAGGATTCTATTAGTGCTTTTTAAAATTGATGTTTTTTTTTCTCATTGAATTTAAGAGTTCTTTCTATATTGCAGATTACAAAATGTGTTTTTAGAATTTAGTGGTTTCTGAAAATACTCCCCCTCATTCCTCAAGCAAACTTTACTTTTTTTAGGTTTTGTTTTTTTTGTTTTGTTTTGTTTTGTTTTTAATAGTCTTTTAAGGAATAGTCATACTAATTTCCATAAGCTCAGTTCACAAATTCTTTACAAGGAGCCTTGCTGGTTTTTGAGTTTAACGAGAACTTAATGAGTTAAATAAGCTTAAACTTTTGGTGTACTTAAAAATGTACATGTAAGTAAATTACATCTGAAACATTATGTTCACTACTTATAAAACCATTTATGGCAACATGAACTAGTCCTTAATACTTAAATCTTCATGCATTAGCTTTGCCTCTTCTTAAATTTCAGAAGAAGATAATCCTTTTCTTGATTCCACCAACATTTTATTTAGTTTTATCTTTTTCACTCTATAGTGGCTGTGCTTTGTGTTTTCTTATAGAAGCATAAACTACAAAAATGATCAACTTTGCTCTAAGACCAGAATTGGTTGCATCTAACGCATGTTGCTTGGCTTGCATTGCACTTCTAATCAGAAATATTTCTTTATTTTCTCTTGCATTCTTCTTAGAACAGCAGATTATTTCGACAATAATTTTTTCATTTTTTGAATTTGGCAAGACTTTACCTTTTTTTGCTTTGTCTTTGTTTTTGTTTGTTTTGTGTATTTTTTGCTGTTAACTCTTTTTTTAAAATTTAATTTAATTTAATTTAATTTAATTTTTATTAATTTATTCTTGTTACATCTCTATGGTTATCCCATCCCTTGTATCCTCCCATTCTCCCCTCCCTCCCATTTTCCCCTTATTCCTCTCCCCTATGACTGTTCCTCAGAGGGATTACCTCCCCATGTATATGCTCATAGGGTATCAAGTCTCTTCTCAGTGACGTGCTGTCCTTCCTCTGAGTGCCACTAGGTCTCCCCCTCCAGGGGACATAGTCAAATGTGAGGCACCAGAGTACCTGAGAAAGTCAAATCCCTCTCTCCACTCAAGTGTGGAGACTGTCCTGTCCATGAGCTAGATCAGGGTAGGGGTTTAAATTTTACCACCTGTATTGTATTTGGCTAGTGCCTTAGTTTGAGCGGGACCCCTGGGCCCAAATCTGCCTATCATAATGTTCTACTTATAGGTTTCTAGGACCCACTGGATCCTTCTACATTGCTATTCTCACATGGTTCTCTTATCTAGAGTCCCAATAGGATGTCCTCCCCTCTGTCTCAGTTTCCTGGTAAGGGAAGGCTTTCGTGGGACATGCCCATTGTGCTAGTATGCAGATATAAGTGAGTATATACCATTTGATTCTTTCTGCTTCTGGGTTAACTCACTCATTATGATCATTTCTAGCTCAATCCATTTATCCACAAATTTCAGGAATTCCCTGTTTTTAATAGCTGAGTAGTATTCCATAGTGTATATGTACCACAGTTTCTTTATCCATTCTTCTATGAGGGACACTTAGGCTGTTTCCATGTTCTGGCTATTTTGAATAAGGCTGCTATGAACATGGTTGAGCAAATTTTCTTGATGTGTGCTGGTGCATCTTCTGGGTATATTCCAAGGAGTGGAATAGCTGGGTCTTGAGGAAGCCCTATTTCCAGTTTTCTGAGATAGCACCAGATAGATTTCCAAAGTGGTTGTACTAGTTTGCATTCCCACCAGCAATGAAGGAGTGTTCCTCTCTCCCCACATCCTCTCCAGCATGTGGTGTCGCTTGAGTTTTTGATCTTAGTCATTCTGATGGGTGTAAGATGGAATCTCAGAGTTGTTTTGATTTGCATTTCCCTGATGACTAAGGAGGTTGAGCATTTCTTTAAGTGTTTCTCAGCCATTTGATATTCTTCTGTTGAGAATTCTCTGTTTAGTTCCAAGCCCCATTTCTCAATTGGGTTATTTGGTTTGGTGGTGTTTAATTTCTTGAGTTCTTTATATATTTTGGATATTAGACCTTTGTCAGATGTAGGGCTGGTGAAGATCTTTTCCCAGTCTGTAGGCTGTCGCTTTGTTCTCTTGACAGTGTCTCCAGCCTTACAGAAGCTTCTCAGCCTCATGAGGTCCCATTTATTAATTGTTGACATTAAGGCCTGGGCTATTGGTGTTCTGTTCAGGAAGTTGTCTCCTGTGCCAATATGCTCCAGGCTCTTCCCTACTTTTTCTTCTAAGTTACTTAGTGTCTCTGGTTTTATGTTGAGGTCTTTAATCCACTTGGATTTGGGTTTTGTGCAAGGTGACAAATATGGGTCCAGTTGCATTTTTTTTACACATAGACCTCCAGTTAGACCAGCACCATTTGTTGAAGATGCTATCCTTTTTCCATTGAATGGATTTGGCTTCTTTGTCAAAAATCAAGTGAGCATATGTGTGTGGATTCATATCTGGGTCTTCAATTCGATTCCACTGATCAACCAGCCTGTTGCTGTGCCAGTACCATGCTGTTTTAATTACAATTGCTTTATAGTACAATTTGAGATCAGGTATGGAGATTCCTCCAGAGCACCTTTTATTGTACAAGATCGTTTTTGCTGTTCTGGGTTTTTTGTTTTTCCATATGAAGTTCAGAATTGAACTTTCAGTGTTTTTAAAAAATTGTGTACTTATTTTGATAGGGATTGCATTGAAACTGTAGATTGCTTTTGGTAGGATGGTGATTTTTACTATGTTAATTCTCCCGATCCATGAACAAGGAAGATCCTTCTATCTTCTCATGTCATCTTCAATCTCCTTCCTCAGAGTTTTGAAAATTTTTTCAAACAAGTCCTTCACTTGCTTAGAGTAACTCCTAGATATTTTATATTCCTTGTGTCTAATGTGAAGGATATGGCTTTCCTAATTTCTTCCTCTGCAAGCTTGTCATTTGTGTATTGGAAGGCTACAGACTTTTTTGAGTTAATTTTGTATCCAGCCAACTTGCTGAAAGTGTTTATCAGCTGTAGGAGTTCTGTGGTGGAATTTTGAGGGTCACTTATGTACACTATCATATCATCTGCAAATAGGGATAGTTTGACTTCCTCCTTTCCCATTTGGATACCCTTGATCTCCTTTTGTTGTCTTATTGCACTGGCTAGAACTTCGAGTACTATATTGAAGAGATATGCAGAGAGTGGGCAGCCTTGCCTTGTTCCTGATTTTAGAGGAATTTCCTTGAGTATCTCACCATTTACTTTGATTTTGGCTATTGGCTTGCTGTATATAGCCTTTATTATGTTGAGGAAAGTGCCTTGTATCCCCGATCTCTCTAAAACTTTAAACATAAATGGGTGTTGGATTTTATCAAATGATTTCTCTGCATCTAAAGAGATGATCATGTGGTTTTTTTATTTTCAGTTTGTTTATATGGTGGATTACATTGATAGATTTCCATATATTAAACCATCCCTGCATGTCTGGAATGAAACCTACTTGGTCATGATGAATGATATCCTTTATGTGTTCTTGTATTCATTTTGCAAGAATTTTATTTAGTATTTTTGCATCGATGTTCATAAGAGAAATTGGTCTGAAATTCTCTTTCTTTGTTGAGTCTTTGTGAGGTTTAGGTATCAATGTGACTATGGCCTCATAGAATGAATTTGTTAATGTTCCATCCAATTCTATGTTTTGGAGTAGCTTGAAGAGTATCAGTATTAGCTCGCCTTTGAAGGTCTGGTAGAATTCTGCACTGAAACCTTCTGGCCCTGGGCTTTTTTTGGTTGGAGGACTATCAATGATTGCTTCTATTTCTGTAGGGGAAATGGGACTATTTAGCTTGTTTATCTGTTCTTCACTCAACTTTGGCAAGTGAAATTGATCAAGGAAATCATTCATTTCCTTATATTTTCAAATTTTTGGCATATATGCCTTCAAAGTAGGATCATATGATTCTTTGTATTTCTTCAGTGTCTTTTGTTTTGTCTCCCTTTTCATTTCTGATTTTGTTGATTTCAATACTGTCTCTCTGCCTTTTAGTTAGGTTGGCTAACGGTCTGTCTATCTTGTTGATTTTCTCAAAGAACCAGCTCTTGGTTTTGTTGATTCTTTGGACTGTTTTCTTAGTTTCTAATTTGTTAATTTCAGCCCTGAGTTTGATTATTTCCAGACGACTACTCCTTTTGGGTATTTCTGCTTCTTTTTTTTCTAGGGCTTCCAGCTGTATTGTTAAGTTGCTTATGTGCAATGTTTCCAATTTCTTTTTAAAGGCACTTAGTGCTATGAATTTTCCTCTTAACACTGCTTTCATTGTATCACACAAATTTGGGTATGTTGTTCCCTCATTTTCATTGAATTTCAGAAACTCCTTGATTTCTTTCTTTATTTCTTCCCTGACCCATGTGTCATTTAGGAGAGAGTTGTTTAGTTTCCACGTACGTGTAGGCTTTTTGTTGTTTCTGTTGTTGTTGAATTGCAGCCTAAGAGCATGGTGATCTGATAGGATTCAAGGTATTATTTCAATCCTCTTGTATCTGTTGAGGCCTGCTTTGTTACCTACCATGTGATCAATTTTGGAGAAGGTTCCATGGTGTG
Source organism: Acomys percivali (assembly GCA_907169655.1). NCBI lineage: Eukaryota > Metazoa > Chordata > Mammalia > Rodentia > Muridae > Acomys > Acomys percivali. The sequence goes on from OU015752.1 coordinate 16,137,651, forward strand.
CAGAGAAGAAGGTATATTCTTTCTTGTTTGGGTAAAAGGTTCTATAGATATCTGTTAGATCCATTTGACCCATGGCATTGGTTAATGATGTTATTTCACGGCTAAGTTTCTGTTTCAATGACTTATCCTTCAGTGAGAGTGGGGTGTTGAAGTCTCCCACTATTATTGTGTGGTGATCGATGTGTGGTTTAAGTTTTTTTTAGCAGATCTTTTACAAATGTCGGCCCTTGTATTGGGAGCATAGATGTTCAGAATTGTGATGTCATCTTGGTTGACTTTACCTTTGATGAGTATGAAGTGTCCATCTATATCCCTTTTGATTAATTTTGGTTGAAAGTCTATCTTGTTTGATATTAAAATGGCTACGCCTGCTTGCTTCTTGTGACCATTTGCTTGGAATATTTTTTTCCAGCCTTTTACCCTGAGGTAATGCCTATCGTTAAAGGTTAGATGTGTTTCTTGAACGCAGAAGAATGTTGGATCTTGTTTATGCACCCATTCAGTTAGTCTTTGTCTTTTTATTGGAGAATTGAGACCATTGATGTTGAGAGATATTAACGACCAGTGAGTGTTAAGAGTATAATTTTGATGTTGTTTCCAATGAATTGTTTGTGTAGCTGTGTTTTTTGCCATGGTATAGTTACTTATTTCCTGTTTAGTTTTGGTTGTAGCTTGACCATTTGGGATGTAGTTTTTCTTCTAGTACCCTCTGTAAAGCTGGATTTGTGGATAGGTACTGTTTGAATTTGTTTTTGTCATGGAATATTTTGTTTTCTCCATCAATGTTTATTGAAAGTTTTGCTGGGTAAAGTAGTCTGGCCTGGCATCTGTGGTCTCTTAGGGTTTGCAGGATCTCTGTCCAGGCTCTTCTGGCTTTTATGGTCTCTGCTGAGAAGTCTGGTGTAATTCTGATAGGTTTGCCATTGAATGTTATTTGGCCCTTTTCCCTTGTAGCTTTTAATATTTTTTCTTTGTTCTGTATGTTTTGTGTTTTGATTATTATGTGGCGGGCAGTTTTCCTTTTCTGGTCAATTCTATTTGGTGTTCTGTAGGCCTTTTGTATGTTTATAGGCATCTCTTTAGATTGGGGAAATTTTCTTCTATGATTTTGTTGAGAATATTTTCTGGGCCTTGGGGTCTGATGTCTTCTCTTTCTTCAATGCCTATTATCCTCAGATTTCTTCTTTTCATGGTGTCCTGAATTTCTTGGATGTTTTGTGTCAGGAGTTTTCCAGATTTGGCATTTTCTTTAATGGTTGCTTCAAGATCTGTGATTGTATCTTCTAGACCTGAGATTCGTTCTTCCGTCTCTTGGATTCTGTTAGAAAAGCTCACTTCTGTGTTGCTCGCCTTCTTTTCTGATGTCTCACATTCTCGTTTTTCTTCTGTCTGTGTGTTTATCATTGAATCCATTTTTGTCTTTAGATCTTGAACTGATTTTTTTTTTATTTCTTTCTCTGTTTGTTTGTATATTTCTGAGTTTCTTCCATTGCCTCTTTATAGGTCTTCAGAGCTTGAACCGTTTTATTTCTTTCTTTCATCTGGTTGTTTGCATTTTCCTGAAATTTTTCCAGTTCCACTCTATGTGCTTCTTTTATGTCTCTCACCTGTTTGGCTGCGTCTTCCTGCATTTGATTACGAATTTTATTTGTTTCCTCCATTAATATGCTCCTTATTAAGGATTTGAGGTCATTTTCTTGTATTTCCATTGTATTTGAGCTCTCTGGGTTGTTTTCTTTGGGATAGCTGGAAACTGGAGACGCCATGTTTTTTGGGTTTTTTTTTTTTTTTTTTTTTTTTTTTTTTTTTTTGCGTATGCTTTTACGCTGTCCTTTAGACATCTTGCTGGCTTTATTTGTGTTGGGTAGATTCCCGAGTTGGATGGAGGGAGTCTGATGATAGATTCACTTGTTTCCTCATGATTTCCAAAGGCTGGAAGCTCTGATGCTTCACTGTTGTAGATGGCAGGAGGCTAGCCCTGTCATTTTGGGCTCTCACAGCCAGTGATCCTCAGCTCCCCTTTGCTGTGGGCCCTGCAATCGTTCTGGGTCTCTGGATAAGCGTTGGGTCAGGCCAAGGTATCCACAGCCTTCTGGGTTCCTTGCCAAGTCCAGCCAGAAACACTGGGCCCGAACCACCCACCAAGCTCAGCTAGAATCTCAGGGCCTGAACCATCTGCCGAGGTCAGCTAGGAATTCTGGCTCAAAATGCACACAGGATCCAGCCAGAATTTTTGGGCTGGGACTGCGTACCAAGCTCAGCTAGGGGCTTTTGGCCAAACTGCGTGCCATGGTCAGTTATTGACTCAGGCCCGAACCGTCGTCCCAGCTCAGCCTGGAATTCTGGATTCAAACTGCATACTATGTTCAACCAGAGTCTTAGAGCCAGGACTGTGCATAAGCTCTACTAGAGTCTCTGGGCCCAATCTGTCTGCCAAGCATGGTTAGGGACTCTGGGCCTAAGCTGCACGCCGAGCTCCACCCGAGTCTCTGGGGCAGAATTGTGCACCGAGCTCAGCCAGGGACTATGGCCCCCCCACTGCACGCTGATTTCAGCCCGGGACTCCAGGCCTATACTGCGTGGATAGTGCAGCCAGAGTCTTGGGGCCGCCGAGCCTGTGTGCATTGTTCAGCTAGAATCTCTGGGCCTAATCTGCCCGTCAAGTCCAGCTAGGGCCTCTGGGCTGAATCTGCGTGCTGACCTCAGCCTGCATCAGCGCCCCACAACTGCCCTCTGAGGAGAGCTAGTGTCTTGAGCAGAACTGCTCGTTGATGTGCGCTAGCGCCTCTGGTGGGACCGAGCTCTCCGCCCACCCGGCGTCACTGCAGATGAACTGCGGCTGCGCTGAGATGGCACCTTCAGTGGGACTGAGCGCTCCGCCCAGCCTGCGTCACAGCAAGTGAACTGGGGCTGTGCTGAGATGGCGCCTAGGGTGGAACTGAGTACTCTGCCCAGCCTGCGTCACAGCAGGTGTACTGCGGCTGCGCTGAGATGGCGCCTTGGGTGGACCTGAGCAACTCCCACCAGCCACCACACTAACCACCTCCACCGGAAGACTCTGAGCTGCAAACCTCAGTCGCTGCCGCTGGTGCCGCTTGTGACGCCGCTGCTGCTATGCTCCGAGAAAATCAGCACTCCTCCCGTGTACAGGGGCACACCGGTCCTCCGCACCCTGGTCCCTCCGAACCGTGGAGCACTCCTGCTGCCGTGATGTCGGGACCTTGGTGTTCCTTGCTCAGAAATCCGTGCAAATCCCTGAATTGTTCACTGGAGCTTCCAAACACGGTCCACACTGCTAGCTGCCATCTTGGATCCCATCCCATTTATATGTTTTTAAGACATAGTCTTATTATATAGCCTTTATAGGCTTGAGACACTATGAGTAGAACTGTCTGGCCTCAAAAGTTAGGATCCACTTCCCCATTGCTGGGACTAAGGGCATGTGGCACCTTGTTTGGCTTGGTTGTCTATCTTTATATGTTAATATATTTCTTCTTTTTCTCTCTTGATATATTTGATATTTCTCATAAGCCTTTTTCATCTCCATTTAATATTTTTTGTCTCATATTGTTTTGTATCTAAGATTTCAATTGATGATACATATCACATTCTCTTTTACTTGATTAATTTATCATTTCACATGAAATAATAAACTTTCAGATATAGATTTTCTTTTTTCATTTTTTATTAATTTATTCATATTACATCTCAATTGTTAGCCCTTCCCTTGTATCCTCCTATTCCTCCCTCCCTCCCACTTCCCCCCTTCTCCCCTCTCTTATGTCTGTGATTGAGGGAGACCTCTTACCCCTTTATATGCTCTTAGAGTATCAAGTCTTTTCTTGGTAACTTGCTATTCTTCCTCTGAGTGCTGCCAGGCCTCCCCATCCAGGGGACGTGGCCAGAAATGGGCCACAGAGTTCGTGTGAGAGTCAGATCTCCCTCTCCACTCAATGGTGGGGAATATCCTGTTCTTCGGCTAGGTCAGGGTAGTGGTTTGATGTTTACTGTCTATATTCTCCTTTGCTGGTGCCTTAGTTTGTGCAGGACCCCATGATCCAGATCCACCTGTCATAAAGTTCTTCTTGTAGGTTTCCAGGACCCTGTGAATCCTTCTATTTCCACATTCTTCCATGCTACTCTCACCTAAATTCTCAACAGAATGTCCTCTCCTGAGGGATTAACCTTGTTCATGGATCGGGAGAATTAACATAGTGAAAATGGCCATCTTACCAAAAGCAATTTACAGATTCAATGAAATCCCTATCAAAATACCTACAAAATGCTTTGAAGATATTGAAAGATCATTTCTCAAATTCATATGGAGAAATAAAAAGCCCAGAATAGAAAAAAACAATCCTACACAATAAAAGATCCTCCGGAGGAATCTCCATACCTGATCTCAAGATATAGCTTTGCTTGCACAAACTGTTGCACCAATCAAATACAATGAATGCAGTAACCTAGGCTACTTGTTCAGATATAGCCAATAGACAGGTTGTTCTCCACAGTTGTAGAGGGGGTGGGGACTGCCTCTGACATGAACTCTGGTAACCCTGATTTTATCACTGTCCGTTAGTAGGGAGAACCAGCAGGCACATAGAAGAAGAGGAAGCATGTTATCTGGATGAGACCTGATAGTCTGTGGTCATATAGTGGTGGCAGGAAGAGGAGGTCCCCTTCTATCTAGGAGAGGGTGATGGGAAGATACAAGAGAGGCAATATCAATCAGAATGAAATCCGAATAAGTTGTAATAATTTAAAAAATAGATTGTTCATCTACCTTTCCTATACAGCTCAGGCCAGTCTGCCATGTGATGGTACTGCCCATAGTGAACTAGGTCCTCTGGACTCAATTAACAGTCAAGGAAATGTCCATTAGGCCTATCTGATAAGGCAGTTCCTCAACTGACATTCTCTCTTCATGTGTCAAGTTGACAACCATGATTAGCCTCCAGAGGGTATAACTTTATCTTTGTTTGCTTGTGTCTGTGAGTTTGGAGGTCAATGTTTTCGATGTGTTTTTTTCCCCAGACTTCAATGTATCTTGTTACTTCATACAATCATCTACTACTTTGCAGAATTAAGAGGTCTTTGTGAATGTCTAAGAAAAGTCATTGGAAAATAAGAATTTGCACAGGAAAACTCTATATAAATCTTGAAAGAGAGTACTGAAAGTTTCTTATGCTAAGAGGTAAATTGTCATTTAGAAGCTATGGAAATTGAAAGGCAAGGTTTGATTTTCCTTGCTCTTGCAGTTTGAGTTAACAGAACTACTTATTTTACAATGTGAAAGAAGACTGGATTCAAGGTACTTAGCCTATTTAATGGTGGTGCCATTGACTCAAATGTTGGAAGAACGTGAGACACATTCATTAGTTTTGTTGTTAAATATTATGTGTTGAGGCAAAGATATGGAGTGAAGAGGTCAATTATAGACTTAGAAAGTTAGAAATGTTGGTTGTACTTAAACATGAAACTGTGAGGCAGTTTCATATTTGCATAGATATGAAAATTTTGGACATGTAGACTCATATATGATAATTGACATCCAAGTTTCTATTTCTGAATCACTCACCAAGAAATTATTGAACTAGTCTTTCTTCTAGGGATCTTAAACATATGGCAAAGACTATACAAGAGGCTCTTTGATTAATTCTCACAGAGTCCCATACCAATTTTTCTACTCATTCATTCATTAAAAAATGTATTGAAATGACATTTAAAAAATGTTCATCTTGTAGTGGTATACTGGAAGTAATAGCAGGCACAGAAAATATAATGCAGAGCAGCAGAGTATTCTGATATTTATAGCTCCAATATTGGGGAGCAGATTGGAAAGGAGAAGCCACTGTTTCAGATAGAGAGTTACAGGAGGGTGGAACTGTTTTAGGAAAAGGTGGTCACCTGTGTCCAGTGGTCACCTAACAGAGTCAATGGAGGTGCTGGAGAAGAACAGCTTTTGTGTGATTGTCCTTATCCAGGTCGGTTTGCCACAGAAGCTTCAGGGGGAGAGGGTGTGGATACTTCCTGTTTCTGTTTTGTACAGCCGTGTTGAAGAGTGTAGCAATTATCAAGATTGAAAGCTGGATTCAGCAGCAGCTCTGATAATCAGTGAAGCCAAATTCATATCTCTTAAATGGGATAAGTGAAGCGTAATTGTATCCTGGCTAGAATATCTCAAGAAGTAGGAAGAGCTAGCTATATGGAAGAAAAAAATTGGAATAAATACTTTATATGAGAATAAATACAAAATAAACATTATACATTGTGTTCATATGGGTGCAAAGAATGTTTGTCCAAAGTTTTTCTAATTAAAACAAAGTGTGTGATTGAACAGATGGTGAAAATACACAATAAAATATATCAGTGGTGGTTTGATAAAACACAGGCTCAGTATGACAAATTTGTGATCAAAGGAAGAACCAGGAAATAGCCTGGATAAGATCAGGGACTAGAATGAAATAAGCCAACAGTGTTACAGTCTTAAAGGACAATTTTGGACTCAATTCTGTATGCATGATTCCTAAGTTACTCTAATTACATCTGGCCAAATGAAAATGGGACAAAAAAGAACCAAAGAAATCCGTCCCTAACCATATAACTACCCAGGGGTGTTGAAGGTGAATATTACACTTGGAGAGAGAGGTAAGACTTAATAGTATAAATGGATTATGAAGAAAAGTAAGTTAAAGAGAGAGACACTGACAATGGAAAGGGGTGTGTGACTCAGAACTTTATCAGAAAAAAATCTAGAAAAAAATTTAGATAATTCTTTGGCTAACTTAATAGGAAATATAAGAGGCATTTCCTGGAAAATTACAGCTTGATATTGTGATTGTTTTATTTAGATGAGGCATTAGTATCTCTTAAAATTTGGTTCTTAATAAAGATATGAATGGAGTAATTTCTGGATGAGTCAAAATGGAAAAAAATGCTTTCTGGGATATGGTCAACTAAATTAGGATCCAAGGATATATTCCAGGAATGACTAAGTATATAATTCTGTGAATGATGGTGTGTCTTGGGTACTTATCTAGTTCTTAGTTGAGGAAATAGGGCCAGAGGGTCTGTTCATTACTGAAGTAAGGAGACTGGGGATATGATGGTACATAATAGAACTTTTGTTTCTCTTCTGTTTTAGGAATTTTTTTCTACAATTAGCACTTTTAATAAATGTAGCTTAGAAGAAAAGTCAAGCCAATCACCACTAATAAGAGCAGCCATCTCTAAAACAGCTTTATGTAGAAGAAACTCTGTAGAGAACTCTAGGTAGATTTAGTTAGACCCAGGCAAGAAATGTAGAGAGATATTTAAAACATGCTTTTAATGACAGAGTCCATGAGTTGCCCAGGGCTCTATGAAGACCGTGAAGGGATGTGCAAAAATTGAGACTGAATTAGAAGAGAGAGCACACAGAGACAAGTAGATGATTAAGAACAAAAGCTTTGAGACATTGCTTTGGACAGACTTTTTCTAATGGTGAATGAAAAGACTATAAATCATAGATTATGTCCTTAGAGCTTTGAAGGGAAAGCTGGGAAATTCAACTTCATTTGGCTTTTTTCCCATTGTGATCCATGATGCTTTATTTTTATTTTTATTTTAAATGTAAAGGTCAGAAGAATCAAGGCTAAAAAATCATCTTACTGAGAACAGGAGTAGTTTACTAGAAGAATATTGGTGACAGAAGGGAAAGAGAATATTTGCTTGAGCCTTCCCATTTTACTGTCAATGGCAACACTAAAAATAGGCATACATTTCCCTCCAAAGAAGAGTAACAAATATAATTTTGTACATTAAAACTGTTCTTTAAACAGTATTCTTTCTTCTGGAAGACTCAATAAAACTTTATAGGCCAACTTATCCGGTTACTGAACTTTGTAATTGCATTTGAAACGTTGTTTTTCTTGCTCAATTATTGCTTTCAGTTGCAAGTCACTTAAAGCCTGTTAGTCAACATTAAGTTTATGGGTAACAAATCAGCTTCTCATTTTTTATAGAGTAAAATATATACAGTAACTTCTATATATACTATTCTTTAAGATTTTTTGTCATTTAAATTCCATAATATATGATATTATATATATGAATGATATATGATATCTCTTAAATTTATTACTTTTCTTATGTTTCATGTAATTGTAAATATTCTTTTAATCAAATTCTTAGAAAACTTAAAATCTTTCTGGAAGGATCATATGTGTATTAAAAATTTGAAATTGCAAAATATTTTCTGTTGCATATGATCTGATTTTTTCTTTAACACCTCTGCCTCCTTCTCTTCCTGCATTTCCTTAAAACAAACTAAACACAAAAACAATTACAAAACACGTTAATCCCAGTCTTTGGTCAAGGATCATGTGGGTAAAGACATGGGTCTGGATTTGGAGAATAGTAGTTTGCCAGCCTCTGGCTTGGAGTGATGACTGGTTCCAAGTTGATTATGAGCGTCATCATAAAGGCCAACTACCATCTCATATAATTTTATAAATCCATTGTTCTTTGTTTGTCTTTGCAAGATACAGAAGTGGTGAATATTGAAAACAGTGTTCACAATGGTTTTACAGAGTGTACTGATGGGATCATGTTTCATAAATTATGATTTAAAATTCATAAATATTTTATTTTATTTATTGATTAATAAATAAATACCTTTATTTCTTACTATAAATCAGAGCATTACTTTCTGGTATACATATATTTACAAATACATATATTTGTATATATTATATTATATCAATATTTTGATTACTTGTTTTTAAAAATGGATTTCAAAATTTATAAGAATGAAAAAAAATTATAGGACTGCAAAGTTAGATGGATTCTCCTAGTATACAAGTGATTCTGATTATAATAGATTAGATTTTTTTTCACTAAATACTGATTTATGTATCATGTATATTTATGTTAGAATTGATTTTTTCCTCACATGGTTTAATTTACGAACCCAAAACACCAACTTTAAATTAAATATTGACCAAGTAAGTTCATTTCCTTTTATTTTCACTAATTTCCTCATGTAAATGAAGTTAATCAGATTAAATAATCTATAACTTTCACTGGTCTCTTAAATAAATCTCTACTTTTTTCCATTTTAAAAATTTAGTCATTAAAGTGGCTCTGAAAATTAGACATTTATTTTAAAACTTAAGGCAGCCAAAAATAAAAAAATAAAAAAATTTTAAGTAACCAAGTCCTCTGTTAATGTAGGGAAATCTTTAACCTTCACAATAAGACAAGGACTACATATAAAAATGTTAAGGAAAACATTATGATGAGTTGCAGTTACACATAACTTATATTACACATTCTTCTTAGGGTTTAAATATAACTTCAATGTCACCCTTCCTTAAAATTATGCCAATAAAACTATGCTCGTGGCATTCTAAAATTTAGTTTTACTGAATTTCTTAATTTGGCAAATATCATTTACATATAATTTACATTTTAACTATTAGTAAAACTTTGATTCAATTTTGAAGACATACTCAGATATTTCATAAAATACTTCACCAATATATTACTATATTTTTATGTATACTATACGATCCAAATTTTGTTACTAATCGAATCTGGATAGAATTGATTATATTAACATTATTTTCATTCATAGTTTACCCATTGTGATCAGAAAAGTATTTACAATGTAATTCTTCTCTATGATCAAGTTAGGCTATCGTCAAATACATTTGAATCTTCTATGCAGATTAATGAATCTTCATTTTCATTGCTCATCATTAACACTCTAATTGTTTGCTTTTTTTTTTTTTTAACCTGTTTGTGATCTCCAAACTTAGGAAAAGTATTATTTATTGGGGAGGAAGGCCAAACAAGTTACATACCGACTCTGATCATGGACACAGTCTGGTGCACAGTATGGCAAGAACAGGAACATCATCAGTGAGGCAAACAACTCAGAGGATGAAAGATGGAATACTGTGTCCAGTTAGTAGATTACTCTTTGTTAGGAATTTGCAGTATGTCAAGTTTTTGCCACATATTTACATGTGAATAGAACAAAAACAATTCCCTCTGGGGAGTTTATGTCTAAATAATATATGGAAAAAGACAGGCGAGCTGAAGCTTTGTTATATGTGAAAACGAAACTGAGCTCTTGTGATAACACCACAGAAAGAGACTGGGCAAAGGCATAGACTCCAAGCAGTGAGTGACAAGCGCAGAGGACTTTCATAGCCTGGGCAGTGAGGGCATTCTCTGTGAGTTAACTAAAACGGACAACAAGAATATAAGATAAGATGGTTCGTAAGCAAAAGCACAGGGATGTGGGACTTTGTGAAAAAGGCAGGGGCTGGATTTTAGAGTAAGCCACGGCAATCTTCGGGAACTTTCTAACAGGCACGTGCTCTGTTTTGCAATTCAGAAAAGATCCCTCTGCTGGTTTGAGTAGAACAGAAACAATTGCTGTCTGCAGGAATGCATATGCCAGTTTCCTCATGAGTTCTACGAGCATCCTTTAGAGGGCGCCGTATGCATGGAAGCATCCTAGGGAGTGCACGGCAGAGACTAGGTGCTGTTTAGGTTACCTGTTCACATTAGAGGTCATGGTACCTAGGATTAGTGTGGAAGTACATGACATAGAAATACAACAGGGACTTGGAAAGAGGACTTAGGTGAGAAAAGGATGACAAAAGCTCCTGGTAGATTGCATTGATGGAATCCAGCAGGTAAGAGTCTAGACATTCAGTTTTTTTTTTCCTTTTTTTAAACTCTTATGTATGTCCTGATATCATCTATACGATGCATAGTACTTAAAAATGAGCAAGTTTGGAAGATAGAACATTGGAGAAATAAACATCCTTTCAAGTCTATCAGTTTTACAAACTGCAATAAATGGTGTGGCAGAGACATTGACTATGAAGGTAGATGAAGTTATGTCAACAACAATCAAGAGGTTGGACAAACACTTAGGGTCCTTTCACATTTGAGGCAAAGCAAAGAAGGAGAACAAGAAAACAGTGAAGAGGATTATGAATCAGACCTCTTAAGAAAATAAAAGTTAAATCGTTTAATAAAAAAATAAGTACTTCAGAAAGGCAAAAACAATCAACTGCATTGAATGCAACCGGGAAATACAGAGAAGAAAGTGTTAGAGTTAGTGAAACTATTCTTATAAGAGTTACAAAATGACCATTGGCTAGATCTGGGTAGGGGTTTAAAGTTTACCACCTGTATTGTCCTTGGCTGGTGCCTTAGTTTGAGAGGGACCCCTTGGCCTAAATCTGCCTATCATAATGTTCTACTTATAGGTTTCTAGGACCCTCTGGATCCTTCTACATTGCTATTCTCCCCTGCTTCTCTCATCTAGAGTCCCAATAGGGTGTCCTACCCTCTGTCCCAGTTTCCTGGTAAGGGACTTGAGTGGAGAGAGGGATATGACTTTCTCACGTACTCCGGTGCCTCACATTTGACCATGTCCCCTGGAGGGGGAGACCTGGTGGCACTCAGAGGAAGGACAGCAGGTCACTGAGAAGAGACTTGATACCCTATGAGCATATACAGGGGGAGGTAATCCCCCTCAGGAACAGTCATAGGGGAGGGGAATAAGGGGAAACTGGGAGGGAGAGAAGAATGGGAGGATACAAGGGATGGGATAACCATTGAGATGTAACAAGAATAAATTAATTAAAAAAAAAAGAGTTACAAAATGGTCTCAGTGCAAGTGTGTTCCTCTTTGCTAACAGGCATCCCCCGCTGACTTCACTACACCTGATGTAACAAGAGTATGTGACACTGTTGAAGACCTGAGTTGCTATATTTTCTCCAAAATTTGCATGTCTATTAGTGATTTCTGCCATCATGATATTGTTTTGGAATTTATATATGAATACTATATTTATATCATTTCCACCCCCTTTTTCCAACCCTGAGTGTATCCTTACTTCCTATTTTTTCTCAAATTACTGACTGCTTTTCTCTCCCTTCCTCCTCCTCCTCCTTCTTCTCTCTCTCTCTCTGTCTCTCTCTGTCTGTCTGTCTGTGTGTCTCTGTCTCTGTCTCTGTCTCTCTCTCTCTTTCTTTCTCAGTTGGGTCCATTTAGCATTCATATGCATGTATTTTTAAGGTTTATTGGTTGGGCATGCATAATACCTCCATGGTCTCTGCATTATCCCTGGTCCTTACTTCCTTAAATGATGGGTTGTGATGTGGAAAATATGCCAAATAAAGCCTTTCTTTCACTACCAACTTGCTTTTAGTCATGATGTTTATCAGAGCAATAGAAACTCTCACTAAGATAGTCTTATGGGAAAAATTAATATCTCAGAGTCCTTTGTTCTAGCAAAGGATCAAATAAATGCAAATGCAAATATGTTTTTAAGTACCAAAACTTAACCCACTATATTTTATGTTCACTTTGCCATAATTTTAAGGAGAACTCAGTTTGATATTACATAGTGAGAGGCCTTGTGACCAGGCATTAATATGAGAATTCTAGAAGTTGAATATGGCATTTGGATGTTGAGCAAATTATTTTAGAATAAAAACCTCAACAACTACCTCTTTGTACCATTAATCATCAAATGAGACTCTTCCTTCCTGAGGTTTTTTAGAGACATATATCACCTCCTTTTGTCAGAATAAATTAGGCACATGTTGGTAGCTACCAAAATAGTTTTCCAGTTGTTAAAAAACTTAATTTTCTGAAATCTCTTTGATCAGTCAGTATGCCCTTTGTGAAAGAGTGAGTTCTTGATATTTATTCTCTTTATCTGTCTATGTAACATCATGCTTGATTCCATGACACTCAAAAGCCCCAACGGCCCTTGGCTCTTAAAAAATATCCAACTGATTTAATGTCTCCGGTTTTATGTTGAGGTCTTTGATCCACTTGGACTTCAGTTTTGTGCATGATGACAAATATGGGTGCAATTGCAATTTTTACACATAGACATCCAGTTAGACCAGCACCATTTGCTGAAGATGCTATCCTTTTTCCATTGAATATATTTGGCTTCTTTGTCAAAAATCAAGTGACCATATATGTATGGATATACAGGGGGAGGAGGTCTCCCTCAGTCACAGTCATAGGGGAGGGGAGTAAGAGAAAAATGGGAGGGAGGGAGGAATGGGAGGATACAAGGGATGGGATAACCATTGAGATGTAATATGAATAAATTAATAAGATATATTTTTTAAAAATTCCAGGTAAATGTTACAAAAAGAATTCCTTTTTGTGTCTTTCTCTTCAGAGACAATCACCTTCATCAACAATCCATTTTCTGTGGGCTTTTCATATTTTGTATATCACCTATGTTTGGGGCAGATCATATGTGTTTTGCAACTTAAAAATTACATCAGAGCTGATAAAAAACAAAACAAACAATAAAACAGACCAGAATAGCTCTAAAGGAGACAAAGGGACAAAAACTGTAAAGATCAACATTGTGACATGAAATAGTTCTTTTAAAAGTGATAGCGGTGGCCAGACATGATGGCACATGCCCTTAATCTCAGACTTGGCAGGCAGATAGATCTCTGTGAGTTCGAGGCCAGGCTGCTCTACAAGGCAAGTCCACGCCAGCAAAGGCAACACAGAGAAATGCTGTCTCGAAAAACCAAAAACCAAAAACAAAACCAAAAATATGATAGTGACAACTAAGTAAACTAAGTTTTCAGTTAATTGTGAGAAGGGCTTTTGGGTTTCAGAGGAAGCCATGACTGTTGGCAACAGGCTAAATCCACTGGGACAGCAGTACCCTAATGGGCTTATTCTCCTCCAGGCCATCAAATTGTCAGATTGCTGCATGATCAGCAATGGTTTATAGTTAAATGTAAAACAATTAATGTAATTAATTCCAGAAACTAAATGTAAAAAAAAACATTTAAACTAACACAAGAAAACTATTTGACATGAAAAATCACTTATATTGAGGGACTATTGATTCCATATGTGGAGTGTTTTTTAATCTCTCTCCCTCCCTTCCTCTCTCTCTCTCTCTCTCTCTCTCTCTCTCTCTCTCTGTCTCTCTCTCTCTCTCTCTCTCTCTCTCTCTCTCTCTCTCTCTCTGTGTGTGTGTGAATGAGTGTGTGAATTACAGCAATTAAATCTAAAAACATTAAATTAATACAAAAAACAATTGGACATATAAAAGTATTTACATTGAGGGATTATTGATTCCACATATGGGCTAATTTTTAAACTCTCTCTCTCTCTCTCTCTGTGTGTGTGTGTGTGTGTGTGTGTGTGTGTACTTACCATCACACTTTATGTGGGATTTCAAGGACAACTTGTATGACTCTGCTCTCTCTTTCCACAATATATGTCATGAGGAATCCAGCCTAGGTTGGCAGGCTTGGTACATTTACCACAAGAACCATCTTGGGAGTCTTGATTATGTAATTTCATTGTATAGGAAAACTAAATCTGATGTAAAGAACATCCGTGTAAAGGACCCACACTGTGTGTTTTCTTCACCTTTTCACTTCATACAAAAATGAAATTTATGCTTTGATATCTTTTTACCCTTAGCTGTGTAGAAGAATCCGTTAGTTGCTGCTTAATGTTACTTGTTTTTCTACTTTAAATATGACAATTTAGGAAATATCCTATCATGTATCAATATGTATTTAAACTATAGTCACTGCACATGGCTATAAAGAAGATATCCTCTGTCTGGAAACTTGCAAATCTTCAATTTTCTATGGAAAGTCAGGCATTCTCACATTTTCCATTTTCACACATGACTCACTGGAGGGACTCTGATTCTATAGTTAAGAGTTCTGCTAGTTCTTAAGAGATCCAAATGTTAAATAAATACAATGAAGAAGAGTAATCACTGGACATTTATAAAACTTCCACAACTAATCAAAATGCAGAGAAGTGACTGTGGAGTGCTCAGTCACAACACAGACCTCCACTTCACACTTTGAAGGCCCCCTAAGGTACAGAGACTCTCATGGAAGAGGGGATGGAAAGATTGCAAGAGCCAGAGGCCAGGAAGCACGGGAGACAAATAAATACAGTTTGTAAGGGATAGGGACTCAGATGTAAGTTTGTGAGAGTTAGAGGGAGAAGTTGGGCAGGTACATGATAAAATACAATGAATGTGTGTGTATATATATATGATTCTCAAAAGGTAAGTAGAAAACATTTTAAAATATAAATAATAATAATAATAAATTACTTACTTGTGTTTTACAATGAAAAGAGAGTTCTTGAAGGAAACTAGTAGTTCTTGACAATCAGGGGAGAATTCTGAGGCACATTCAAACAATGTTGAGTTGGTGAGTTGGCCTGGCCATCTTGTTGGTTTTATCATCCAACCACATTCTTCTTCATAGCTTGAGTCTGCTTATACTTTAGGTTTCCTATTCTTAAAGTGAATTAAAATTTAGAAATGAATTTATAACAGGATTTGAGGGCATCAACAAAGATTTGTTTGTAAGGAATCCTGGCTGACTAGGATATCATTAGTGAGAAACATATTTATTTGCCATTTGGCCTTGAGAGTCAGTATACAAATTATATTATTCATAGCAATTTCATATGACTACGAAGAATTTTGAAGCCTCTCTTCCAAGTGTCTATCTAGCCTTTTGATGTAATAATTTCAAGAGTAAAATAAATATATGCTATTTACAAAACAAAACAAAAATATACCTGGGCGGTGGTGGTGCATGTCTTTAATCCCAGCACTTGGGAGGCATAGGCAGGTGGATCATTGTGAGTTGAAGGCCACCCTGGTCTACAAAGTGAGTCAAGGACAGCCAAAGCTACACAGAGAAACTCTGTCTTGAAAAGCCAAAAAAAAAAAAAACAAAAAAAAAAACAAAAAAAAAAACTACCAAAAAATAGGTACAATATTTTCATATTATATTGTTACTTCTAGATAATATAAACAGATTTTCTAAGTTGTATAATTCAAAAATTTAAACAAATTTCCCCTATATTATTCCTAATCAGACAATCAGCTTCAAAATGAGAAAGCAAATATAGCAAACTTCATTAAGTGAAATAGTAAAGCCAAGATGGTTTGCCCTTTTAATATCTAGATATTCAAATTATCTTTCTTTCATGCCACAGAAAATGTAAATTTAATCAATTAGAAAGAGATGTTTGTAGCTGTGCTGAGATGAATCTTACTTATAGGCCTGGTACATAAGGCTTTCTAACATACCACCAGGGAGTAAATTCAATTTTGGGATAATTTGGATTATTAGGTATTTAAAAGTAAGAACTCAGCTAGAATTGCACTTTTAATACAAACAGTATTCTATTAAGTTGTCAGCTCCCTCAGGGGAGTCACTCTTTCTTTCTTTCCTAGAAGTTTCCCCCCCCCATTCTTATAACTGATAATCACCATAAGAATTTTAGATAATAACAATAGCAATTGCAAAAGGAGATATTTATGCACACTCACTAACACATACACATGCATATGCACACACAAACACACGTACATATTGAAATGACTAGAGAATAACAATTTCAGTTTTTTCATGGTTCTTCTTGCTGTGGGTGGTTTATTGTATATATGTATAATAATATAAAAGTATATGTAAAAAAGAAAAAATAATAAAATGACTGCAGCTCTATGTTGCTTTTACTTGAAGTACATGATTGTTTCCTTACTTGTATAGCCTCATTGTCATTTAGAAAATGTGTGGGAAAAGAATGGTCCGTAGAGATATTCACCAGCAAGATAAGAACACATTCAAGTTAGAGGTTTTCTTCATTTTTAAAAAATATATTTTATTAATTTATTTATATTACATATCAATTGTTATCCCATCTCTTGTGTCCTCCCATTCCTCCCTCCCTCCCATTTTCCCCTTACTTCTCTCCCCTATGACTTATTTTTATACTTACTCTTGAAGAGATTCTTTAAGTGCAAGGTCTTTAAGTGATATAGACAGTAAGCAACAACAGGAAATTTATCTTTTCTTTCACTATTCTTATTATCTTTTGATGTAAGCATATAGATAGAACATAGTTTCCACCAGAAAGGGCCACTGGCTTCTCCTTCTGATTCTGTCTCAAGAATGTTTTTATCATAAAGTGAACTCTGGCCTGTGCAACTTGATACCCTCATCCAGGCTCTTATCATCGAAATACGTTGTTAATCTCTGGATCTTTGAATTCACGACTAGCAAATGCATACTCTCTCACTTAAGCCTGGTTATGTGCAAGCCTTAGCTGCATGTTTTCTTTCATGATATCTGTAAATTAATAGAAGAACATGAGATGGGTTATTATTTTTTGCTTATCTGAGTATCTCATTTTTTTTTCAGAATTAAGTAAGAAAATAAGTTATGGAATAGTAAGGAAAAATAAAATGTGCACATACCCTCTTAATATTTACCAGAGATTGGAAACAATTATGGAGGATAAAACAACTAGATTTGGGAATTTGTTAAAATGATATTTAACTGCTCATGTCTGCTGATCTTTGTGTTTACATATGAATTTCCTTATAAACTTCAGTGAAACCTCACACACACCCTATGAGATAGAGACAGGTCAATACTATTCTCATTTCTGTAGATAGCAAGCTAAGTCCAGGGCTTGGGCATGGCTTGCAAAGGGCTAACTGATAGTAGGCTAGAAATACCTCAGGCCTTCTGCTTCAGAACAAAATTTTATTTTCATTAAACATGCCTGCTACTTCACCTTCTATGCTTGGGAGAATAACTGAAAGTAATTGGTATTATTATTAATATCTATATAGATATGGGGTCTGAATTGTAATTTCCTACACCATTAAAAATAGCCATTACAATACATTTAGTCTTCTTGGGAGATATTTTTGGGTTCAATAATTTTAAGCAAACAAGTAACCTAAAAAATATAATAGGCATTTCTGGTTGACTTTTGCTCTTGCCACGGGCAACAGTTTGGCAGGTGTGCATGAGTCTTGATGAGACTGTCTTATTAAATTATAAGGCCAATTAGTGCTCCCAGATATATCTTGACTAGTTCTGTACTGATGGCAACTATATACCGTAATTGGCTAGTGGTGGCTTTTACTGTTGTATCCATAGTTGATAACTGTAAGTTTAACATCATATAAATGAAACACTGATTATAATCTCAAAATTATGGTTATTTACTCAAGATCAACATCTTAGAAAGGTCACAGAGACCATATCCAAGAGATTCAGCAACAGGACCTCAACTTCATTCAAAAAGATAATTCTTTAAGTAGTTCAAGACAATAAACACAAAGTTCTCTCTGATATTCTCTAAACTGGACAAACAGAACACTGTTCACTTATGAGGGTTCAAAGACAAATTCAGAACTGGATTTGTTGACTGTGTTTTAAATGCTTACAGAGGAAATCTGTGAATGCCCAATATCCAAATTTCCTAAAAACTACCATCAGTGAGGGTTGAGATGGTCTTGGTTCAGTATTTCATTTTGGATAAAACAGATCAGGTAGTTTTTGAATGATAATGAATAATAGCAGCAAAAGAGAAAATCTTTACAATGACAGTATTTTTTAATATGTCATATCATTACAGATGAATCCATTGTAAAGATGTTTCCACACAAATGGTTTATTAACACTCTGAAGCTCACAGGAATACCACCTGCCATGCCTCAGAAGTCTAGCTTCTGGTCATTTAGATACAATAGTATATATTTCTCTGTGTTTTTTGGAGTTATATGGATACAGTGTAGTGAGGAATCTCTCATATACAGGGCTAACTTGTTGGGCTTGTTAACATATTGGGCTCCGTTTAATTCTAAGCTCAGTATTGGAAGCACAAATATCTTTTGCTTTGTTTATAGATATATGTGCTCATGATGACAACCTTCACATTACAAGTGAGACACAGGATATCTAACTTATCAGACTTTTGTTATTGTTGTTTTCAGAAGGGTTTCTCTGCGCAGTTCTGGCTGTCCAAGAACTCACTCTGTAAATCAAGCTGGCCTTGAACTCAGAGATTCAGCTGCCTCTGCCTCTTGATTGCTGGGATTAAAGGTAAGTACCACCATCGTGTGACTATCATACACAGATTCGATAAATAGTAATAAATTAAGAAAAGTATATGGATTTAAATTATGTTATATGAGAGATAATCTAGGCTGCTGACATCCTACTTGGATTAGATTATTCCAACAAATACATAGAATACAGAAGCACTATTATAAGTATTTAAACTAATATTATGTTTATATTGTATTTCAAATGATAACATATTTATATTATATATATTATTGTGTTAATGTGTTTGTAAATTCCTTATTAGGAACCTTGTTGAAAAATAAAATCTTTGACTCTTGAATATAATGTGTGTAAAACACTGTGCAATCTGATCTACATGGCTAGTTTAGGCAATGCTTTAGAAATTTTCTGTATTTAAAATACAACATTATTGGTACTTGGAACTTGCCTTCACATTTGAACATACAGACCATGTTTCTAAATGACAGACTGTATTTGAAGCCTAGGCAATTGTGATGAAGTTAGATAGAACAAAAGATTGTTGATTTTGTTTAGTAAATTCTGCCTACTTGGCCCCACAAGAAGTAGCATCTTGATTATGTCAGTCCTGCTGCTCAAGTGCCGGTCTGGGACTATTGTACAGAGCTGTGACAAATTGGGCTATCCATAATTTTCCATCATGCCTGATTCTACTATTGTTGTGTGAACATGGATGGTATCATCTGCGTGCAACCACCTGGCTTACCACAGTTCAGAGCTGCTGTTACAGCAAAGACGGCAACAAGGCTGGCTGGGGAACAGGCTTTGGAAGCAGATGGTAAAGAGTAGCAAGCGGTGATGATTATGAAGGTGACCATCCACGGGGCACATTATCTCCCATTAAACACTGCTATGAGAAGTAGGTTCTGCCTTTGGGAAGCATCTCTCTATGGATATTTGGCTGCTTAACTCCATCAGGCTATTTCATACTTTGCCAAGTTGTGCTCTCATGCTTCCCCATGCCCCTCCAGATGAAAGACTGTTTTGTCAAATGACCGAACATCGTGTTACATGTTTCCTGGGGAGATACTAAACAAAGCAATACAGAGAAGGGAATGGCTTTGAAAGAAAACTTTTGTTAATACGACAGTATATAAGATATAGCATGAAGTCAGATAAATCCTTTTTAATACTAAATTATTTTACTAAGTGATATTTGAAACTTAGAACATTTTGATTAACTTTCAGTATTCATTGTCCTGGTGTAGATAATTATACACTTATCTTGCTTATCAGCTATAGGGAAGGGGTATAAAATCTTTTGTTGAGTAGGTAGACTTTTCACATGAAAAGAGTTTTCACAGAAAAAAAAATTCCTTAAAAGACTTTCAAGTGTTTTTTTAGGTAAGCTTTAAATAAGCATTGAGAAGAATGTGTTATGTAAAGAAAGCCAAGTAAGAAAACTCTGAGATTCCATCTTACACCCATCAGAATGCCTAAGATCAAAAACTAAAGTGATACCACATGCTGGAGAGGATGTGGAAAGAGAGGAATACTTTTTCATTGCTGGTGGGAATGCAAACTAGTACAACCACTTTGGAAATCTATCTGGTGCTATCTCAGAAAACTGGGAATAAGGCTTCCTCAGGACCCAGCTATTCCACTCCTTGGACTATACCTAGATGATGCTCCAGCACACAACAAGAACATTTGCTCAACCATGTTCATAGCAGCCTTATTCATAATAGTCAGAACATAGACACAGTCTAAGTGTCCCTCAGTAAAAGAATGGATAAAGTAACTGTGGTACATTTACACTATGGAATACTACTCAGCCATTAAAAACAAGGAATTCCCGAAATTTGTGGACAGATGCATTGAACTAAAAATGATCATAATGAGTGAGTTAACCCAGAAGCAGAAAGACTCAAATGGTATATACTCACTTATATATGCCAAGGGGCATGTCCCAAGAAAGTCTTTGCTTACCAGGAAAGTGGGACAGAGGGTAAGACTTCCTATTGGGACTCTAGGTGAGAGAAGCATGGGAGAATGGGCAAAATGAAGGACCCAGAGGGTCCTAGAAACCTACAAGTAGATCATTATGATGGGCAGATTTGGGCCCAGGGGTTCTGCTCAAACTATAGCACCAACCAAGGACAATACGTGCAGTAAACTTTGAACCCCTACCCAGATCTAGCCAATGGACAGGACATTCTCCACAGTTGAGTGGAGAGTGAGGTCTGACTTTCACACTAACTCTGGTGCCCCACATTTGACCATGTCCCATTGATGGGGAGGCCTGGTAGCACTCAGGGGAAGGATAGCATGCTACCAAGAAGAGACTTTATACCCTATGATCATATACAGCAGGAGGTCACCCTCTGTCATAGTCATAAGAAAGGGGAATAGGGTGAAAGTGGGAGGGAAGAAGGAAAAGGAGGACAGAAGGGATGGGATAACAATTGAGATGTAATATGAATAAATTAATAAAATATATTTTTAAAAAGAGTTATAGAGCTATTGGTAAAGGCATCAAGAAGTAAAATATACTGTTCATCAAAGCTATATTCTTTATAGAAACTATTTAAACAGTGAAAGTATTTTGTTTTTTATATTTTGTGTGAGGTCAACACTTGTCTGATGAAAATTTTTATCCTGTAAGGCCTACTTACCTAAGAATTCAAGCGCCTGCTATCATTCTATATATCTCTGAATATTGCAACTTGTAGATTTGACTGCTGAAAGACAGCTCGAGAGACTAATTTCCTTGCCTTGTACTATTCAAAGTTTTGTGATCCCTCAAAGAGAAGTGCTAAGGCCTGAATGTATTGACCAACATGACAGACAGTACCCCAAAAAGCCTTTAGGGAAAGATCATGCCAGATTCTTTCTAAGAGTAAGCTTCTGGGTAGTAACATTAGCATATGATGAAATTCAGAAACATTTTCAACTAGCTTTGTTGTGTGGCTTTTAGTTACAGGCAATGCAGTGAATGAAGTGTGATTTAATAGATGCCTTTATAATCTTATCTATAATTAATTACAGAGTCCTGAATTTAAAATAGGTATCCTCTGGCATTCTATGAAAGAAAACAAAAGGTAGGAGGATGGGAGCTCCTGAAAATCTCTATGAACAATGATGGCTAAGTACTGCTCATATTACAGTAAAGAAATGTGTGCAGCACAGTAGTGGACTGATTAGTACTTTGCTCATGTAAGCATGTGATCCTCAGAGCAACATTCAGAAGTTATGTTAATCTCTTCTTTAGGCAACTGGATCCTGGGAAGATAAAAATTACTCACACAAATTCCATAGATTAGAATGAGTTTTACATACTTTTATGGATGAATGCTGCAAGTGTTTTCTCCAGAGTGGCAATCCCCGAGTGCTGTAAACAGCAGATTACTGAGATGTTTTAGGGGATATTATAGAGGGTACAAATTGTCCTCTTAACATCCATAATATGGCTTTTCTTTGCCAAATGGGTATGTGTGCTATTGACAATATCAAGATTTAAGGAACGTAAAGTTTAAAAAGTCTTTATAATCTCCCTTTTCTTTAGGTATAATTTTTTTTTATAGGAGTGAGGAAAACATAACATTTGTACCTAAATTTGTCAGGTTGAATTCTGACGATGATTCCTTAAAATAAGCATAGTAAAACAATTTAAAAAATACTACTTTATAGCTCTAGTCTGAAGCTTCAACATTTGAAGCTTGAAATGACCTCAGAGAAGGAAGTCACACTCTTACATGCTATCTTAGGAAAAGAGGTTGTGTTTGATCACATATAAGCATCACTATCAAGCATACACAGGCTATATCTAGGCCAGAATGTATTTAGAGAATTCACCTTCCTATATAATCCAGGTTTTATTTTGGAGGGAGGGAAACGTGGTTCTGACATAACTCATAAGATACAATTTTACTAGATAATAAGAGCTAAGTAAGGGTATTTAATTCATTACTATTATCAATTATTGTTATTGTTACAGAAACAGAAACAAGAATAAGCAATGATGATCTTTTTGATATTACTTCAATAAAACATCTTTCTTTTTAACTTGAATATTTCCTTCTGAATGGAACTTAGAGTTTAGTAACAATCTGAACAGTATCATAAAATTAAACATCAATCCATTATCAGATGTTTTAAAAATATTTTATTAATTTATTCATATTACATCTCAAATTGTTATCCCATCCCTTGTATCCTCCCATTCTTCCCTCCCTCCCATTTTCCCCTACTCCCCTCCCCTATGACTGTGACTGAGGGGGACCTTCTTCCCCTGTATATGCTCATAGGGTAAACATAAAAGATACACAAACAGGTAGGAGGAAAATAGACTAAGATTGCCTTAGGCAAATCTGAATCAAGTGTAACCTACATTTAATTGTAGAAATACTGAAGAGAATGAGGAAAGAAAGTTACTATGGATGAGATGATACATGGCATAGAGAGACATAACTACTGGGTTTTTGTGCACACAGTTTCTGTTGCACAGTGCCTCTCCCTTTCAGGAATCATGCACCCAGTAAAGGTTAAGTGATGATAATGGTGCTGGCTACAGTTGCTGTTTTTATTACAGCAAAAATGGCAATTACAGTGTGTAAGGCCTCCCTGTGTGAGCCTTGTTGGAAAGGGAGATGATGTGAAAACAAACCCTAAAAGGAATTTCAGGATTCTTCCAGATCTTGCTGAAACTATACATCAGGGTCAGATCAGAATAGGTAAGGCCCTTAAGTAGAGTTTCTTTTCCCAGAAAACCATATGCAGTGCAGGTAAGCTGTAGTAGACACATGACTGTAGTTATTGTTCAGACATTCTATTACTGCTAGAATTCTGAATTTCATGCTTTTATGCCCAAAATATGTTTTTTCCCCCTCAGTGGTTAACAGTATTACATACTCAAGCAGCAGACTGCACCAATGTGTCTATTCTCCTCTGGCATCGCTTAAATTCAGGCGGAACAAAGAACATTATGGCAGGGAATCCGAGCAAATACATATGAAAGAGGCACCCTAGGATATTTGAGGAGCCCCATGACACAGTGCTTTCTTGCAAATGGGTTTACTTTTTAAAAAGGTGACAAGCCCAGTGAGAGAAGAATAGAGTGGTTGACAGCAAAGTAGACTAAACAAACCAGAAACAAATGTAGCCACTATGTCAAAGTCAAGAAAACCTAGAAATGATAAGCGAATAAGGGAAAAATTCAAATAAAATGTTTTCTCTCTAAGGTAAAACTCTAGATAAAGAAAGCCAATGATTTTGTTTGAATATAGCTTAATTGATGGTTCAGAGCAAGTGAGACTTTCTTTCAATTTTCTAAACGATTCGTTCTATTGTGATCTGGAAACAAAAGAAGAAAGGATTAAGTTGTGTGTGCTCGGTGGTACCTGGCATTGAAGAAGAGTAATGCCTCTGAGAACAATGGTATTTTCACGATGAATGGCTTCGAACAACTCAATTTTTGAGGTTAAAAAAAAAAAAGGAGTCAGAAAAATTGTATATAGGATGCCCTAGCACACAAAATTTCAATGGTCTATCATCCTGGGGAATTAAATGTGAATAAAATAAGAAGTGCTTTAAACTTTTGACTTTGCTGTTGGTACAGTGTGCTTCCGGTTATACTCTGTCTGGCTTTAGTCTGCTTATAAATATCGTGCTGATAGGAGACGACTAAGTTTCAAACCAGGCAATATATTACTTAGAGAAAGTAAATGATGAGATTTGGAAATTTTGAGTAAAATTTGGTGGAAATAAAGTACATAGTCTTGCATATTGGTTTTCTAAATTTTGATTTACTAGCTTGTAAGTTATATGACTTTAATGCCCAGTTTGTTCATATAAAATAATTTTAAAATAACCTGTCAAGATTGGGAAACTAGAGAGATTTAATTTTAACTAACTTACTTACAAGTATTGTGGAATATCCTATAAATCCATAATCTACCAAGCCTTCCCAGTACTTATGTTTCTTATTTTTGATTTTTCAGCATTATTTATATTATATTACTCACAAAAGAGAATGGGTAAGCTTTGCACACACACACACACACACACACACATGCAAACACACAGACGTTTATATATATGTTTGTGAAAAAATTGTAAAGAACACACAAAAAAATCATACTCAAGGAACAAAAATTATTGTGGTTGCTTATGAGTTTTCAGTTCCTTTGCCCCAAGAAAGGATAATTACTGTCTTGAATTTTGTGTTGTAATCTTGTACTGTTTCTAAAAAACACACTTTATTTCATATGTTTATATCTATTACTATACAAAAGCCTATGAGCTTCAGTGGTTTTACTTAATACAGAAATTGAACCACATTTTACTTGGTCTTTTAGATTAGCCTTTTTCCCCCCTTCTATATTCTTTATGAGTCATCCATACTGTTTAATGTATGTGGGAAACATTCATCTCACTACTACTAAATTCTATCACATGCATGTAGTATAAAATTAATTCTTTGGCGAATGGTAATTTTGTCTTTGATTCTATGCTTATTTTGGTTTCTGTTATGAGAAATGTCATTGGGAACATTCTTGTGCAAGTATTACATTTTAGATGTAAAAATAGCATTCTACTTCATAGGAAATAAATGTAGCACTAGAAATTTATTGCACTAACGTATGTAATCATGAATAACTTTATTTTGTTTTATTGTTATTGTGTTAATTTATTCCTTCATTAAAAAGTTTAGGAATTCCAACTGATTTTTTTTTCAACCATTTCAAATATTTAACATTTGTGGGCTTTTCAAACCTAATAGTTTATAAGATATGGAAATGTATCTTAATGTCATCTTGATTTATTATTAATGAAGCTAAGCAAAATTTGCCAAACTCCTTTGTAATTTCTTCATATGTCTTTCATCCCCTTTACAAATTATACATAATGTTGTCATGTTTTGATCTGTAATTCTTCTTATAGATAGATTTATGTGTATAAGATGGTTCTCAGGTATGTTCTAAAGTTTGAGAAATCTAGCAATCAGAACTGATTTGAGACTTTTATGGATTGAGATGAGTAGAAGGCACTTATGCAAGTCAGAAGTTGTGACCAAGACACCTTGGCAGGAGCCTTTTTTAGTACCTTGGCTATTTATGAGAAAAGTGAACAAAGAGGTACTTCCAAAAGATCCTGAGAAGACAGAGTGGTTTCATGGAACGTTGTCCCTAGGAGAAGGTCCACAATAGAGCCTGAATCTCATGTTATAGCATGAGCTATATATTCATCTTCATTATGCTCATGTGGTCAGCAATTGCCTCAGTGTCTTTCATGGGAATTCCCTAGACCACCTCTGTCTTATGCCAAATGCCAACAGACATCCAGCTAAAAACTCTTATCAGTAATCTTAAATAATTCCTTAGTTCAGGATAATCAAGCTATAGCCTACAGACTAAATACGGTTTTTTTCATTATTAATATTCTTTGTTGGTTTTTTGAGATAGGGCTCCTCCATGTAGCCTTGACTGTCCAGGACTTACTTTGTGGACCAGGCTGCCTCTAACTCACAGAAATCTGCCTGTCTCTGTTTTCTAGAGTTCTGGGAGTACAGGCATGTTCCACTAAACCCACCTTATTAATAAAATTTATAACATACTTATTGCATTTTCTTTGGGTCTTTTATGCATTATAATCACCTATTGCATAGTTAGAATAGAAACCATATGGATCATTAAGCATAAAATATTTACTATTTCAACAAATTTTACTAAGATCTTATAGTTTTATAGACTTCAAATCAAATTACATTGGTTATGCTCTGCATATCTAATAATACTTCATCTTTTCGTCCATTAACAACTTTCAGTCTCAAGTAACTGAATCAGTGAACTTTCAGACTTATCCTTATTTCAAACATAAGTGTAGCTTCTACATCTCATCAAAGAAGCTTCTTGTCATAAAAGGTAGAGGTTATTACAGAGTTATACAACTGGCCAAAATGCAGAGGATATATAATTGACTGTGGATTCTGAATTCTAATGAATACACCCGATATGCAACCTTTATGTCTAAGGATGTAGACAAAGTTGGTGGAAAGATGCTAAGATCTATCTAAAGGACCAGGATGCCTGCCCCATACATAGAACAGGGGGAATACATTCACAGAATATTAACAATATAGAGATTAAACAAGGCTTGCATAATGATAATACCAGTTAAGATTTAACTGGTGGAAACTGTACAGGGTCCTATCCATAGATGAGGAGCAATGGGTGGTCAGTGGCTGATGGAAGGTTGTATTGGTTCGTTTTTAATGAATGATAAAACACCAATACCACCCCGTGGATTAAATGGGTTCTTTGACTTATATTTATAGTCCATCACTGATGGAAGCTAAGGCAGAAATGAAAGATGAGCCTGGAAGCAAGATCAGAAACAAAGACTGTAAAGGAATGCTATCTACTTCTCCCCATAGCTTGTTCAGCCTGACTTTTTTTTTCATTTTTTATGAATTTACATTTATGAATTATGATATTACATCTCAATTGTTAGCCCTTCCCTTGTATCCTCCTATTCCTCCCCCCTCCCACTTCCCCCCTCTCCGCTCCCCTATGTCTGTAATTGAGGGAGACCTCCTCCCCCTATATATGCTCTTAAAGTATCGAGTCTCTTCTTGGTAACTTGCTATCCTTTCTCTGAGTACTGCCAGGCCTCCCCATCCAGGGAACGTGGTCAGAAAAGGGGCCCCAGAGTTCGTGTGAGAGTCAGATCTCACTCTCCACTCAACGGTGGAGAATATCTTTTCGTCAGCTAGGTCTGTGTAGGGGTTCGAAGTTTACTGCCTATATTCTCCTTGGCTGGTGCCTTAGTTTGAGGAGGACACAACAGGGACATATGCTCAACCATGTTCATAGTTGCTTTATTCATAATAGCCAGAACATGGAAACAGCCTATGTGTGCCTCAGTAGAATGGACTAAGAAACTGTGGTACATTTGCACTATGGAATACTACTCAGCTATTAAAAACAAGGAATTTCAGAAATTTGTGACAAATGGATTGAACTAGAAATTATCATAATGAGTGAGTTCACCCAGAAGCAAAAAGACAAATGGAATATACTCACTGATATTGAGACACTAGTCCAAGGGATACATCCCATGAAAAACTTTACTTACCAGGAAAGTGGGTCAGAGGAAAGGACATCCTATTGAGACTTTAGGTGAGAGTAGCATGGAAGAATGGGGAAATAGAAGGATACACAGGGTCCTGGAAACCTACAAGAAGAACTTTATGACAGGCTGATCTGGGTCCTGGGGTTCTCCTCAAAATAGTGATATTTTTGTACCATACAGGCCTACCTGCCCAGGGGTGACACCACACACAAGGGCCTAGGCAATCAGATGGAGACATTTTCTCAGTTAAGTTAGTTCCTCTTCCCAGATAACTCTAGTTTGTGTTAACTTGACAAAACAAACAGCTAAGCATAACCAAAATAGAAAAGAGTGAAGAAGATGTTTTTTCCTAGTGGTTTCTCATATAGACTGTCTAATATCAATTGGAAGCCCTGGGCACAGTACATAAGGGAAGAAATGCTAAATGAACTAAGTAGATTGTATATTCATGTCTATGCAACAATAATAATTAAAGACAATGAAGTCATGAAACTGGGAAGGGGGTATGGAAAAAATTGGAGGTGAAAGAGAGCAGTTTGCATAGTGGAGATGCAATGTTCATATATGCTGTTCTCAAAGTAAAAATAAATCAGTCAGTTCAACAATGTGAAAGTATCTTTAGTTATGCAAGTGCTTTATACTTTATATTTCTGAACCAAGCGAATGAAATATTTTGTGCTTGGTGGTAAACTAGATATTTATTCAGGCCTAATGGAAGGTAATGAGTTACTAATGTTGACCTTTTTGTTAGCCACCAAGGGAAAGGTTTCTGTAAATTCATTCTAATTGCACCCATTTCTTCAAGTCCAGATTAGTTTTATATGGTTATTTCCAAACCAGCCATCGCCTAAGAGGGCAGTGGTGTCATGATTAATGTAAAAGTCAGATACCTGATTCCATAATGGTGTGAAACAAACATTTCTAATATGTCAGAGACTTACATTGTGAAATATCTCTCCTTCACAGGTCCACAGGTCAGATGATGTAGCTTTGAATTCAGAATGCAGGTCAGGCCAAGGTCCTTTCTACATTGACTTGCTTTGGAACTAATGGCTAACTAAGCTATGGTTTTCTATTGAGGGCAGATGAAATCTCTCAGAGGGCAGACGAAAGTACACAGGCACATTGAAGGCTGCTGGCATATATTATATCTGCTTTCCATCATTGGCCAGAGAAAGTCACTGAGAGAAACTCAGAATAATGATAGAAAAAAGGAACATCTATTTCAATGGGAAAATATTGTAAGGTCAGGTAACAACATAGTGTGGCTGTATAATTCTATCACAGTGAAGAAGGAATTGTTGAAATATAAATAATAAGTCACAGTTATCTCAGATGATTCAATATCTTTGATTGAATGGAAGAATACACTTCTGAAGTGTTATTGCTTCTAACATGAAGAAAGAAACAAAATACTGTATGCCTCTTTATTTTGTTTACTATAATGTTCTACCTGCTGTTGTATTATTCCAGAAAACAAAACATTCAAGGGTTTGCCTTTAGCACTATCACAGAGATAAATGACTAGAACGTGAGAAACAGTTAAAATTCTTTGCACTATATATCATACATAGATTAAAAAACTATCTTAAGTACAACCCGGGTACTATTTTATCTACAACCAAAAGAAAGCTGACACAAGATTCTCAGATCTCAGTCCTTGCCACTTAAAATTAATATCTTAAATATTTGCCATTCAGTACTATGTAGGTACACCTCTTTTATTTTTCTTTTAAAAATGTAAAACGGTTTTCTCATCTTTTGCTTATTGGAACACATAGAATACCAGTTCTTTCTAATTGTTGTAAACTGTATGCCTTACAAGAGCTAAGATAACTGAGTTTCTTTATTTTTATTTTTCAGCCACTATTATTTCTTACTTTCTTTGTGTTTTGTTTTGTTATTTTTAGGTAGCATTTTTTCAAGCTTGAACAAAGGTCATTATGAATTTCAGTCTTACAAAATAATACTCGAAAAATACAAACAAAATTTAAAAGGAAAAGATGTCAATTAATTAAATACAAGTTTCTTTATTTGTGAGTTATTGTTATTACAAATTGTTTTCTTGATTGATAAGTCAGAAGAAATGGTATTTTTCTATTCAAAACACTGCCAACACATCTATCAAGCACTCTTCTTTTTAGAAGTAAATTGATTTTGTTCTTAAATTGTTTTATGTGTTTTGAAAGATCATTAAAAATAAATATTTTTGTAAATTGGTGTATCCAATCCTATTATTTTTTGAACCATATCTTATTAATGAGAACAATATTTGTGCATGCCTGTCCTAATTACAAGCCGGCTTCTGTCCATGAGCACAGGCTGGGAGAACGCAGCAATACACCACTGAGCTTTAGGTCTGTGGAGCATGCACTGATGCAGGAGCCACCAGGGTAGGCCATAAGGAAGATGATTTTATTGAGCAGATTACAAGGCCCTTGGGAGCTTTCATAAGCTGCAAAATGGCATTAAAGGACAGCACACAGAAAACCACCAGAGAAAGACAGATGGACGGGATGTCCAATAACTAGCTTGAGAAAATTGGCAAATAGAATCCTTGAGGAAAGATTAAATAAATAATAAACAGAGCTGCATCCACAACCCACAGCTAGATCACAGGCTGGATGGTGGTGGCAATCATGTAAAAGTATGGTTAGTAGGGTGCAGCTGCTGCAGAAGGTCATTCTAAAAGTTTTGAGGGAAAATGTGTAAAGTAATTCCTACTTAGGGAAAAGAAATTATTTTTATAATAATCATCAGTGTGCTTTTACTCAACTTTTCGCATGTGGGCACATTGATGAAATAATAAAATATGTAGACAACTGTGCATATACAAAGTTAAGAATGGGAAATTCCAGGCATTTTTACAGTTTTAAATGTATTTAAGATCAGACATTATTAATAAAACAGCTTGGGTTCTGTGCATCAATTTGTGTTTTGAAATTTGAGAATATGATATTTTGCTCTGAGATTGTTTTGAATTGTAAAGCAAGAACGCATAAGGATATCACCAGTTAGAGGATGCACGCTTACATAACACATTTACCAACCCCGTGTTACTACTACTACTACTACTGGAAACCCACATGCATTAAAATTTTTGTCAAAATAAAAGATATTATGTTGGAAAATTTGAACACTGCTAGGTTGCCAGAATTAGAGACAACTACATTAGAAATATTGTGGATGTGCTTATGATTTAGGATATGTATTTTATAAGTTATCCATGAGGTGTGACCACAAACTGGCTTGCCCAAACAACACAAATATGGTTTTCAGGGTTTCACTGTTTCCACAAGTCCAAAATCAGCATGCCAATTGATTTGGTTCCTTGTGGTTATTTTGAGACAGAGTCATTTCTGTTTTCTGATGTCCTTCTGGAAAGATTTACCATACCTCAGCACGTAGATGTATGACTCCTTTACCTCTGTCTGTATAACCAAATAATGTTAGAAATTTAATTTCTTTCTAGGAAGAACATATTTTATAATAAGTATGTTAAGTGACTTGTCTGTGGAACATATTAAAAAGTATCCACTTGCCAATGACAGACAAGATATTATTCACCCATTCTACCTCTTGAACTAATTGATTTATTGCAGTTATTATTATTATTATTATTATTATTATTATTATTATTATTATTATTATTATTATTATT
>OU015752.1:16171488-16203791 GCA_907169655.1 Acomys percivali
ATATATATATATATATATATATATATATATATATATATATATATATATATATTTCCACTGTAAACACAGTGATGTGAAAGCCAGTGTTCAGAGCAAGATTTGTTCTCCTCAACATTTCTCTCTCTCTAAATGACTTCTTCAAATTAATAAAAAACCTGTGCCTCCCCGACCTTTTTTTTTTTTTTTAAATATATTCAATTCACATCAAGGGCCCATTTTAGTTCCTGGGCTCTTTCTGCATAGCAATCAGTTAAAAACAAATTAAAATCTTTTTTTTTTTTCCTTTTTGAGATCTTAGGTTAGTAGTAAGCATCACATATAAAATTCCCTGATTGTACTTAGTTTCAATTTCATATCTTTTTAGTAACCATTGACACCTTTACATTTAGAATATTAACACAGTTTTACTAGAACAATTGTGCCTTTAACCACTGAATTATCTCCGTAGACACTGAGTTCAAGTGTCTGTAGGTAATACCTTCAAACTCACATGACCTTAGAATTAAGTACAGTTAGTAGCAAGATAGCAACTTAAAAACTTTTTTATGGGTACATTTGTATTATTACACATATATAAAATAAACTACATACAGCACAAAGAACCACAAAAAATCAGGAATTATATTAATATTACATTCAAAGTGTTTTGGCTATTTCTATTTGGCAACCTTGAAAAGAACGTCTTTCCTATCTTGTTGAGTCTAAAATTCTGAATGGAAATCAATATCTATCATATCTTATCTCTATCAGCTTAAAACATCTATCTAGACCTAAAAACTTCTGGACCCCTAAACAACCAAGCTCAATTGTAAAACTGAACTAGCTGGTCTTTGACTCCATCAGAGACTTGAGAAGGAATAAAATTATTTACTTGAGTATACAGGGGGTGCAGATTAGCAGTTTTCCAAATGAGGAGATGGCAAAGACAGTTTGCTGCCTGAACAGTCCCCCAAAACTCTCTAAAACATTGGAGCATCATAGTCAGCCTTCAGGCCCAGCGTATTTGACAGACACATTTGTAAGACAGAAACTATTGAGGACTTGCTTAGCCTGTCTTGGAAGAACTTGACTGTCGACTCTGCCTGCATCCAAGCTTGCCCATTTTTAGGCAGAATTCTGTCTGTGGCCAAAATGTGAATTGTAAATTGAACTGAGGTAAGGAGTCATGTAAACAATTTGGTTTGAAAAAAGTGTATTAAAAACAATATAAGTTTAAAAAGTAGCTCATAAATAACTTTTTCATAGTCCTGGAGTTACTGCTCATGTTCTTTATAATTTTAATATGTGAAAATTGTCCTTTCCATCCCTTATGATAGCCTAAGCTTCCAAGGTTAGGAACATTCTGTACTGCATGTGGACACACTACACTGTCTGAAAGCCTGAAAGCAGAAGTGGGCAACATCAGATTGCAGCACAGAAACAATACTGACCTGGGACACTTAAATTAGTTTTGTGGAGAAGCCAAAACTGTCTTCTATAGTAACTGGCACAGAGCATTATATAGTTCAATGACTGAGCTGTTCTTTATATTTGTCTATGAAAGTGAGAACAATTCAGTAACGTTAATATGTTCCCTAACCAGTGAGAGGAACTTGTACATATATATTCTGACATTTTTGTTCTTTTTTATTTTCTTATAGTACTACACTGCCCTAGAAAACTTTCATGTTTTTGTTTGATCTCTTCCATCTTATAGCTTTGATTGCATTGTACTATAATTAATCTCTATGTTGCAAAAGTAACTTTTATTCCTCTGGCCCAGTTGTTGTCTGAGAGGCTTACTACCTCCTTCTGCTGGCCTAGGCCTAGCCCTGGAAACTTCTAGCCTCTGAAAAATCTAACCTATGGCCTAGAATGTTTTCAGCCTCTGAGACTTACTGCTTAATGAGCTCATCCTTACTTGTTCCTTCTGAGCTCTGGCTGGTTCGACTCAGCTGTTCTGGCTCAAATTCCTCTCTGGTCTGACTTAAGTAATCTAGCTTCTCTCGGTCCAGAATTGCTCTGCTAGGCTTCAGCCTAACTCAGCAATCTGCTCTAAATTTCTGGCTTCTTCTCATTTTCTGGCTCATTCTGTCTTTACCTGAGTTCTCTCCCTCCAACCCATCTCTTTATTACTCTCCTAATAAAACTGTCACCTCTCTCTGTAAAACTGGCTCTTAAGTAGCTTCCCTTTTCACTTTCTTCTCATGAGAGTTGATCGTATCCTATTATGTCAAACTTTCTCTGATTCAAAACCTTTTATGTCACTCAATTAGACATCACTTTCAAACGTGGGTGCTTCCTTCTACAAACTATCTTTACCTGTGTTTGGGATTAAAGGCATATATCACCCATGCCTGGATATAAGGTTTTCTTGACCTGATATTTTCTCCAGACCAGGCTGGCCTTGAACTCAGATCTGTTTGCCGCTATCTCCTGGATTAAGGCACGTTTGTATTCCAGTAAGATCACACAGACCTAGAAGATCTTTGGATGTGATCTTTTACCAGAACAGACATGTTCTGAATTAACATTCCTTTACAATATCTCTCAGATAGGTGAATTAACTCTGAGAACTCTTAAAGCTCACCATATTCCCTTTGTTGTCTCCTCTCTGTGCGTCTTATCTACAGCAACTAGTACTTGCAATAGCATGTCTCTTTGAAATCTCAGAGGAGTCCGCTCATTTGTTTCCACTTCCTTATTAGACAGAGTCATTGATTCCTTGTCATTTTATCTCAAGGGCATGACTTCGTCCAATATCCACATTTGCTCTTGTTTTACGGTACCAGTACAGTATTCTGCCATTGTACACTGAATGCTTTTTAAATAAAATATTTTGGAATGTTTGACCAGTTTCTGAAGCCTTCCTGTTAGTTTGATCCCTATTTTCACATCTTATTAAAATAAATATTCTAAATCAATAGAACTGGTGTATGTTCACATTCTGAGTTTTTAGTAAGTCTGGGGTCCTAGTGATATAGGGTCACAGAACATGCTTTGATTATTAAGAGTCCAGGTAGACAGCCATAGCTGCCATCATACTGTCACTACACACATGCAGTGCTTTTGTTGTATAGACATTGCTAATTTGTTGACTCTCAGATGTACTCTTTTAAACATTTCATAATATGTTTACTTTAAAATATGTTTAAATTTAAGAACTGTTATATATGTGTATGTATGCCATGTGTGAAGGTGCAGGTGGAGATCAGATGAGACGGGCAGAGCCCCTGAAGAGAGAGCCACAGGTAGTTGTGAACTGCTCAACCTGTGTGCTCTGAACCAAACTCAAGTCCTCCAAAGAGGAGCAAACACTTTTACCTGATAAGCCATTTCCAGCCTCCTTGTTTAATTTTAAATCTTAACATGTCACAAAATATTACTTTGTAAAGTACTTGATTATGGAAATCATCAAACTTGATGGACTCAAAGTTGGTATTAGAACATTGTAAGGTGTATCTATACATTTGCTGCTGAAAATGAAATTTCTTCCTTTATCAAACCTATTTGAGGTTTCTTCTTTAATCTCAATGATAGAAAGTTTATTGTCCATTTATTATGTGAAGGACAATATTCTATACAAGATAAAATCTCAGAAGTAGCAAACAGTTGCGTTGCTAACTCTGAGAAATTGTGAGATTGATTTCTATGCAGCCTATGAGAACAATAAAGGACCTGCACTTAATATTGACAAGAGGAATTAATATGTTCACTTTTGTGCACAGAAATAGCACTTAAAAGTTCTGTGGTGCACTTTTATTTTAGTAAAAGTATTAGCTTTAGAAAAATTGACTATACAATTTATAGTTGGGTGTATTAAATCTTCTTGCATATATAAGCATGTATCAAGTGTAATGTTTTCTTTGTATGTCAACAATCTATTGGTTAGAGGCTATAGAAGCAGCTCATCCTTTAGGAGTGCTTAGTCTTCTATTCCAGGACCAAAGTTTAGAACCCAGCACCTACACTGAGTGTCTCTCAAATGCCTATGATTGCAGCTCCAAAGGTTTGGATGCCCTTTGTTGACACCATGGTCACCCTCAAACATGTGTGCATGTGTACATACATACATACATACATACATACATACATACATACATACATATTCATAAACACAAACAGATAAAACAATGTAATTTTTCATCAGGTCATTTCAAACACTATATTCAAAACTCATATGGTAACTCTGACATTAATATCAGAGTTTTAATCATTATGTTTATGAAATTCTTACATGGATTTAAACTATGAGTACTTACAGATATAGAATTTGTGATGTTATTTTGTATAATATAAGTTTTGTTGATGAAAATAAACTTTGGATATGCATGTGACAACCACAACCCCTTATCATGAGTGAAGGATAGAAACAAATTTATTGTTTTAAAAACTAACTTGCAGAAGCTTACTAACATGAAAATTTTGATAAATGGATGGGTAACATATGCTAAACCTTAGGAGTTAAAAAGGAAAGTGCTAATGTTACCTGTATATAATGTGTCTGAGAAGAAAAACCATTCACAGGAAGTTTTCATGTCTCAAAAACTACGTATTTTGATAATTTTCTCCATTAGAGAACACATTTTACTTTTGTAGGTCTTCTAAGGTCAGTGGGGAGGCAAGGGCATGCTCAAAATACTTAATAGAGGGAAACTAGGGGGGATGACGTCTACTTTTGTAGCTCACCTTTAGACAAGCAAATAAACTTTGACCAACGGTCACAGTTCGCTTGTGTTGCAATAAAAGAATATATAAAACTCGGTAATTTATGAACTTTAAATTTTTATCTAATGCTTCTGGAGACCAGATCATATTAAGTGCCTGAATAAACAAGTTTGATAACCACAAACTTCCTTGTCTTTACAACCATAGGTGGCACATTGAACCATGATTCCTCCAGAGAAAAAAGCTCTTCTTTCTACAGCCAAAGGGTGGAAGAGCAAAACGAGAAACCATCTTCCTACTTTATTTTACTCTAATGCTCTAGATTTGCCTGAAGGAAAAGGACAAAGTGAAACAGGGTGGACAAAGAGTTATAAATTTGAGAACCCTTCTGGGAATTCAAGTTCTATTACTAAATGTCATTGGTATTAGATGCCTAGTATTGAACCATGAATTTGCATGAGCTACACTTGCAGAAGATAGATGGTCAATGGATCAAAGTATGTGTAGTCATGTGTGTGTGCCTGTGTGTATACATATGCAAATGTATACATGTATATATACACACATATATACAAATATATGTATATATTCACACATCTATCTATCCATCTATCTATCATCTATGTATGTATGTACGTATGTATGTATCTATTTATCTATCATCTATGTACGTATGTATGTATCATCTACCTGTTTGTCTATCATCTTTTTATCTAATATATGTTTATATTTTTTACCAGTGTCCATTAATAAACATCACAATGCTATCCTCTGCTTCATTCTTCCAAGTTCTCACCATGGTTTTCGCCATTTGAGTGCAGTATTGACTATCAATGGATTTTGCTCAAAAACATGCCTGTTGTCTGTTACTACACACCAGTATTTTGCAGTACGCCAGCAAAACCCTTTGACTTCTAATCATGACCAGTGTATGGACAATGTAGATCTTCTCTGTTATCACTTCCACTCTTACTAACTAAAATAGTATCCTTATAGAAGCATTATATCATTTTTCAGACTGTCTTTTTTATTCATGTTTACTCATTTTCAAAACATCCAGTTGAAGACTGCTATTCTTTAAAAAATACTGTAGTAAAGTTTATTAATCTTCATAATACCTCAGCATGCTTGCCAAGAATATTTGGACATAGAAGAGATTTTCAAGTTTTGTTATTTCTGGCAAGCTTCTGTTAACACTTAGTTCATTCATCAATTCATGTCAAAGCTATTTATAAGAACACTGTATGTAAGAAGGACAGTAGTTTTACCGAGAATACAAATTAATAATACAATCCTCAGACATAAAATTAATATATTTTGTTTGTGAAATTATTTGATAATTAGAATTGATTTACCTCCTATATTTTCAAAGGTAATCCTATAATTAAAGGCAGTGCACTCCATACAATATCCTCTTGTTTATTAACCATTAATCACAGTTATGGCAGACATAGCCAGGAGGAAGCCCCTTGCTAGACCACTTACTGTGTAATTAAATGTTGTTCCTTCACAATGTTCTCTATTGCAAGAGGTTCTTTTCACCGTAATGAAAATAATTATTTCTTTATAATAAGTAGTCCATGGATAAACATTCTGTAATGTTTCTAGAAAATGCATAAAATGAAAAATTTAACTTTGAAGTATAAAGAGTCGATTTTCAGGACTCAGGACATTCAGACTTTATAAATACAAAAGTGGAAGTTATAAGTCATTGTCTTATCACTGAAGGGATTTTTAAAAATATTCCTTATAAAGTTGAAATAGATGTTTGTTAGAATAATCCTCAGTAACATTTTGTGGAAAATATTTTTGAATTTATATCATTGTTATGTGCCTTTGGAACACTGACTGCACTCCATGTTCTTTTGCAGTTGCTTCTAAAATTTTTGGGACATCAGTGGACAAAATACACTTTGTGAATCTTGCTTCTATCACATGCTATGAAAATAAGAAAATGTGGACTGCTAATCCCTAAATGGAGGAACCATCTACCAGTCTCAGCCAAGGATCAGACAGAGGATTCCAAGGAAGAGTGAGGCTTAAAGATCATAAGAGCCAGAGGTAAAGAATGATTTCAAGGAAGTTTGTTTTCTGGACAGAACAAGGCAGCTGCTTGTCAAAACTCATAGTGATTGTGACAGCATGCACAAAACCCATGAAAGCTCAACTAGACAAAACTCCCCTCCCACGGAATGTTGAAATGGAGGTCTACTACACAGACACTGTTTGTATTTGTTAACTGGTGGAAGGAGAGTCAGTTGTGTTTAACGGCATGGCTCTTGGTAGGTCAACTACATGCTAGGGAAACACAAAAATGGACTCAAAAAATAAAATGGGCTCAGTAGGAAGAAAGAAGAAGAAGAAACTCATACCTTTGGGTCATTGTAAGGATCTGTTCTCTTATTCTGTTTAAGATTGAGACTTAACACCATGTCAATAGATAAATCCATGATCTGAGTTTTATTAAAAATACTCATTAGCTACAGTTGATACTATAGGGATGAAAGGAAGGGGGGGATGTTAGAAAATGCCACCGTAATGCTTACAATTGATAATAATGGTGATAGGCAGGGTTCAGAGAGGACTTAGTGATAATAAGTGGATACTACAGGTTTATAAATCACTTGATTTTCTGTTAGTCTAGATGTAACTTAGAGAAATGGACTCTAAGCTTTGTCTTATGTAATTAGGGGATCCGAGCTGCTGTCTACTGAAATGGAAAGCTATGGATAAATGAGCTTTCCATTCTTTGTTTTGTTTTTAGTAAAGAGGATCTCAGAAATTCAGTCTATTCTCTCTTATGTTAAAGTTGTCATTTGGATTTCATTCAGACAGAGAAGCCAAATCAGAAGATGGAGATGCAGTTTTATAACTTGAAAGAAAAATGGTGCACATAAGGAAGACATTTAGAAATCTCCAGTCATACACTACATTAAGAAGGATAAACCCAAGTGAGATGAGCAGATGAATAAGAACAAATGTGGAGGAGAACTAAGAATGAACCCCCAAAATCTAGTATATAAATAGTTTGTGTCAAGAAAAGAGAAAGTAGCATGAAGAGATATTATAGGAGGGAAACCCAGAGGGTGTAGTGTGTTAAACACTCCTTTGATGTGTTCAGTGGCATCAATTTGTTTGCATTTACTAATGTGCAGGATGGAGCTGTTGGCCATAGGAAGAGGAAATGTTTTAAGTATAGACATATAGAGAAATCCCCAGAACAACACTAGGTTTTGTTCCAAGGTGAAAGCATAGCTTTTACTAAAAGGAAGCCATGTTGACTTCTAAATATTCCTAATATTTGCTCTATTATAATAGAAAAGAGTTTAAGCTTCCCACCTCTGCAGATGTAAGGACTGATAACTGGATTCAGTCCAGACAAATCCAGAAGGCCACTCAGTGAGTCCATTTATCAATAGAGGTGTCTATTTCAAGGCTATTATTATTCACCCTCTTACCTAACCTTGCTTCCATCATTTCCTTAAAAACCGCATTTCTGAAATCAAGGTAATCACCTATAATCCTCCTTTCTGCCTAAAAATTTATACTCTTGGAAAATTTCTAACACACTCTACAAATTGAAAGGAAAGATAATTGCATATACTTCCAAGTAGTTGACCCCAATCAATCTTATACTAAATAGCATTCAACAACTGATTTAAAAGAAAAGTGATTTGAAGTACATGTTAAATGTGAGATTAACAAAACATGGGACAACATACACTTAGATAATCAGGTTTAACCTGGAAAATACACTGAAAGAATAATAAATGGTTATAAAATTGACCTTCTGGAAGTATTTAGGGACTGGATAGAACAGTTAAATATACCTAGTGTCTCGGTTACTTTTCTTGTATTTAGGACAAAATGCCTCACAGAACCAACCTAAGGAAGGAAAAATTCACCTTTCTTGCCAGTTCTAGATTAAGGTCCTTCATAGTGAGGGCATCATGGGACCAGGAGCTTGAAGCAACAGACCACATTAAACAAAAGGTCAAGAAGCGTAAGATATTTTAAGGAAGGATAGCAGGCTACCAAGAAGAGACTTGATACCCTATGAGCATATACAGGGCGAGGAGGTCCCCCTCAGTCACAGTCACAGGGAAGGGGAGTAAGGGGAAAATAAGAGGGAGGGAGGAATGGGAGGATACAAGGGATGGGATAACAATTGAGATGTAATATGAATAAATTAATAAAATATATTAAAAAATAAGATGGTGTAAGGATAACCATGCTTAGCTAGTTAACCTAAACCCAGGGAATAACAGAGCCCTGATTTAAGGTAGTTCCTCCAATCTCAATTGATCTACTAAAACAATTCTTCACATGTGTATACAGAAGCTTGTCTCTTAGGTAACTCTAGATCTTATTAAGTTGAAAATCAATATTAAACATCACATTTAGTAAAGCCTCCAGTATGCTTTCATCTCAGCTCTGGCTACAAAGTAAGAAAAGGTCAACAGTTTAGAAATCTAAAACAGATTCTCCACCAGTGAAAAGAGGTAACAGATAAAAACTCATACTTTAAAGTCTATCTTAGGATATTACCTTTCAAGATTATGAGCAAAGTCATGCCTTAGTATCGAAAAATGTTCTCTCAATGTTAGTCCTTTCAAGTCTACAATTTATAGGGTAAACCATGCCCTTTGGATGCAACTTATCTACAATGCCTGTGTTTCTTAAATATTATCTTATTTGTATTCAAGAGAACTGTATTTCTTTTATATAAAAAATATCAATGTCTTTTCATGTAAAAGTTCATTGTTCTTTACACAGTCCAAACATTGAATACATAAAAATGCCAATGAGAAAGTAAAAAAATGATGAAGGAATAATTGGGCACCGGGGATTAGTCTCTACTATTATTAACACACAATTAATCAAATGCTAACTAAGAGGCTTAAAGGCGAGTATTAATATAGAAGTACATGAAGAATTAAAAATATTAATTGAATATGACCATAAAGTCTTATTAACAGAGAGATGTATTTGAGAACTTTGTTCTGCTTTTAACTAATATAAGAAACAAAATAATTCAGCATCCTGAGAAACTTTATAAAAAAGATATGTGAGTTGTGCATAATCCTAAAATTGAAATAAACAAAAATGCGCAATTAAAACACTTAAGCTCTGGAGTCAAGGGAATTTTAACTTATACTATTCATGATAAATTAGATTGAGTCTCTGTGTCAATTTACATTTATAATGCTTGGTTCAGCAAGAGAATAGGCTTGGGAGATTTAACAAACATAAAGGCTGGGTTTTAAACTTTTTTATTCAACAATGGTGTTTATGAGACTGATACAGCTTTCTTTCCAAGAGTATCTGTTATAACAAGGAAATGGAATGTGAATAGACTATCTGATCCTATAAACCAAAAAATTCTACAGTATGATGTAGTGGGGGCATCATGGATCTAACATTCTCCTAGGGTAGTAAAAGAGCTACTGGATTTTATTTTTTGACCCTTAAATCAAATATCTAAAAGTACCCAAGTCTATAGACATGGCTCATTCTGTTATGGATCATTTGAAAAGGGAATTCACTGTCTAGAAATCCTATAACTTTCCTGTGCATCATCAAAGGGCGGTTGGTTTAATTACTTTATAAATGACAGTTATGATTATGTAGAAAACCTAATTTTAAAAGCTATAGTCCAAAACGGAATGATGGGAACCAGAGAAGTAGTATTCCTCAAGGAAAAGCATACTCACTGGTTATTGTCAGCCATGAAAAATGTATATATATATACACATATATATCTGTATATATATACACATATATATGTATATATATAAAGTTATATGGACAACATGTATGTGTCCTGTGCAGAAAAAGAGGCATATGTAATGATCGTTGAGTAAAAAAAAATTTTAATGTCTGTTAACTGCTTGGGCAACTCTGGTATTTTATATTGACTTTGTTTCTTGTTGCTGCACTTAAATCTTGTTTTGCACCCCAGTGTAGGCTTTCACGTTTTTTCAAACCAGCTTCATTTGTGGTTCTTTAAAGCTTACACCTCCCTTCCAACCCACCTACCCTAAATAGGAAAGAAAAGAGATTAATAAGAACAGTAGAGATAGGCCTTTTTATTTTATTTTATTTTATTTTATTTATTTTTTATTTTATTTTTTATTTATTTTTTTAATTAATTTATTCTTGTTACATTTCTATGGTTATCCCATCCCTTGTATCCTCCCATTCTCCCCTCCCTCCCATTTTCCCCTTATTCCCCTCCCCTATGACTGTTCCTGAGGGGGATTACCTCCCTCTGTATATGCTCATAGGGTATCAAGTCTCTTCTCAGTGACCTGCTGTCCTTCCTCTGAGTGCCACTAGGTCTCCCCCGCCAGGGGACATAGTCAGATGTGAGGCACCAGAGTACTTGAGAAAGTCAAATCCCTCTCTCCACTCAAGTGTGGAGACTGTCTTGTCCATGGGCTAGATCAGGGTAGGGGTTTAAATTTTTCGGCCTGTATTGTCCTTGGCTAGGGCCTTAGTTTGAGCGGGACCCCATGACCCAAATCTGCCTATCATAATGTTCTACTTGTAGGTTTCTAGGACCCACTGGATCCTTCTACATTGCTATTCACCCATTGTTCTCTCATCTAGAGTCCCAATAGGATGTCCTTCCCTTGGTCCCAGTTTCCTGGTAAGGGAAGGCTTTCATGGGACATGTCCATTGGGCTAGTATGCAGGTATAAGTGAGGATATACCATTTGAGTCTTTCTGCTTCTGAGTTAACTCACTCATTATGATCATTTCTAGCTCAATCCATTTATCCACAAATTTCGGGAATTCCTTGTTTTTAATAGCTGAGTAGTAGTCCATAGTGTATATGTACCAATTAAACACCACCAAACCAAATAACCCAATTGAGAAATGGAGCTTGGAACTAAACAGAATTCTCAACAGAAGAATATCAAATGGCT
The DNA here is from genome assembly GCA_907169655.1 of Acomys percivali. Lineage (NCBI taxonomy): Eukaryota > Metazoa > Chordata > Mammalia > Rodentia > Muridae > Acomys > Acomys percivali. Next base: position 16,183,068 of record OU015752.1, read on the forward strand.
GAGAAACACTTAAAGAAATGCTCAACCTCCTTAGTCATCAGGGAAATGCAAATCAAAACAACTCTGAGATTCTATCTTACACCCATCAGAATGGCTAAGATCAAAAACTAAAGTGATACCACATACTGGCCAGGATGTGGGGAGAGAGGAACACTCCTTTATTGCTGGTGGGAATGCAAACTAGTACAGCCACTTTGGATATCTATCTGGTGCTACCTCAGAAAACTGGGAATAGGGCTTCCTCAAGACCCAGCTATTCCACTCCTTGGAATATACCCAGAAGATGCTCCAGCACACAGCAAGAAAATTTGCTCAACCATGTTCATAGCAGCCTTATTCATAATAGCCAGAACATGGAAACAGCCTAAGTGTCCCTCAGTAGAAGAATGGATGAAGAAACTAGCTCCATTTTGACACAGAGCCTTTGAGATAATTAATATTAGATGAGATCACAAGGAATGCACCTTGATGATATTAGTAACAGTGTAAGAAGTTAGATGAAAATTTGCATGCTTTTGGTATCCTGCCAGGTGATACTCAGGATCCTGTCATGACACAGCAGAAAGGTACTCGATAGATGGCAGCACTATACTCTAGGGTTTCACAACTCCCAGAACTCCCAGTTAAATACATTTTTATTCTCTATCGATTATTCAGTTTTAACAGCAGAAAATGCTGTGCATAAAAATTATTTCTATATGGAGCACCAGAGTTTGTGTGAAAGTCAGATCTCCTTCTCCACTTAACGGTGGAGAATGCCCTGTCCACCGGCTAGTCTTGGTAGGGGTTCGAAGTTTACTGCCTATATTTTCCTTGGCTGGTGCCATAGTTTGAGGAGGACACCAGGGCCCAGACCCGCCTATAGATTTCCAGGACCCTCTGGATCCTTCTATTTCCTCATTCTCCCAGGCTTCTCACCCCTAAAGTCTCAATAGGATGTCCTCCCCTCTGACCCACTTTCCTGGTAGGCATGTCCCTTGGATGGGGAGGCCTGGTGACACTCAGAGGAAGGATAGCAGGCTACGAAGAAGAGACTCGATACCCTATGAGCATATACAGGGGGGAGGAAATCCCCCTCAGGAACAGTCATAGGGAAGGGAGTCGGGGGAAATGGGAGGAATGGGAGGATACAAGGGATGGGATAACAATTGAGATGTAATATGAATAAATTAATAAAATATATTAAAAAAAAGAAAGTAAATGAACCACCTGAAAGATGCCTCAAAGACAAGGGGAAGATACGGGGATTCTCACTCTGTGCTATAGAGAATAAAGCATCTGTTTTCAAAAGAATTTTTAGGATGAAGGTTAAGTTGCATAAGGGGGAAGCTAGAAGGTACTTCAGAGGTGTTCCATGATGCCCTTCCCATCACATACCTAGAACTATGCTGAGCAGTTTTGAAGGGTTATCCAGACTTTTGCAGGGTACATCTTCACAGCCTTCTGAGTATCTGCTACCTAATCTCTCTACCATGCTAATAATGAATCTTTATTACTTTCATGTTTTGAGGAATTTATGAGAAGGCTATTAGAATTGAAATCTATCCCCAGGAAAGAATAACAAAATATTCTGGGACCATGTTTCAATATCTAAATAAGAGAGAACTGTCAAGTAACATGTAATGTATAGATGACTCAAGTAAAAGTTAAAAGATATTGCTAGAGGGGGCTGAGAGGTGGTTCAGCTGTTTGCAATGCATCCTATTCCAGTGCAGTACTTGAACTGGATTCGTAACACTCATATGAAGCAGCTCAAAACTATTCACTGAAGCTACAGGGGATAGGACATCACCTTCCGACATCCATGGACACAAGCATTCACATTTAACTACCCGCCTACAATGGAATGGGTGGCTGTACAAGCCTAGGACCCCAGCTCTTTGGGGAATGATGTCAGTGGGGAAGGGACAAGAGGATGTTTGGGACATATTGTGATCATGTAGCTCACAGTTCACAGAGAAAAACTGTTTAAAGAGAATAAAATGGTATGATAAAACAGGACATGACATATTTCTATCACCCTCTCCACAAGCAAGTGGCAAATAAAAGAGTTTTGGTTGTGCTCATCTTTGTAGATGAGCTATTATATTGGCAGAGTGCTATGTGCTCAAATACGAACATGAGTTTGAAAAAGCTTGAAAACATAAGGTTGGCATTATGGTTTGTTTTTAATAAAGAATGGTAGAACAGATTTTTAAAAACTAAGGATTGTAGATTCACACTAAATCACAAAAATCTCTATGTTTATAATTTTAAGAAATCAATTACTTTGTGTGTATAGCTTTTGCCTGCTAACATGAAGTGTTCATTAATAAAACATAGTTTTTCTTTATTATAGAGAAAGCAAATGTTCCATACATCACCCCAGAGAAAGACCATTTAGAAATAAACAAGCAATGCCTAAGGAGATGTGTAATTTAGCAAAAATAGCTGCCCGAGTTGAGTTATCTTTGGGGGAAAGGAAATAAGAGATAAACAGCTATCCTGAAGGGAGTAGATTTGAAAACAAATTAAACATTTCACAACTTTAGAGAGAGATCAAGTGTTGGCTCATACCACCTATCAGCCATTCACAACAAAGAACACCCGAAAGACATTTAAACAAATGTTTGTTCTTTTGTAGCCATCTATTTGTAAGTTTTGTAAATTATTCACAATCCCTTAATGATCTCATTGGTGTTTTGGAATTAATGTAAACATGGTCATGTATTTTAAATATTCACATTTTTAGTTATTTTTAAAATATTTCAAAATCTTCTCTTCAATTGATAATTCGTACTTTGCTCTTATTTTGTTGCTTAATGGTTAAAACGAATTCTCTTTTCTTAAAAATTGGCATTTATATTCTTGTTAATGTCTTAAGTGTGCTACAATTTCTCTCTCATTATTACAATAAGCTTAATTCTGTACTAAAAAGTAGAAGTTTCAGATTATGTTGCATTTTTGTCATTCTTAAAAATATTTCAAGAGGTTACCATTGGAAATTTAAGTAGACAGTGAGTTTACAATTCACTGAATTATTGTGGTTAAGGTTATGTGTTCAACTTAACATCAGACTCCCTGCAGCTAAAACAGAGCATAGCATATTAATGAACCCCACACACTTCTCCAGACATCTGCTTTTTCTTTGGCTTTACTAAATCTCCCTGTCCCAAAACAGCTACACAAATATACAGAAGACTTTCCATCTTAAAATTTTGTATTTATCCCACTAGCAGACAGAAACCTTATTTCTACAAGTACCACTGACACCTTTGTTAATTTCATAAATCATAAAGTCTAATTTACAAACATCCAGTTATATTCACTTTCAAGTCACCCCATTGTAGTAGGCTTCTTCTAAAGGACAATTGAGAAAAGGTGTTATTTGCATATAGTTTACCTGGAATATTGCAAACAAAAGCATATTAGCACATTGTGTTAGGTGAATAACTAGGATGAGGTTACTGAGAAGGGGTAGATAGCATTTTCTGTATGTGTGTACACTGCCTATGACATCATCAGATACGATGTTATAGTCTTTAGAAATGGTATCTAGGTTCTTCTCTGTGTGTGTGTGTGTGTGTGTGTGTGTGTGTGTGTGTCTGTGTGTGTGTGTCTGTGTGTGTGTGATGAAACTTGTACACCAACTTGACTGGACTAAAGCAGTGCTTCTCAAACTGTGGGTCATAACCCATATGGGAGTCAAATGACCCTGTCACTGGGATCATATATCAGATATTCTGCAAATCAGACATGTACATTACAATTCATAATCATAGTCAAATTATAGCTGTGAAGTAGTAAGAAAACAATTCTATTGTTGAGGGTCACCACAACACGAAGAACTGTATTAAAGGGTGGCAGCCTTGGGAAGACTGAACACCACTAAACTGAGGGATGGCTTTATTATGAAGGAAGGTTATTATTGAGTGTGCTTTAGAGGATGCTTCTAGAATAGAATGAAATATGAGTTAGTTGACTGGGGAGACATACTGCCATCAACTGGGTAGGAAAGCTTCACTCAGTCTGGTGGGGCTTAAAAGCTTGGGGGAGGGGCCGGATGGTGCCTGCTACCACCATTCTCTGCTTCATGGCCAGCTTGTACATCCATGCTATTCCAAAGCAGGCCAAGACCATTTCTGGGGATGCTTGAGGACTGCCTGTTCCTTCCATTTAAAAAATTCTTACGCATGACCTGGCCACATGACTGCACGCTTCCTGCCACTACCTTGGTCCCTCCCTCTTCCCATTGCAGGTAGGCAGGACACTCAATGGATATGTGCATGTGCAGCCCTTACTTCCTAAGCCCCACCTGCCCAAGGGTGAGCTAGGGAAGGCCATGGGTGGAGTCAATTACCTGCATGCAGTGACTGGTTCTGGGCCTCAGGACCTCAGAAGGCCAGCTTTGCTTTCTCTAAGACTGTACTTTCCAATACCTAAAATTAAAATTGTCTCTAATTTAATTTCTGCTCTCAAAATAAAAATCTTATGATTGTTTATTGGGTGTGATGTTTGGACCATTTAAAACTTAACCTCTTTATCTCCTTTTAGATAAAACAAAAACATTTTTCTACTCTTGTTCTAAATGTTTCTTATTTCAGAATTATATAAAGATCTATTCAAATTAACTAGATAAATGCTCTTTCTCCTGTCCTCAGCTAATCTGGATTGAACTACAGGCTTCCTGGCTAATGGGTTTGATATGATTTTCTAAGTTATTATATAATGTTCTACTGTATTAATATTCATTTGTTTACAATGTTAAAATTTTAAGTCACTGCCTTAAAACATGTTTAGTCTAAAATTCTAAATGTGATATTATTGATCATACAAACACTGCTCTCCCTTTATATGGACTATGTTTATGTTTCTAAGGCTCCAACTTAACAGGGATAAAACCTAAATTTCTAGCTTTAATAATTAAGGTCTTATAAATGATCAAAGCCTTTAACATGTTCAGAAATATATTTTATTCATGCTAAAAACCCAATGTACTTAATTATATTTTCAAATTCAAACATAGAATGAGATCACAACATTCTATTTTATGTGCACAAAGTATATTTTAGAGCACACAACCATATATAAAGATTGCTTAACTCAAATATGCTAGCTGGCTCTCAAACTTGTCAGAGATCTGCTGAGTATGTTATTTAACATGTGTAACTTTATTATAAAAACAGAGATTCCAAGATCATAATAGTATTTCCAAAGTCTCAGAAGACTTGGACACAGTGGCAGGTGCCTCCAACCTGGATTGTGGTTTCTGGCCATGGAGCTAAACTGCTCCCAACGTCTGCTATGCATCAGGCTGTGGACAAACTGGACACCTGGAGAGTCATTGTCTCATGTTGCTAAATACAAGGTAAGGTCAGTCCCTTCCATGTTCACCTTCCACAGAAACAGGCTCTCGTCCTCTGTGCCTGGCGCAAGACTGTCTCTGCCCATCGTGCCATGCTGCCATAGGAGACAACTGGGACACTGTCTATTTACTGAGATATGACTTAACTAGTCATCTCTGTCATTTTCATTAATAGGTAGATTCCTTTAGGTTATAATTTATCCTTCTCAGGTCTCTGATCACATTGATGGCTAAGTTGATGTTAGCTTGATATCTAGTCAACTCAATAGCTAGTTAAAACTATATGGACAGTGGATCTCTTATTTAAAAAGATAAACAGGTTTGTATTACTCACAGACCTTCCTAGTCCTCTTCGTATTCAGTAGACCAAACTCTTAACTGTCAGGTGTAGATACAGTCTTTCTTCCCATTCTTTTAGCTAAAGGACAGTGACTACTTACAACAATTTCACCTATGTCATAAAGCTACCAAAAGGATGTTTTATGAATGTTAAAAGGTTTTTTAGGATTGATACATGCAAGTTATGAAGGATGGAAAGTCTAAGAGTGTGTTTTAAGTTGGTAAATGCAAGTTATGAAGGCTAAATGCCTAAAAAATGTTTTATTCATCCTGTTGCTATGCTATTATTGTATTGACTGTTTAGAGTGTTAACACTGATCAATGGAGCTCTACTTAATTAATCTAACTACAAAAAACATTGCACTAAAGGATCCTCTCATAGTTCCAAGATTTTAAATTTCCTTTGTTTGTCTTTTTCTTAAAATGTCTCATTGTACTAAGATTATATACATCCAGACTTCTAGACATCCTATCTTTCATGATGTGTACTAATGCTAAAGTAATCTTTTGTCCTCTGCTCTACAGGAGATTTTTGTCCTCCCCATGTTACTGTTCCACAGAGGCCAAAAGGCTTCTGCCTTCCATAAGCTCACCTTAGAGTATTTGTGCTTTTAACACAAAGTTCTTTTCCCAAGCCTCTGCTATGCTGTATGTCTCTGCCTTTTCCTACAATGTGTTCACATCTAATAATGTGTATTTCACTGCAGATTACAAACAAGGATTATGCTAATGTGTCTAAAATTTATTTCCATTTATGAACTTACAGGATTCTTGTAAGCTATAGAAAATCCATTTCTCAGGTCAAATATAATCCAGATAAGTACTATAATCCAAAGCCTAAGTTTCTCACCTATCGCCTATCTCTAAGGGTGGGATTCCTCTCCCTTTTTCTGGCTTTGGGACTCCCCTAACTATTGCTACATTCTTAAAAACAACACATACTGATTCCTGAGTCTTCTCTTCTGGTTGAAGTAAATACATCTCTTCATTTTTTTAAGAATATATTTTATTAATTTATTCATATTACATCTCAATTGTTATCCCATCCCTTGTATCCTCCCATTTCTCCCTCCGTCCCATTTTCCCCTTATTCCCCTCCCCTATGACTGTGACTGAGGGGGATTTCCTCCCCTTGTATATGCTCATAGGGTATCAAGTCTCTTCTTGGTAGCCTGCTATCCTTTTTCTGAGTGCCACCAGGCCTCCCCATCCAGGAGACGTGGTCAAATATGGGACACCAGAGTTGGTATGAAAGTCATACCCCACTCTCCACTCAACTGTGGAGAATGCCTTGTACATTGGCTAGATCTGGGTAGAGGTTTGAAGTTTACTGCATATTGCCCTTGGCTGGTGCCATAGTTTGAGCAGGACCCCTGAGCCCAGAACTGCCCATCATAATGATCTACTTGTAGGTTTCAAGGACCATCTGGATCGTTTTATTTGCCCATTTCCCCATGCTTCTCTCACCTAGATCCCAATAGGATGTCCTCCCCTCTGTTCCACTTTCCTGGTAAGTGAAGACTTTCACGGGACATGCCCCTTGGGCTAGTGTCTAGATATAAGTGAGTATATTTACCATTTGACTCTTTCTGCTTCTGGGTTAGTTTACACATATGATCATTTCTAGTTCCATCCATTTGTCCACAAATTTTGGGAATTCTTTGTTTTTAATAGCTGAGTAGTATTCCATAGTGTAAATGTACCACAGTTTCTTTATCCATTCTTCTACTGAGGGACACGTAGGCTGTTTCCATGTTCTGGCTGTTATGAATAAGGCTGCTATGAATGTGGTTGAGCAAATGTTCTTACCAATCTACATCCAAATGCTTCATCTAGGATTTTCTCCCTTGGGTGAGATCTCCCTCTACCAGCATGGTTCATTCCCCGTGCCCTCGTTGAAATCCTAGCTCTAGGTAACAGTGTCTACTCTTGGGCCATGCCCTTGGTCTCCATCCAGCATTGATGAGCTCCTGGAACAGATGTACCAATCTCATCAAGTTAAACCTTGCTCAGAGGACTTGCTGTCAGGTCACTGATTTCTACTCTCCCCATGAGGAACAGTCCAATTTTCACTTCTCCAGGCTCCTCTGGGATGCCTTTCAAGAATTTCAAATCCCTATGTCCATTTTAAAGGCTTCTAAGGTTACATGCCTCTGCAACCAAACTTGAACCGATCCAAAACTAAATTATTTTAATTATTGTCAGCAATCAGGTAAAATAAACCTTTTCTTGCTCTCCCTAAACTTTCACACCATTGTCAGTATTGCCTTTTGTTTTTGCTCTTCCAAATCTTTCAAATGTACACCAAAAGGGAATTTTCTCCTTAACCTACTTACTTTGTCTTCTGCCCACATATATGTTCCAGTATCCTGCTAGACTTCCTACATCTGGGACATTGTCAAAGCAGCTACCCACAAGTGCTCCAGTCCTATCTCAGAAATCATGCCAGCTGGACTTACATTGCTCCTCCTAGCTGGCCCTCCATTGCCCTTCCCAGCTGTAGATGTTCTCAGACCCTGGGCAGCAAATACAGCAGCCTCTTCTTCCAGAACCTGGCCAACATTTCAGCTTTTTAACCCCCCTGTTGCTTCCCTACTGTCAGCAGAAGGTAGTTAAGATGATTACTTCACCCATTATCCATGTGCAAAAGGCTGAAATTGTGCGCTCCAGGCCTGGGACAAACAGCTCCAGGTTCTCCCAGCACTTCTAGGTCCCTATCTGCTGCAGGACATGCTGACAAAGTCTGCCCTCTACCTTGAACTTTCAGGACAGAACTTTTCCTTCCCCTTCACTACTATACAATCTGGACATTTTGTTGCTATTGCTTTTTTCTCTATTTTATCTCCCTTACCTACACACACACACACACACACACACACACACACACACACACTTTAACTTACTTTATATAAAACAATAACATTCCTCAGTTTTTAATTATAGGAAAAGGTAGAAATGTTAGCATTCTGCTTCAGTCTGCCTACTTGTGTTGTCATTGCTTGCCTACCATGGGAGTGTCGCCCTGCCCAGGGTCATTTAAAAGAACAGACCCTCCATGTTGTCTCACTTTTACCTCTCTACCTGCCCTTACTTCTCTCTCTCTCTCTCTCTCTCTCTCTCTCTCTCTCTCTCTCTCTCTCACTCTTCTTCTTTCTCTCTCTGGAGTACCCATTCACCTTTTCCTTCTCCCTCATGCTCACTTAATAAACCTCATATAATATAATATCTGTTGCCTGGCATCTTACTATCTTATCATCTTATTTTCTTCTTATTCATCATAACAGTAAGTTGATGGCACCTATATAAATTTGTTTGCATTCTTTTTCTGCACTAGGACCTCAGAGATCCTAGGTCTTAGGTCTTAGATGCCAAGAACTATATGAGCAGGGACTGAATCCACACATGTCAGCGTTTGGCCTCAGAATGAAGCTCACCAATATTTTTCTTTTGGTTCTTCAGCTTCCTGGTTGGATATAAGAGAACTCCTTGGCCTTCATAGTTGTGGGCATCAAGCTCATAATAAATCTCCTCTTGTATATTTTCTATATTTTGGTTTTACTCATTTGGACAATGCTCAGTCATACAAGTTTATACATGCCTGGCTAACAGGTTGAAGTTAAAACGGCCTGGCTCTATCACTGAGTTTGTATGAGGCAGCCTTCTTGCTTCTGCAGCAAGGCAAAGGCTGAGGTGAGAGACTGAAAGGTGAGGCTGGATGAAAAAAGATCAGATGATTCCATCTGTATTTTTTTCAAGCTCAAGCCAGCAGGCAGACATATATGTTCACAGAAATCTGTGGATATTTGTCCGGTTTGCAGGAAGGCAAAGAAAATCAGCTCAGACCAGGTAGAGTCCGTTATTAACCAACAGAAATACTAAAGCTTTATTTCATAAATAGATCATGTGTTTATTTTTACTTCAATATTCTGGTTTACTGTTTTATTTCGATAACTTTCACATTTATAAATAGACTGAAATCAGTTCATCAGCATCAAATTACATTAATTGAATAAAATAGGATACAGCACAGCCTTCTAATTCATTAAATGAATTTTACATATAAAACAAGTAAGAAATAGGTAGGCGTAGAACAGCATGCATGTAACTCCACAGTTCAGGGGTGATAGGAAGGAATATCCATATCTCATGATCAGCCCTGTTCACAGTAGTGAATTTGATGAGCCTGAGCTGTGAGACCTACTTTAGAAAACCAAACATAAATATAAATAAATAAAGTAAGGGAAAGCTTACGGATAGTATAAGAATGGAGAGGTCTTCAATCTTGCGAACACTGTAAGAAATACTAATTTTAATAGATTCATAATAAGAAAAGTGGATTAAAACATTTATGTGTCTGAGTTGTAAAATAAGAATAGAAGACAGAAAGAACCTTTATGATGGAAGTGTGGTTTAGCCAATGAGCATAAAAAAAGCATATGTCTACAAGCATTAGCAATGTAGGAATGATAAAAAAGGGAAACAATAGTCTAAATATTATGCAGTTTCCACTTCTCAGCTTTGATAAATTGAACTAAAGTTGTTTTTTTTTTTTCCCTCGCAGTTAATTGATGACCCAATGTATAAAAGAGCATCATCAATATGATGGCTCATGATATTTTAGGGATGTCACCTAATCACAACGTTTAGAAGAGATATATGTTGGCACATATACAGTATCAATAGAAACACAAAAGAGGGTTACCAGTAAGCGATTAGACAACTGACAATACAAGGAAGAGTGCTAGAGTGCAGATGGGATGTCAGTAGTGATCTACTGGAAACAGATATACCTCTGTGTGACTGCTGACTGTAAGTCACAAATGAACTGCTGTGAGTTTTCATTTTGGAGAGAGGCTTTCTCTGTGTATCCCTTGCTGTTCTGGACTCACTTTGTAGTCCAGGCTCCCCTCAAATTCACAGAGATTCACCTGTTTGCCTCCGCAAGTGGTGGGATTACAGGCATGCATCACTGCCTGAAGTATAACACAAAATATACTTAGATCACACATTCCTGAAGTCTCTCTTAAATTCTTATAATCCAAAGCCTAGGAAAATAGTGCAAATAATAAATTTAGTGTTATTTATCTTACACTTTCAGTATTGTTTTTGTTTTGTATTATTAAAGACTTCTTTTCATTATACTGTTATTAGAGGTCAGTTACTAAAACCATTTTAGAAATTGTCTCCTAATTTCTTAAATGTTTGTGTCCAAGTTCAGATAACTTTTGGGACGACCTCAGTTCACACTTGTTTCTAACATCAAATACAGTTTCTCTTTCCCAAATAACTACTTCTCAGACTAAAACTTCTCTCTTGCCTATATACACAGGAAACTTTTAATTTTACAAACTATAATTCTTCCTACATCCTTACTTGCTAAAGAGTGTTATTTCTAAGAGGGACCTTTTACATAAACACTTTATTTTTCAGATTTATGTTGTTTATTCTCATTTAACCAGGGAGAACTGTTGAACATACTTCTGGAAATGACATCAAGAATCCCTGAAAATCTTGTGTTACATGTAGTCTAATTCCTGTCTAGGATAAAGAGGCTTTGTATAATTACAGTGAAAATAGATAGCTACATGCCAATAATTTAGTAAATACTGAAAGTAATTATTAATTGTCACAGGCATTACATAACTAATTTAATAGTGTCAGAAAATAAACTTATACTATAATTTTAAGATCAATTACATTTATTCAGTAATTTGTGGTATTATTCTAGGGAAACTTAAACATATAATTAGTATTTAAAAATATGAACTTATACATTTGCTCTCTTTTGTGGAAAATGTTTTGTTACTGATTGCTGTTATGTGATCCTATACCCAAAGAGAAGTGAACGAACACACATATATCTGTCTATCCCAGACAGCGAAATAATGACAGACAAGAGGAGTCCATTAAGTCCAACCTGGTGAACCAATGAGTTTTATTTATGTTACTTACAGAATATAGATGAATCAAAGGCTGCTGTATCACCATAGCCCATCCCAGCATGGGTGATAGATAGCTCACAACAGCTGAAACACTGAAACTTACTTCATAATTTTCAGGTAATTGTACAGGCTAGAGAGTGTCCTTTTCATGAAACTCAGATGCTCTGAGACTTTCCTAGGCTGCTAGGTTAGTTAGTGCCTCTTCCAGTCAGGTCAGTTTGTTTCTCTTTCTTCCAGGCAGCATTGCTGCTCTGAATCCATTCTATACAGCTCAAATTATTTGAGAGTGTCTCTTAAGAGTCTTTGGTATTTTATACATGTCAAGTGAGGAAGGAACTAGTAAGTCTAATTAGAGGCAGGGACTTCCTGAAGTTTTTGAGCCATTTACTTCCTGAGAATAAAAGTCTTAGGTGTGTTTTGCCTCCCTAGAATTCCTAATATTCTTTCACTAGATTCCATCTAGGATAGAGTATTTTATCTTGAAGGAAATTGGTACATATCATTTGTACATATACAAGACTATTTAAGACTTAAAAGATCTGTCAGAGTTTTCCTGTTGATACAACAGAGGTAATAACATATAGTATCTATAGTAACTCCCCAATATACAGGTAGATCAGGCAAAGATCCAGAGACCTTTTCAGATCACATTTTCACTCTTATCAAACAGTCCATTTCATAATATGTCATTTATTAATAAAACATATTATTAAATAATGAATCAATTAATTTATTTGTTTAATGCTTGACAACTGAAAATATAAGTACTTTGATACAGAAAGAATAAATTACAACTTTCAAAATTGTGATTTAAACATAGTTAGAACTTATTAAGGCAAAGTTGAATGTGTAACATGATTTCTTTTTTCTTTAGAGTTTCTGTTCTTTTGTGTATAAATGTTATTTCTAATATTGGTTGGATGTGAGGACATCCTACTGGAACTTTAGGTAACAGAAATATAGGACATTGAGAAATAGGAGGATTCAGAGGGTCCTAGAAACTTACAAGAAGAACATCATGATGGATGGATCGGGGACCAGGGGCATCTGCTCAAACTATTGTACTAACCAAGGACATACATCTAGTAAATATCCAACCCCTACTCTGATCTAGCCAATGGACAGGACATTCTCCATAGTTATGTGGAGATCAGGGACTGACTCTGACATGAACTCTGGTGCCACATATTTGACCACCTCCACCTCCCCTTGGTGGGGAGGCCTGGTGGCACTCAAAGAAAGAATAAGCAGGATACCAAATGAGACTTGATAGTATATGACCATATAGTGGGGGAGGAGGTCCTCCCCAGTCATAGACCTAGAGGAGGGGAATAGGGTGAAAGCGGGAGGGAGGGTGGACTGGGAAGGGACAACTGATGGGATAACAATTGACTTATAATCTGAATAAATTAATTAAATAAAAATATATTTCAACTCTCTGTTCTGATGGTTCTGCAAGATGACTATATATTCCAATGAGGTTATTAATTTCAGTTTTGAAATCAACTCTGCTCACTTATTATATGTATACAATATTTATTAAAAGTTCTTGTAGGAGAATTTAATTTCAGCAAAGGATGTTTTGTCAAGGGATCACATCTAAAGATTTTCTAGGTCTATGTGATATGGCTGGAATACAGACATGTTCTTAGTCCACACATTTAACAACAAACAATTAAAGTAACAGTTATGTTTGACAGTGATTTCTAATTGAGGGGCAGATAAAGTGATGAACCAGAGAAAGATTTTGCAGAGTTGTGAGAGAAAGGATACACTCAAGTCCCACAAGAACAGCACAGAAAAGAGAGGCTACTTAAGAGCAGTGCAAGGACAGAAAGAGTTGTAATAGTATAGTAAGAAGAGAGTAGTGAGAGGAGTAAGTGGGTAGCGGTTTTAACAGGACAGTTTTACAGAGACATATTGTAGAGATAAGGACTCAAAGAATGAGAAGGAGCCAGAAAGATTAGCATATATAGCCAGAGATAGTTTGAGGCCAAACTGAGTAAGAGTCTGAGAGAAGTCAGACTGAATCAATCATCTTGGAGAGGAGTTCAGGCCAGACCAGCTGAGTTGAACCAGGCAGTAGGTGTGATGGATTCAGCAGTGAGTCTCAGAGGATGAAATATTCTAGGTCTAGGTTAGCAAACTGATGCTGGAAGCTGAAGCCTTCAAGATTTGGGTTAGAAAAGATGAGATAGTATAGAAGCTAGAAGCTTCCAGGCCTAGGCCTAGAGAGAGCTAGAACAGAGACAGAAATGCTCTGGGCTGAGCCCATGACATGTATTTGCACAGCTTGTGGAAGGCTCTCAGCTCACCCCCCTATCTGAGGAAATAAAAACATTTACAATTTTTTGCCTATATACAGTTACTGAAATTGTAAGATTACCTGGAGCTGGAGTGATAACTCAGTGGTTAAACTGACTGCCACAGAAGGGTGACGATCTAAGCTCAAATTCCAGCACCCATGTAAAAAGCCTATGTATATGCTTGTAGTCTATGCACTGGGAAGACAGAGAGAGGATGATGCAAAGGAGTTTCTGCCCAGCTGGTCTAATTTGTAAATCTCAGATTCCAATAAGCAAGATCGACGGCTCTTGAGAAATGACACCTGACGTTGATCTTGAATTACATGTACATGCATATACATGTGCAAGCGTGTGCATGTGCACACACACACACACACACACAAGAACAAAAGCAACTAATATCATAGCCACACCCCCATCTGAGCAGGAATAATAAAACAAGAACAGTACAGTGAGCAGGGCTGATTTTTCTCTGTATTGTATTTCCTATATTCCTAAATACACTTTAGAGATTTGAAACCCAGTGGTATACTTGGAAGTAAATTGAAGGTATACCATTAATTTACATAAAATGTGGTGTGTTAGTAGGCATTTTACAAGGACACTATTTTCAAATAATGAGTGTACATGATACAAAATTAAGTTATTTCAATATTAAGGAGAAATTTAGAGTATCTTTGACAAATAGATAAATAAATTTATTATTGTTATTATTATTGTTAATATTATTATTATTAGGTTTTGTAGGATTTTTGTTTGTTTGTTTTTCGTTTTTTGAGACATTGTTTCTCTTTATAGCTTCAGCTGTCATGGACTTGCTTTGTAGACCAGGCTGGCCTCAAACTCATAGAGCTCTGTCTGCATGTACCTCCCTGAGTGCTGGATTATAGGCGTGTGCCAGCACACTCTGAGAAATTTATTTCAAAAGAGTTAAATTTAAGTTGATGCTTATCTTCTTCATACTAAGCATAAAAGACATAGACACTGTATCACAGCCTTTAAATACTGAGTGGAAAAATATGATTCAATAATATTATCACAACTGTGATATTAGGCCAGTAGTAACATGAGTCTGCAAGACATAGGGTTGTGAATCCTAAAGTTAAAAATAAATAAAAATTCCTTGATTACTATATCTATATGATATGAGTTAAATCAAAGTTATGAACACGGCTTTTTCAAGGTTATCATAAAACCGGTGAAACTGAAGCGATTTCTTTATGGAAATAAGACTCATCAAATTCCTTGATTATGCCTGTTGTTGCTAGATACTGGGCAGTTTTAAAAGAACTTTCTTTGATCTTATCAAAATTTTCTAATAGATATATAAGTACTCTCTCCATTTTATGTGAGAAAAATAAAAATATGAAATCAGCACAGCAACTGGTATAAATTGCAGGGAAAGGTAGAGAAGTTGACATGAATCTATTTGTCGGAGCTACTCTAGGCTTCTTCCCGATTTTAATAAATAAATTGTGTTGATGTCCTTTCCCCTCTACCATGGCTAAGATGGTCATTTAGCACGTAGTGAACATACTGTGCCCATTTCAAACATCAGACGTGGGTATTGGAGAAGCTATTTGAATTTTGATATAATTTGTCTAATTCAACTCAATTTTAGTGTATGTTTTCATACATTTTTATTTGAATTTCTATTGCCATATATAAGTGTACCACAGTATTCTAGGTTTCTGTAGCTTAAATCAACAACTGTAAATGCATATAATTTATATATGTAATACATAGTTACTTATAAAATGCATGCCATCAAACAAAACCATCGCTATAAGCATAGCATCTCTTTTCCTTCATGAACTATTATGGAAAATCACCCTTAGATTTCAGTCTATTTTATAAAGATGAACTAAAAGGTGTTTCTCGAAGACCTATTTAGGACTTCAATCTCTCTGAAATATTTTATGGTTAGCTCCCTTAAAATTTTTTATGGTCTAATATTGGTGTGTTGTAATCCCCAAACTTGCTCTGTGGTAATTGGATTATATGTTGCCTTGAGGATAGACTGGAAAGGAAGAACACTTTTATTTTACAGCCCAATATGTTGAGGACATTTTAAAGTTTAAATACTTCTTTATTTCATTGCTCTTCTTTTACATTTTACGTTGGGTGATCAGAAGATGCCAGATGGCACTTTGAATATTCTACCTTCTCCGGAATGTCATCAAGTTCAGTGACCACCTTTTTCATTTTCTAGTTTTGCAGTTGACAGTGTTAGCAAGGATAATGTTCATACATACCAGGAGGCCTTTTAGCCTTCCCTTCTAACAACCTTTGACCTCCTTTAAACCTTCACTAATTGAATTTTCTGGTTCCTTTGTATCTTACTAACAATATTCACAGGAGAGATGTCCGTAGCCTTAACACCAGTGTCACAGATTCCAGACACATTTTATGATGATCAAATGTGATTTAATCATGGTTGCTGCAAAAAACATATTTGAAATAGTGCCTGAAATAGTCACCAGTCTTTTATTTTGGCCAGATCCTGTAGTTTGGGAAGCCTGAGCCTAGTCAATTCATACCTGCTCACACTTGATGTCAGCAAGAGTCAGGATAAACTTTTGATAGCTTAATTATGCAACTTTGTGGAAGTATTTCTCCTTCTTTTCCATGTGGAGGGTACTTTCAGTTATCATTTATTGATGAATTATTGGTCATCAATTTCTTTAGATTGTGTTTATCACGGCTAATTTCTTAAATTATAAAAAGAAAAATTTTGCTGGATATTGATTATAGTTGGCACTTACTGTCCTCTATGTTTCATCTTTTGGGGGCTTCGGCCTTTTTTTCTTTTAATCTTTCTTTTTTTCTTTTAATCTTTTTTTATTTTGTTTTGCTTTGTTTTTTCAAGACAATGTTTCTCTGTGCAGCCTTGCCTGTACTAGACTCCCTTTTAAAAAACAGGCTGGCCTTAAATTCACAGGGATCCTCCGGCCTCTGCCTCCCTGAGTGCTGGGATCACAGGCATGCACCACTGTACATGGCTGATTTAAAAAATATATATATATCTGCTATTATACTTGAAGTATTGCCAGCATGCATGTGGGATTAAATTATAACATGGCCTGCTGTTACATCTGCACTTGGACATGAGGTCTAGCTTACATGTTAGAGGGGCCAGGTTTGATCTCCAGCACCGCTGCAAGAGCACACTGGTATCAGTAGAAGCAACGACACCCAATACATACCAACATTATGCAAACACTGTAATAACCAACTAAAAGCAACAACTTCTTCAAAAATTTTCTTAAAAAATTTGAGAGGATAAAGACTGCAATTATAATATGGTATGTAGGTAGACAGTAATTACAAAGCCTGGAAGTAGAAAGTAAATGTGCATAACAAGACTAACAATTTATATGAGTTCAACAAAAATAAAATAAAATAAAATAAAATGGCCAAAAGTAGACAGGGACAATAAAAATAAAGGGAGGAGATAAAAGTAAAGCAATGTATGAAAATAAAGTACAGCCAGGTAGTCTCAGTCTTGAAGGGAGAAGAGGCTGCAGTAGAGAAAGCCAAAAGAAATGAAAACAGAAAGGGAAAGAGAAAACACGGCAGGAAAAGCAGGATCATGAAGCTGAAATTAGGCATTATACAATATAAAGTGAAGAACAGAGACCTGAGTATGAATTTATTCTTTGTCCTTCACCGAGATGCATGCCTTATGCATATATATATATATATATATATATATATATATATATATATATATATATATATATATATATGTCATCTTTGGGGGGTATACAGTGTAGATGATTATCCTGCCTCTGCAATTTCTCCTAAGGGTTGGTTTAAGGTACTTAACAGCTTCGGAGGGGTTCCTAATGTTTATGAAGCACAGGTGTCTGTGATTTCGTTTTATAGTCTTCATGTGTAGGGGCATTGGGAGTGATGGGCATATGTATTGGTGATGTTTTCATGAAGTTCTTCCCAGGAGATGGGCATCTCTTCTAATCATGCCTTTACTTGGTCCTTTCCAGGATAGTGCAGATCATATCTCCAACTCTTGGAACACTGAGCAATCTGTTGTGTTGCTTAATTCTTTTTAATGCATTTTAATATTCTACCTTATTTTCTATTAAATTACTGTTCAGTAGTTTAAGACTTCTCTGCTACATTTTAAATCTAGAAATTACAGAATAAATATTGATATGTTGTGAGTCTAAAACATAGGATTGTCTTTAAGATCACCAAAATACAATTGGCATATTAGAAATAATGTGATGCTCATTCTCCCATTAATGCTAAGAAAGGGGTAGCATAATGAAATGATACAAACGCCTAACACTGAAAATTCAATAACAAGCTCAGGAATTAAGGCAGTGCATAACAAGGTACCAATCAGAAGAAAATAAAGAGCAGAATTTAATACCCAGAGGTTATCTCCCGGACCAAGATCTTAAAGATAGAGATTAAGAAAATTATATCTTCCTTACCACTTTAAAACCTGGTTTACATAAATTATTACGTATTCACAAGGTGCATTTTATACTCTAGTCATAAATCTCAACCAAGTAGGGTTCATAAAACAAGTGTGAGTAGGTCCCACTTGTCACTGCACTGTATTTGCAGGAACCTTAATGCAGAGCAGATTGTTATAAAAATTTATATTTCCTCACAGGAACAATGATATAATTTGATGTTATATGGTAGACCAACCTTCAAATAAATCACAGGCATAACTGAAAATATGTCATAAAGTAAGACATACAGCCATAAATTTGCACAATAATTCTAAATGACAAAATTATGTTTCATGCTTTATGCAATGGGCATAAATATACCATTCACTTTGATCATTCATGGGCCCCAGTGAATCATAAAATAAAGGCAGAATGTAAAAAATATAATTCTATTGAATTGTTAGTTTGGCTTATCTTTAACACTTACTTAAATGTTTCCTCTATTGATTCATACATTTTCTTCTTTTATCACACTTCCTATTCTGTCATTTCCATCCTACACATATTGAACATATTGAAGTACTTGCGGGTCTTAGTTGTCATATCTATGCTACTTAAGAAGAGGAAACAGAGATGTGCATCATATCAACATTTGAGAAACTGAGATAGGCATTTGCGATCCCATTTCCTCAAAAGAAGAAGATATATATCAGATGAACTGATAGGCACTTGTATGCTTAGTCTTTTTCCCTTCTATCTTTTGGAAGTTAATGGCATGGAGAAGATGAACTACTTTTCAACTGATTAAAAAATGGATAGACCAATTTTCTTTATCTATTTTCTTCCTCTGATATACTGACACGGGTGTAATTACCAAATACCAGGCCAGCAAGTAGCAAACCGAAAATCTGTTGTATAAAATATATGAGAAATGGTGGAACTCTAATCATGAGTTGGTAGGTCTCTAAAATGAGGACATGAAATTTTGTTAAAAGGAAAAAGAACTTGTGAAATTTCAAGACAGAGCTGAGTTATCGCTCTGGCCCCACGTACCTCATATATTGAGAAATAGAACTGATTGGTTCAAGTTACACTCACTTTGACCATGGGGATACTTCTTCAGACACATTCCAAACTAGTCTCAGCTTTCACTGATTTTTTTTTTGCTATGATGATCCTCTTTAAACAAGAGTAACAGAAATAGGTTTAATGTCTATTAGCTCATAAATAGATAATAAAAACTATGCTATATTTATACAAAGGAATATATTTCAGCTTATAAAATTCACAGGTAGGTTGAAGTAATTGGAAACAATTTTTCTGAGCTAGGTAACCTAGACATAGAAAGATAAAAATTGCATGCTTCCCCTCACATGTGGGTGATAGCTTTGAATAT
This sequence comes from Acomys percivali, assembly GCA_907169655.1. Taxonomy (NCBI): domain Eukaryota; kingdom Metazoa; phylum Chordata; class Mammalia; order Rodentia; family Muridae; genus Acomys; species Acomys percivali. Next base: position 16,202,822 of record OU015752.1, read on the forward strand.
TTGGATGTGTGTGTTTCCTCTAGAATACCATAGAGATTATGACATTAATCAGAGGCCATGGGGAGCTGTACTAAAAAAAAAAATGGATACTTAAGACAGTGTTAAAAATGATTAAGCGGGAATAAAGGAACATTAAAGGTTAAATTGAGAGAGGTATAGGAAGGTGAGGTAGAACAGAAATATAGGAAGAGGTAACCAATACAAAGGCATTTTGTAAAAATCATGTGGAAACTTACTACTGTATAAACTCTGTGTGTGTGTGTGTGTGTGTGTGTGTGTGTGTGTGTGCATGCACACGTGCTAGAGAGAGAAAGAGGGAGACATAAGGGGGCGAGAATGTAGCTATCCCATAATGTATTTATTACGTACCACAGGCTAACAGATATTATGGCTGGCATCTAGAATAGGTTACCTCTATTAGAATGCATGCCAGTCAGCTCCCACAGATGGAAAACATCATGGTGCCATTGCTCTCAGCTGCACACCAAAACACGAATGTGAGTGACTATTCCATAAGATACCAGACCTCTGAGTCAAAGACCTTAGTTTGTTTTTTTTTTATAATTGATCCTATTCATCAGAGATGTTGGGGTGTGTTTTTCTTTTTTTCCATGATGGGTGTTTATCTAATTTTCATGACAGAGTAATACTAGCTTTATAAAAATAATTTGAATATGTTCCTTCATTGTCTATTTTGTGGAATAATTTAAGGGGCATTGGTGCTAGGTTTTCTATCATGATCCAGTAGAATTTCTCACTGAATCTGCCAAGCCTTGAAATAATTTTTCCATGGAGAAATAATTAATTACTCTCTATATCATTGGCTGTTATAAGTCTACAGAAGTTATTTATGTCATCTTCATTTGACTTTGGCAATATACACACACTCACACACACAGTCACACACACATAATCACACACACAGAGAGAGAGAGAGAGAGAGAGAGAGAGAGAGAGAGAGAGAGAGAGA
>OU015752.1:16203801-16226260 GCA_907169655.1 Acomys percivali
AGAGAGAGAGAGAGAGAGAGAGAGAGAGAGAGAGAGAGAGAGAGAGATTCCACTTTGGTGGAATACAGATTTAAAGTATGTTCTTACAATTTTCTCAGTTTCCTCAGTGTTAGTTTTAAATCCTCCTTTTAATATCTAATTATATTATTTTTATTCTGCCTATTCTTTTGATTAATTGGACAAAATTTTTCAGAGTTCTTAGTGTTATCAAAGAGCCAACTCTTCATTTCATTCATTCCATGCGTTGTTTATTTTTAAAGTTTTAATTTCATCAATTTTAGTGCTGATATTGATGATCTCTTTCAGTCTAGTAGTTTGTTTGTTTATGAGTATTATTTGTTCCTATGTTTTTCTTAGACTTGAGAAGTTTCAAAGAACGTGGGGAAGGTGGAATGAGGTAAAAGTTTCTAGGACGCTGCTTCGGGGCAATCTTAATGGAGGCGTCTGTACAGGGGATTGTATGTCCAGCCCTTTTAATAGTAATTAAGATAGTTTGGGGAGTACACTTGTATTCTTTCTTCTGAACATTCTCTCTCTCTCTCCCTCTCTCTCTCTCTCCCTCTCTCTCTCTCTCTCTCTCTCTCTCTTTCTCTCTCTCTCTCTTCTCTCTCTCTCACACACACATGCACACACACTGCACAAATACACAACTGAAAATTAATTTTAAGGACTCTTATTTTTTTCCCACACTCAAGCTCCAGCTTCTCTGCGTATTATAAACTTTCTCTCCTCAGGTTCCCAAAAGAGTGGACCTGCTTTGCCTTGGTTTTTAAATTTTGTCTTCTTCTTTGCCTTTAGATCTTGTTTCTGACAAAGCCAACTCACCCTTTCCTATTCCTCCTTTCTCTTCTCACAAACATTTGGGCCCATCTTCTCTAACAATGTGTTGTCACACCTCTTCATGTTTTCAATGCTGTCTCCTTAATTTTGTGTGACTTTGCCACACAGGTATTCTCTTAGCCTTCTACGCTTATTTATTACAGTGCAGTTGGTCTAGATGTTCTTTCCTCATCTGTGTAGATTTGTAAGGCTTCTTCACAGAGAAAGATCCTCAGGTATACATCCTTGGACTGGTTCTTTTGGACCCTAATCTCTAATGCTGCCTAAAATGTCTCTGTGGTTTGCTTTCCAGGTGTTTTCTGCGTCAACCGTACTTGTTTCTTGCATCTCTTTCATTTGAAATGTACCTATTTTCCGAACATCGGAGGCAACAGCAACCTTCCTGCTAGTTTTTCACTGTGAATAAACAACCCTTAAGTAATGGGATTTTACAACTGTTGTTTGATACCATCTTTCTTCTGTTTAGTAAATAAGTTCATGCCATTGCAGCATATTTTTCAATTTTATTGAAGAAAAGAAAGGCATCTGTAATGCTAAAGCTGCTGAATATAGAATAAAAGCTTTAAATTATGGGCATACATAGTTATATAACATTTTTAGTTGAGACTATTATATACCAACATGCATGTAACATAAAAATGGTAAATATCAGGGTTCTTCAATCCTAGACAAAGAACTACAGGTAATTAAGGATCAAAAGTGGGAGAAATAGTCTTCCCTAGGCAAGTGGCCTGAAATGAGTTATTTAAGAGGGCATGATTGGCCCTGAAATCATAAACAAAAAAAGAAACTTTAAATAGACTCTGTGGGTCCTATTTAGACATTTATGAATGTATGCATGTATTTAATGAAATTTCATAGAAAAGAAGCATAGATTTGGATGAGAGCAAGAGGGTACATGTGAGGGTTTGTGAGGAAGAAAGGCAATTGGGATAGTGGTATGCCTTTATTTGATTTAAAAAATAAAAAATTGAGGCCAATATAAAAGTCTCACAATAAAGAGATGTTTCTTGTGTTTATTTGTTTTTTTTCGTGTGTTTCCATCTGTATGTGTGTGAGCATGCATGCAGTACACAGTGCACATGTGGATGCAAGAGGACAACTTGACAGGCTTTGTTCCCTTATACCGTGTGACTCCTGGTTCTCAACCTCATTTCATCATGATCCGTAGCAAGGGCTTTTATCTGCTCAGCCATCTTTCATGTCTTAAAATGTATTTGGGTTTACCTGACAAATGCTCATTGTATACAATGCTGGGTATCAGAAAACCAATTACGTCCAGTATGTCATGTATTTGACTATATTTCTCTGCATACTTTCCTTCTTTCTTCTTAACTTTCCCCTCTGCTCTACTCTCCTTAATGTAGCCAGTCTGTCCTCTGTTTTGATATCTTATCTATACCCTACTCTATTCGTCCATTAAGAGCCTGAAATTCGTTTCATCTGTGCTTGAGACACATGCAATCAGAATATTCTGCTTCCGGGTGTTGGAATGTTGATGTCACAGCTGAATAAGTTTCATTGTTATCATGTAATTATTGTGAAAAATATAAAGACATGTTACATCTATCTACCTGGTGGAAAGCTCCCCTCTCCCACTGGGATGTGGCCTCCAGGACCATAAACAGCAGCTTTGGACTGGAACATTTTAGATTAATCTTGTATGAGTATCAGATAATTATTTAGTAATGTCCACATGGTGACTAACTCATAGATATTTTGTTAAGTACATGTTTAATTTTGTATTTTAAGATTTTATTTATTTGTTATTTTTACAGCACTCTGCCACCATGTGTGCCTGCATGCCAGAAGAGGGCACCAGATCTCTTTAAATATGGTTGTGAGCCACCATGTGGTTGATGGGAATTGAACTCAAGACCTTTGGAAGAAAAGCCAGTGCTCTTAACCTCTGAGCCATCTCTCCAGCCCAAATTTTGTATTTTAAAGACCAACTTTCTCCATGACATTTTTGTTTTATCTACATCTCACCACTTAGGCCAGTAAGCATTTGTACCAAGTGTGAAAATAAATATTTTAGGCTTTGGGATCCATGTTGTTTCTGTGGTGGATATTCAATCATCGTGTGCAATTCATGGCTTCACACTAGACAAAACGCAAATGGTGCTTTTCCTGGAAAAAAAATGCACACAGAACAAAAGTATAGGGTGGTATGTGATTCTTATGTCATAATGACTAACTTGTTCTTTAGCCCATATTATCTAAGAAATTACAAGTTTATTTTCCTTGTTTTAGGCCTTCACTGGAAAGAATTACATATAATTTTTATGTAAGGCTCCCTTTTTGTTCATCTCAGATGAATTTAGGAAATATGTTTATGTGAAGGTGTTTATTTCTCTTCCATGTTGATGTGAAGGTCTTTGTGCCCCATCTATGTTTCACTATGTTTCACTTCCCCATTACCTTACTTACAAAATTGTATTTTTTTCTGAAGGGGGAGAAAATACATTTATTCTTTATTTTCTAGTGCCTCTTGTTACCTTGAGATTATTTCTTTATTCATTCCTACTATTTTTCATGGACAAAGTTTGAAAATCTGATTTTACATGAGAGACTTCAAATATATTTGCCAAAGTCATTTTATCATGGTAGTTAAATCAATGGTACCTATTAGAGTTATTGTGATTTTTTTTTAAGGCAGTGTTCCTCATTACAAGGTGTCCAGATTTCAGGTCATGCATTGTGAAGTTTTTCACAATTCCTATATTCTGATGTCTGTCTCCTCATGGACAATTGCTCACCCAAACTTATCAAGCCTAAATTATCAAAATTATCAGAGTCAATGATATCAGAGCCATAGGAACCATTAACTCAGATCTGAGGCCTAAAGCTGTCTTCAAAGGAAATCTGTGGAACAATATCACTCTTCTAACACACACCACAGAACCAAGTTAAGCTTCATAATAGAAACAAGTCTCACTGTCCTAATGTTCACCAGCCCTGGGCAAGAATCTGTACCAAACCCTATCACAGAGAAAACAAAAGTGATTTTGCAATCATTAATGGTGTCCTTTTCTCAAAGGGAGCCCCTGCTGTTTACTTATTTTCTCTTTCAGAACTGTTTTATTTCTTCTTTCTGTGTTATTATTAGGCTAGCAGATCTGAGACATGGGAAAATGAAACCAAGTCAGTAATGTACGAAACAAGTGTATGCCAAGCACTGTAGCATTAAATAAAGCACACTTAACATTAGAAATATGTGCAGTGAAAGATTTTAACACACCTCTTATATTGTGTGGTTTCTATAAACTGAATTATAGAAAGGCCAAAAAGGGGAACAAATTAAATATTAGAACTTTGTTTAGTGTCAGTCAAAAAATATAACAAAAGATATACATTTAAGTAAAAGGCAAAGAGAGATTCTTTGAAGGATTATTTTCTATTGCATTTGAACAAATTCAAAGACTCATGAAGTATAATAGAGCTTGCAAAAATTATCAAAATGCCATACTAGTATTATAGACACACACTCGAGGCATCACATACACAGGAAAGACATCTTAATGTGGACTTTTTTTTTTAATGCTACACTATGCTGCTTATTACATTGGTGATCAATGTGTGGTTACTAATTCAAACTGTGTCTTAACTAGTTTAGGTCAGCATCTTCTGCTTCTTCAATGAAGTGTACTAAAATTCTAGACATTTATTTCAAAGCTTGTCACAAACTCACAAAAAATAAAAACACTCAAATCTTTTCAAAGTGTATAAGCTTGGAAAATGTGCAAAATACACCAGGCAAAAAGATTTATATTAGAACATGGACAAATGTTGAGTAACCATAAATATATAAATGCTAGTAAAATGGCTATGATCTATGCATTCAGCTTTTTTATTGTGTCAGGATTAAGAAGGGAACATTTATGATATCAGTTAGAATAACTTTTATGGTAAAAACCTTTTGAGCTCTGAGGTTCCAGAAGTTGAAGGTAAGCATGGAAAATTTTAGAAATAGCAGTCTGCATCTCACTAAGGTTCACTTCATGGGATGTTTTGGATTTGCCTTCTCTCTCTCTCTCTCTCTCTCTCTCTCTCTCTGTGCTGTGAATCATAGACATTTTATATCAAGAAACGGTTGGTATCTCTTTTCACAAAAACAATCTTGAAGGACTTCTAATTTCTATTTTTTTTTTTTTGAGGCTGTGCATGCCAGAATAAAAACAATTTCTGGTTCAAGGACTGACAAAAACGGTGTAACTAACAAATGAAAGCTTTTCACTTTCCCTAATGACCCTATGCTATCCAGAAACGTATTCGCTGAGCAAGTACTTATTAGGTAACAGGTGTGTGTAGGAAATTATCTAGGAAGCTGATATGTCCTCCACAGTATAAAAGATTAAAATGAGTTAAGAATATTTTATTTTCTACATAATTGAAATAAACCGAGAGTTAAATGTGGGTCTGTGCAGCCTCTCCACTTGACCTCTGTCAAAAGGCTGAACAGCTTTTGCTTCTGAGTAACAATACAGTCCATTTTCACAAAGACCATCATGGATTTCCCCTTCAGCTTATTTTCTGCTTTATGCTTTCTAAATAGCTCAGCTTTCAGTAACGTGGAGAATGTCGACATAAACGTAAATATTTCTACTACACAATTTATTCTGTTATTAAAAGAAACACCTACATATTCATTATCTTTGTCTCACACATTTCAAGATTCGATTCTAGGTTTCCATATAGTTGTTTTATAGTTAATATTTTCTCAGTTGCACATATTTGGAATACAGATGTGCATTTGTACATGTATTTTTAAGACACTCTTTTTAATTTCCTAAGTATTTTCATGGGCTTGGTTTAGCGGTGATATTCTGTAATTTTACATTATCTAGCCAGGTTACTGAACACATATGTACTTTTGCTGCTTGGAACTGCATTAGGCCAGAAGTCTTCCCTCTGAAGATACATGGAGGAATAGTTCCTTTATAGCCATAAAGGTTTGTTTTCTATTCCTGGCTTTTTTTTTTTTTTTCAAGAAAGTGAGTGAAGCAGGGAGCCGAAATAACTATGACTCCATAAAGCAGATGAGCTAGCTTATTAGTCTTTGACTAAAGATAATCAACTTATATGATCAGATCTTCAGTTTTACAGGTGATTCTGTCTGTCCATTCCACTCCCCCCATAAAGCACATTCCACATGTTTTGAAATTCCTATTCACAGATAAAATTGTGTGGTTCTGCACTCCCAATGAAATTTCAAATCTTTTTAATAGAACATCTTTTCTCCTTCAGCCCAACAAAAATAGATAAGGATTTTTAATTAAATATAAATTAATCTGATAGTTTTCTTAATTTTTTAAAAGCAGGTTACTTCAAATTGCTTTGGAAATTTTACAAGGTTTATAAATTAGGTAAAGAAAAAGGAAAATATTAGAGAAAGCTTTCACTCAAAGTAAATTTTTTTGGCATCAAAATATAAGAAATCAGGAAGTCCTGCCAAAATTCAAATGGGAGAAAGCCAATAGAACAAAATATCTTTTCGTTATATGTAGCCCCTAGCACACTGTAGTGGCTTAGGAGATGTTCATTTAGCTATAATTATAGCTATATGATATTATAATTATAGATAATTATATAATGATTATATAATTTATTATGATAATGAAAATGCCTCAGAGCTAGTGAACGAGTAATCACTGGGTTTAAGTCCTTGCTAGTGGTATCTCCATTTTTAACATGTTCTTTTTATTTCTATGTAATATTAATTATTCAAGAATGTTTCTAATAAAAGCAAAGGCAAGTAAAATAAAAGTTAAATTGCATGTTCTGTTCTCTGGCATGTAAATTTGTTTTACTGTGGTAAAATATTATGGAAATTCATAACACTTTACAGTTTTTTTGAGTTTCTACCTCAGTGCATAAATATATTCCCTTTGGTTTGGAACCATCACTAATTTTCAGAGAAGCTTTAGTCTTTCTTCCGATAATAGCTTTCTATTTTCTGTTTCCCAGACTCTGAAAACTACCATGCATGGATTTGTTAGCCGTTGGTCCATGACTTGGGGGAGTTTTCTTTCTATCATTTCTGTCATTTAATGTAATGTCACGGTCCATCTATGATGTATAATTATCATAGTTATCTTTCCTTTTAAAGTTAAATAATCTTCTCCTCTACCTATATGTTACACTCCGCACATGTCTCTCTTGGTGAACCCTTGGCATCCTTCCATCTTTTGATTGTGGCAAATAATGCTATCAGGAACAGATACATGTCTGTATAGAAACACATTTGAATAAACAAAAGTAGTATTGTAGATGTTATAAAAATAATTATGCTTTTTAATGCTTTTTAAATTAATTTATTCTTGTTACATCTCAATAGTTATCCCATCCCTTGTATCCTCCCATTCCTCCCTCCCTCCCATTTTCCCCTTACTCTCCTCCCCTATGACTGTGCCTGAGGGGGACCTCCTCCCCCTGTATATGCTCATAGGGTATCAAGTCTCTTCTTGGTAGCCTGCTATCCTTCCTCTGAGTGCCACCAGGTCTCCCCATCCAGGGGACATGGTCAAATATGAGGCAACAATGTACGTGTGAAAGTCATACCCCACTCTCCACTCAACTGTGGAGAATGTCCTGTCCATTGGCTAGATCTGGGTAGGGGTTTGAAGTTTATGGCCTGTATTGTCCTTGGCTGGTGCCATAGTTTGAGCAGGACCCCCGGGCCTAAAACTGCCTATCATATTGTTCTTCTTGTAGGTTTCTAGGACCCTCTGGATCCTTCTACTTTGCTAATACAGTAGGAAAGCATCAAAATATTTTCCATAGTGGGCACACACATGCAGTTGTGTACAGAAGTTGGGTTTTTCCAGTCTCCCCAACACTGAGCTTTCTTTGTTTTAAAGAGTTCATCATAATGTGTGTGAAGAAAAGAAGCCCCTCAATAGGTTTTTAATTTGCATTTTTTCAGGTAATTAGTCATGTCACTCAACACTTAATGTATGCATTTTTGGTTATTTATAATCCTTTCATGAATCTGAAAAAAAGTCAGGTATTGAAGTTATGTTTATAAAAGTGTTTGTTTCTCTTAGCTTGTTTCTTAGCCCAGCTATCACTAATTAATCAAGACTCTTTTATATTTGATTATAAGGCTTTACAAGATAATCTTGAGCAATTTTAGTCTGTTCTTAACTGTTTATGCTATTTTGCCTTACTCTCAGCAAACATCCCAGCAATACTTGGACTTTGTAACTTTCCACTGCTGCAGCTCTTTTCTTCTGATCTTCCTTGTACCTCTATCCCTGGCTGAATCCCCTACTTCCTCTTCTACCTCCACCTCCCCTGGCTGGCAGGAAGTCCAACCCTGGTCTCTCTCCTGTTCATTGATTGGCTGTAAGCTGCTTTATTGACATATCAGGGGAACAACATTTAAACAGTAAACAGAGCAGAATGTACACAACATTTAAACAGTAAAATTTCAGAACAAAGCTTGTAACCAGACTTGAAAGGTAAAGAAATCAGCATTTAAACTACATAGTACATTTATGCCTACAATCAGGATTTTGTACATTTCTGATTTGAGTTGTTTGATCCTTCTTGTTTCATTAGTCAATGTTACCTATCCGTTTGCCAATTATATTTATTTCTTTCAAAAAGCAAATCCTTATTTTCATTGACTTTTTTCTTTAATATTTTGGTTTGGTTTATATGTGCTCTGAAATCCTTCTTCCTCATGCCACCTCTGCACTCTGCTCATTTTTTTGCTAATTCCCTAAAGTATAATGCTGTTTTTGAGTTGAGGTCTTTTTTTAAAAAATAAGGATTTAATGTATATATTTATTTCTTATTAATTCTTACTTTGTTTAAGTCTCATAATTTTCAGACTATCATATTTTATTTTCCTTTTTTCAGACTATCAAATTTTAATTATCAAGAGAATTTAAGGTTCCCTTCAATTTGTTGTGTTATTTCTTACTTGGCCTAATTTTTTTCTCAAGGTGGTGGTCTTTAATTTGTACCTATTTTTTGCTGTTTGCTATTTTTCCTTTGATATTATAGTGTCATTCCACTCTGCTTAAAAAATAGAATTTGCATGATTTTAGTATTTAAATCTATTGAGATCCATTATGTAGCTAAACAAAATAGCTATTGGAGAAAATTTTCCTGTGTACTTGAGGATGATATGTCTTCTGTTATTGCCCCAAACTTATCTTCTAGGTCCCAAATCTCTAGTGCTCTTGTTCATTGATTATCAATGATCACTTACTTAGTAGTCACAACTGTTACTGAAAGTAGAATATAAAATTTTACTACTTTTTCTAAACTCTCTGGTTCTGCCCTTAATCCAGTCATTTTTAGGAGGTGTGGTGTCTGGTTCACATATGTTTCTAAAGATAGTGTTTTTCACGAAGATGTCATTCTTTTATAATTATAAAATACTCTTCTCTGTTGCATCTATTTTTATGTCATGTCAAATCTGTTTTCTCTGATGAAAGTATAGAAGGTTTTGCTTTGTCTTGGATAAAATTTGCATAGAATATTTTCCCATCATTTCATGAGTGGGTCTGACTCCTCGTCACCCAGATAACCCACAGAAAAACTCAGGGGACAGCCCACATTAGCCTTCATATTGGGAAGAACTACAGATATCCATGCAGCTTCAGGCTCTCACTGCCTCTCTGCTGCTTGCTGGATCTGGCACTTGGAGCAGACATACAGAGCTTAGTACTGGCACCAGACATAATACACATTAGCTATCTCTCAAGAAAGAGTGCAGGGTACCCAAGCACCTGTGGGATCTGGTCTCTCATAGCCCCCAGCTTCTTGCAGGCCTAGCCCAGCTGGGTCACAGAGCAGATAGGCAGAGCCCTGCCATCTCAAGAGGGCTGGTGGAGCATCCCAGCAGCTTGGAGTTCCAATTTCTGACAGCACCCCCACCAGCTGCTTACCAGCCGGACCCATCAGTAACATGGAGAATACAGGCAAAGCTGAATCCATGCACTGGCCACAATTTGCATTAGCTGCAATCCTATAAGCAACTTCAGGCCTTTGTCTGTCTCTACCCACACACCTGAAGCTAAGACACAAAGCAAACAACTTCTGGCTCTGATCTAACCCCTCTCATCTGCAGCTAATTGTCCTGATCCACCTAGGTCACAGAGCAGACAGGCAGATCAGAGACCTGTGCAGGGCACACCCTACATTAGCTGCTGTTCCATGAGCATCTTTGAGCTCTGATCTCTCTCTCTCTGTGCTGGCCTGTGGCTTACCAGCCTAACCAAACCAAGGCACAGAGCAGATAAGCAGAGTTGTGTCAACTAATGTAGAACACAGCAATAGCTTTGGGATCTGGTTCCCCTCAGCCCATCAGCTGCTTACCAGCCTGGCTCATTTGGGATACAGAGCAGATAGACAGAGCTGAGTCTGTTTCAAATCAAGACTCACATTTGCTGCCATCTCAAAAATGTCTGTGGGGCATCTGAGCAGATTCAACCTTGAATTTCTCATAGCTCCCCAGTTGCCTAATGGTTTAGGCCATCTGGAACACCTAGCAGATAGGCAGAGGCCTGCTATCTCAAAAAAGACTGTAGAGCACCTGAGCAGGTTTAGGTTTGGAAATCTAACAGCTCATTCCTCTCCTGCCTGACCTAACTGGGATACAGTCAGGGAATCCAGCTGAACTGAGCTGGGTAGAGGCTTTAGCACCCACTGTCCAACATTCTGAGGAGGCCTCCCAGGAGCCCTAGCAAACAAACTCTGGCTTTGAGCTCTCTTTACTTGCTCCCAACCTGACTGGACAATGTGGGACACAGACAGCAACATCAGTAGATGCCTAGAGGACAGCACAAGAATACTATCAACAAACTCTGAGCCATATACAAACACAAGTAGAAAACTTTAAATCTGAGGTTATGCAAATGATAGAAGCCTTGTAAGAGGAAAATAAATCGCTCTAAGAAACTCAGGAAAATCCATTCAAACAGATGAAGAAATCGAACAAATCCTATAAATAATTACAGGAAAATATATCCAAAGAGATGAAGGAATTGAATAAATCCTATAAAAAATTACAAGAAAACTCAATCAAATGGGAGCAAGTAATGAATAAGACTATTCAAGACCTAAAGAGGGAATTACAAGCAAAAAGAAAACAAAGGCTGCAATAATCTTAGAGTTGGAAAACACTTGATATCCTATGAGCATATAAAGGGGGAGGAAGTCCCCCTCAGGCACAGTCATAGGGGAGGGGAATAAGGGAAAAATGGTGGGAGGGAGGGAGGAATGGGAGGATACAAGGGATGGGATAACCATTGAGATGTAACAAGAATGAATTAATAAAAAATATATATAGTTAAAAAATGAAGAACAGGAATCATGACCATCAGCAACACCAACCAAATACAAGAGAGTCAGTTAGTCTGTGTCTTTTTATTGGAGAATTGAGACCATTGACGTTGAGAGATATTAATGTCCAGTGATTGCTAAGGCCCTTCATTTTTGGTATTTCAGAGGGGAGAAAATCCTATTGAGACTTTAGGGGTGAGAAGCCTAGGAGAATGAGGAAATAGAAGGATCCACAGGGTCTTGGAAAACTACAGGAGGGTCTGGGCCCTGGGATCCTCCTCAAACTATGGCACCAGCCAAGGAAAATATAGGCAGTAAACTTCGAACCCCTACCCAGTCTAGCCGATGGACAGGACATTCTCCACCGTTAAGTGGAGAAGGAGATCTGACTTTCACACAAACTCTGGTGCCCCATATTGGACCATGTCCCTTGGATGTGGAGGCCTGGTGGCACTCAGAGGAAAGATAATAATTCACCAAGAAGAGACTCGATACCCTAGGAGCATATACAGGGGGAGGAGGTCCCCCTCAGTCACAGACATAGGGGAAGGGAGTAGAGGGGGAAGCGGGAGGGAGGGAAGAAAGGGAGGATACAAGGGATGGGCTAACAATTGAGATGTAATATGAATAAATCAATAAAAAAATTAATAATGAAACAGGAGAGATCGCATACTACCAACTGAACAACATACCTGAAAGCCCTAGAACAAAAAGAAGCAGACACACAAAAGAGGAGTAGACAATGGAAATCATTAAACTCAAAGCTGAAATCAATAAATTGGAAGCAAGGAAAATCATTCAAAGAATCAATGAAATCAAGAGATGAGTCTTTGAGAAAATCAACAAGATTGACAAACCTTTAGCCAAACTAACTAAAATGCAGAGGAAGGATATTCGAATCAATAAAATCAGAAATGAAAACGAGGACATAACAACAGACACTGAAGAAATCCAAAGAATCATCAGGTCTTAATTCAAAAGTCTACATGCCACATAATATGAAAACCTAAATGAAATGGACAATTTTCTTGATACTTACCAACTACCAAAATTGAATCAAGATCAGGTAAACAAACTGAATAGTCCTATCAAACCTGAGGAAATAGAAGCAGTCATCAAAAGTCTCCAAAGAAACAAAAACCAAATCCCAGGGCCAGATGGAATCAGTGCAGAATTCTACCAGACCTCCAGAAAAGAGATAACACCAATTCTTTTCAAACTATTCTGTCAAAAAGAAAGAGAAGGAACATTACCAAACTCATCCTATGAGGCCACAGTCACCTTGATACTTAAACCACAGAAAGACTAAAAAAGAAAGAGAATTTAAGACCAATTTCTATTATGAACATTGATGCCAAAATACACAATGAAATACTCACAAATTGAATTCAAGAACACATTGAAACTATCATTCACCATGACCAAGTAGGCTTCCTTCCAGGCATGCAGGGGTGGTTCAATATACGGAAATACATCAATGTATTTCAACATATAAACAAACAGAAAGGATAAAAACCACATGATCATCTTCTTAGATGCTGAAAAAGCATTTGACAAAATCCAACACCCATTCATGTTTAAAGTTTTGGAGAGATCAGGGATACAAGGCACATACCTAAACTAATAAAGGCAATATACAGCAAGCCTATAGCCAACATCAAACTAAATGGAGAGAAATTTAAATCAATTCCACTGAAATCAGGGACAAGACAAGGCTGTCCACTCTCTCTGTATCTCTTTGACATATTACTCAAAGTCCTAGCTAGAGTAATAAGACAACTAATGTAGATCAAGGAGATACAAACAGGGAAAGAAGAAGTTACACATCAACTAATGTTGTGATAGTACGTCAGTGACCCCAAAAAGTCTATCAAGGAACTCCTACAGCTGATAAACACCTTCAGCAAAGATTCTGGATACAAAATCAACTAAAAAAATCAGTAGCCCTCCTGCATACAAATGACAAACAGACTGAGAAAGAAGTCAGGGAAACTACATCTTTTGTAATAGCCTCAAATAATATAAAATACATTGGTGTAAGTCTAACCAAGAAAGTGAAAGATTTGTATGAAAAAACTTCAAATCTCTGAAGAAAGAATTTGAAAATTTCAGATGATGGAAAGATCTCCCATGCTCATGGATTGGGAGAATCAGCATACTAAAAATGACCATCTTACCAAAAGTAATTTACAGATTCAATGCAATTCCCACCAAAATATTCACATAATTCTTTACTGACATTGAAAGATAAATTCTCAACTTCAAGTGGAGAAACAAAAAAACCCAGAATAGCTAAAACAATCTTGTAAAATAAAAAATCCTCTGGAGGAATCTCCATCTTGGATTTCAAGATACACTATAGAGAAACTGTAATAAGAGCATGGTCCTGGCATAGAAATAGCCTGGTTGATCAATGGAATTGAATAGAAGACCCAGAAATAAACCCACACATTTATGGACAATGATTTTTAATAAAGAAGCCAAATCCATACAATGGAAAAAAGGTAGCATCTTCAACAAATGGTACAGTTCTAATTGGATGACTACATGTAGAAAAATGAAAATAGATACATATCTCGCACACTGCCCAAAATTAAAGTTCAAATAGATTAAATATGTCAACATGAAATCAGACACACTAAATCTGTTAGAAGAAAAAGTGGAGAAGAGTCTTAAGCTCAGTGGCACAGGAGACAACTTCTTGAACAAAACACCAACAGCTCAGTCCCTAAGATTAACCATTAATAAACGGAACCACATAAAACTGAAAGTCTTCTGTAAGGTGAGGGACAATGTCAACAATACAAAAGGCTACAGACTGGGAAAAAACTTCACCAACCCTACATCTCACAAAGGGCTAATATCCAAAATATATGAAGAACTCAGTAACACCACCAAGCCAAATAATCCAATTAAAAAATAGGGTACAGATTTAAACAGAGAATTCTCAACAGAGGAATATCAAATGGCTGAAAAACACTTAGAAAAATGCTCAACATCCTAGTAACCAGGGAAATGCAACTCAAAACAAATCTGAGAATCCGTCTTACATCTAACCAAATGGCTAAGATAAAAAATATCTCAGGTGACGACACATGTTGGTGAGGATGTGGAGAAGGGAACATTGCTTCATTGCTGGTGCAAGTGCAAACTTGTATTTCCTTTGGAAATCAATATGGAGCATTCTCAAGAAATTGGGAATAATTCTACCTCAAGACCCAGCCATACCACTTCTGGTAATATACTTGAAAGATGCTCCACCATACAACAAAGACTTTTGCTCAGCTATGTTCATAGCAGCTTTGTTTGTAATAACCAGAACCTGGAAACAACCTAAGTGTCCCTCAAGTGAAGAATGGATAGAGACTATGGTACATTTACACACTGGAGTTCACAATTCAGTTATTAAAAACAAGGAAATCTTGACTCTGACAGGCAAATGAATGGAACTAGAAAAGATCATCCTGAGTGAGTTTACCCAGACCCAGAAAGACATGTATGGTATATACTCACTCATAGGCAGATATATTAGCCACCTAATGCAGGATAACTACACTACAACACAGTGACTGAAACATCAACCAAGGACCATGTATGATGTGAACCTAGACCCACTGCTCAGATGTAGTAGCACAGTCTCCTTGTGGATCCCACAATGTGGAGAGTAGGGACTACTTCAGACATGTATTCTGGCCACCAAACTTTGATCACTTCCCCTTGTCAGGGCAGCCTTCAGAGAAAGCGGTAACAGGTAGTACAGATGAGACTTGATAGGCTGAGGTCAGATGTTATGGGAGGAGGTCTACCCTTTCTGAGGACTAGGGGAGGGAGGTAAATGGGATGAGGGAAGAAGGGAACATCTCGAGGGAATAAGGTAGGGCGATAAATTTGGGATGTGAAGAATTTAAACTGCAGAACAAGCAGGTAACTTATATTGCTAATCCCACTGTAGGGGAATATCTCTGAGACTGACTGGGACATTAATGTCTATTCATAGAAAATGTTTCTTGCCACAGAACTCCTATAAATTGTAATTAGATGCCATTCTTCCTATGATATGAATGAAGATTTACAAATGTCTTCTTTTATGCTCATACGAAGAGCAGAAAACCAGACTTAATTGTTCTGTGCATCCCACACACCTTATATAGTTATAATTTTAGGACTGTATAATGTGTATGATAAATTGTATGCTTTCAGAACAGAAGAACCAGACACTGACACTGGATCAGACTTGAGAGGATGCATTCCTCTCCACATGCTGGACAGTAACATCCTCTATCCTTCATGTTCCAGCAACCAATGCTTCAGTTTCTGTTCCTCACTAGAACAAGATATCTCCCAGGACACCTTCAAAGAAAAGTTCCAATCCCAATTGGTCCAGCATTTCAGACTGTCCCCACCGAGGGTTCTAATACAGCCTAGAAAATTCTTAATATTTAGAAACTGGACCACAAACACTATTCCTAGCTTGTTCACGTTTTTCCCCAGTTTTATTTGGGCCCCTTCAAAGGTATTATTTGTCCCAAATCATCTGGAAGAAACTTCAAGAGAATGATACCCCATTTCCTTTAAGGGGGATCAGGTAGGTTTTTGGTTGCTTCCTTGGCCTCTAGAGGGTTATTTTCAATGGGAGTTGGTTATTAGTAATTATTTGTCTTATTTAGAGAGAAAACAAGGTTGGACTCAGGGATGTCTCTCTTTTCCTTTATCTCCCATTCTTAGATATGATAGGGGTTGAAAAGAAAGAAGGGGAAAATAGAAATATAGGGAAGAGAGAACAAAAAGTAGCCTAGTGAATCTACTCATCAACTTAAGGCCTCAGTTGTCACTAACAAGGACATTTTTAATTCACTGGTATAGAATTTTGTATATAGATGCAAAATCAGTTTAATTTTAGATTCAGTGGTATAGAATTCAGATGTAAGATTATTCTTCACACATTATATGTATTTCTAATCTAATATGAGATATTTCACTCATATAACTCAATTATAATACGTTTTACTTGAAATACTTTGAAAGGACTGTTGAAGTCTGTTTAGAATAAATAAGTTATACAAGTTACTTTGTAGTTGATCAAATTATGGTCACATAAATTAATAGTCTATTTTTATCACAAGAATATACATCTTAAGCACAACAGATAGATATGAATCTATAGATAAATAAGTAAAATAGAGAAGATCTTCAAAACGTCAGGCGCATACAGAATTTGGCATTTGAAGTGTTTTTATTATTTTAAAGATTCACTGACAAGAAGACAGGCTATCTCCTGGCAACATGCAGCCTACCTCAAAGATGATAAAGAGGACCAAAGAACCTCGTTATGGAGATGGCTTCAAAAGTGGCAAACAAGCCACTGGCAAATGGTCTTCATTTCTACCATTGACAGAATTCTGCCTAAAAACAAGGACATGCTTGGATGCAGGCAGAGTTAACAGCCAAACTCTGGCAAGACAGGGTAAGCAAGTCCTCATTAGTTCCTACTGCACAAATATGTCTGTCAGATATACTGGGGACCTGAAGGCTGAAGATGATACTCCAAGATTATAGAGACTTTTGGGTGACTATTCAGGTAGCAAATTGTCTCTGTCATCTTCTCATTTGGAAAGCTACTAACCTGCACTCCTGGTACACTCAGGTAATCTATTTTATTCCTTCTCAAGTCTCTGATGTGGTTGAAGATCAGATAGTTAAGTTTTACAAAGACGTTTAATTGTGGAGGAGTTAAGATGTTGTTAGGTCTAGATAGATATTTTAAGTTAATAATGACAAGATTTACATTCAGAATTTTAGATGCACCAAGATAGGAAAGATGTTTCTTTCCGAGTCTGTCAAATACAAATAGCCAAAACACTAAAAATGTAACATTTATGTAATTCCTGATTGTGTAATGGTTCTTCTTGCTATAGTTAGTTTATCATATATATATATATCTGTGAGTGTGTATGTGTGTGTGATAAATGATATATGTAAAAATAAAAAAGTTTAACAAAAACAAACAAAAAACCTAAAATAAATCTTATATAGACTACATGCTATCATGTTGTCATTTTATTCTGACAGCATGTTTTATTGACTGGGGAGCTGAAAAACTATACTCTTAACAATTACTGATATCATAACAATGTTTATTGCCCTCGTTTGTCTTTTTGTGTGCCTTATAGTTCACTTGTTTTTCATTTCCAGTATTACTGCCTTCATTTTATATATTTTATTATTAATAATATTAATATCATTACTAGACTCTCTATATAACCATTTCTACATAGTTTACATTTTGTACAACTTTGTACTCTTGTGACTACTGATATTTTCTTATAATATATTTAAATTTCATTTTTATAAATATTTATTTTTACTTTTCCCTTGTAGGCATGTTTGAGTGATTTCATGTGTTTATGCCCATTAAGGTCTGAAGAGGGCATATGATCCCCTGGAGCTAGAGTTACAGGCAGTCAAGCACTGCAGAGTATGAGATCTGAAAAACACAAGCAACCTTACCTGCATGTCTTCAGGTCCAACTTTCCTCTATTCAGACTGCTCCTAAGAGAGATCACAATGTACTTACATCTACTGCTTAGATCGAACTGCAAAGGCCTTCCAGAGAACAGACAAAGAAGATAGTCACATTTGGAACTGTAGCAACAATGGCAGCATTGCCAGATATTTTAGGACATGGGTTTATTTTTAGCCATCTTACCAGTACAGTGATCAATCTTACTTTTAGCTTAGCAAACATGAAGTATTGTGAGTTGTGTGACAATCTGGCACACTGCTGTATCCAGCAGTAATTTGGCATGGATGGTTAGGTTAGTCATCTGAACAGTGAAGCCAGATGCTTCTATTGATGGGTCATTTTTGTTCCTATGAGCAACACTGTATAACTTCTTAATATCAAAGCTCATGCAAGCACTAAAAGAAAACTTCTCTGAAAGATTCATATGGCTGGAGCTAAAATGACCAACATTCTGAGTTTGAGAACAAAATTACATTTCTACCAGTATAGTAACAATCTCAAAGATTTCATAGGTCTGTGGTCGAGGGAAAGGCGGCACAGTTATTAAGTAGAAATTCATATAAATGATGAGGCATTTAGCAAGTTCTATTTTTCTCCTTTTATTAAAAACAGATATTTATCTCACATAACATATCCTGATTACAGTTTCACTGTTCTCTGCTCCTTCCTGCTTCTCACCAAATTTCCTACCATCCAGAGCTACCTCATTTTTCTCTTCCTCATTAGAAAACAAACAAATTTCTATGGAATGACAATTTTATATAATAAATGTAATATGAAAAGAGTTATAATATAATATACAAGCAAACAACAAGAAGAAAAATCTTAACCCATCAGAATTGGGGAAAATAAACAATCAAAAGCAAAAGAGTCCAAAAGAAGGCACAAGAAACAGAGAACTTCTGGTTCTTTTCTTCAAATTACCTTTAACTTAAAAAAAAAAGGTTGGAATTTATTTATCTATTCTTTGTGAGTTCCATATATGTATAAAACAAATTTTGATCATATCCATCCCTATTCTAGCTTCCCACAGATCCTTCCAAGTCCGTCCTATTCCATTGTTTTTGTCTTGATAACTCACTCAGTCCAATTAATGCTGCCTGTATATGCATTGGCATAGGACCATCTACCAGAGCATGCACAATCTATCATGGGCACTGCATCTTACAAAACTGGCTCTCCTTTCCCATGAAGACATCAATCGCTCATAGGATGAAAGGGTAGGGCTTTCTCACATCTATAATAGGACACCAGTAAATTTCCTCTTGCAGAGTCCTTGTGCATATAGCCATGGTTGTTGTTAGTTTATGAATGCAAACACTCTTTCATACGCATTAGATACTATGTAGCAGAAATCTTCAGCCTGTCTATCATAAGCTTTTTGTGCCTTCTTTCATAATGTTCCCTGAGTTTTTTTAGAAGCTGTTAATGTAGATAATGGCTTCCTTAGGTATTTCCACATTTCACTTCTAGCAGTAGGATGGAGTTTTGGAATCCATTTTGTCAAACCGCTATTAGTTGCTTCATATCTTGCATACAAACCTGAAGGAACATGCTCATCAGTTTGGAAAACACAGCTTTAAATTCACTAACCCCAAAAGCAACCATAAGGATAGAAATTTCAGTCTGAGATAAGCCTACAATTACATTGCTGATATTTTTTGTAACCTTGAGGCATTGAGACAACAGAAACACAATATTTGCTAGCCCTAAATTTCTACAAGACAATGTTATTGTTCAGCTTTCATTTAAACATAGGATGACTGGGGGACATTTCCTCATTTCAGCTTGCTTCTATTCAATATTCTCAATGGTTACTTTTTCTTCCTCTCTATGCTTGCACATCAAATGGCCATTGATCATGAACTTATGTAGTCTACATATTTGGTGATGACAATCTCCAAGTGAGTATTTTCCTTTTATTGATTTCCCCTCATCATCTCACTTTGTAGCCTTGTATGGCCTCAAACTCAGTAAGTAGACTCATAAAACATTTCTTAAAATAAAGGATCAGATCGGACCCAAGAAATCTTAGTATTCTTGTGTGTATTCTTCTGATTCTTCTCCTACTGAATTGCCATGCCTAACTTTGATATGGAAGTTTTTGCTTTGTCTTATTATTTGTTATTTTTGTCATGTTTAATTGTTGTAGCATAGAAGCCTTCTCTTTTCTTATAAAAGACACAAAGGGAATGGATCTGCAAGACAGGAGAGTTAGGGAGGAACTGGAAAGAGTAGAGGGATGGGGAACTACAATCAGGAAACACTGTAAAGGAAAAGAAGTCTATTTTCAACTAAAAATGAATTTTTTTTCTTAACAAAAAAAAGAGGGTGGTGAAGAAAAATTTCAAACTATAAAAAATTTGTGAACACTATCAGACATTTTTCTAAGCAATAATTTTACTAATTTGTGTAAAAGTCTATAGTTGTTTAGATAGCCTAACAACTCCTGTCACAGAAAGACTTTGTCTAAAAATTATGAAAGAAAAGAAAATATATATTAAGAATATATATTAAGAATATCATGTTAGTGATGAGCTTATAAAAACAAGAGCAGTAGACAAATATACTAATTAAAAATGTTGTATGTGCCAAATAAAACATGCAGTATGGGGAAACCAGACAGATTGCCTCTTAAAGAGAAATGGATCTTCCTCATGGATTGATTTTGAGCAGCTAGAGAGAGAAAAAGGTTCACAGGGAGACAGAAAAGGAGGCTCTGAAGGTGGTATTGATTCTGGAAAAGATAATGCATCTTGTTCACACAGATTGACTTGTAAGTAAGGGAAGATGTCCAAGTAGAATATAAGACGTAGCACTCTCATCCTAAAGAAAATAAGAACAGGCTTGTACTTGAAGTCAAGGACCACAAGTTCTCAGTAATAAATGCTGGACACAATGGATTGTTTACATTTATTTTATCATATGATTGCTGAATGGGTATTAAGTAGAAAAGATAAACTGGCTTTCAGATACATGTGATTACTTGACTCAAAGGAAGTAATATACTACAAAAATCAAATATTCTTCAGTGCTTGGCTGTGGCATCACATGTATTTTCTAAATAAGAAGAGACAGAGGCAAAAAAAAATCATGAGCATCAAGCTAGCTTGGTAAGTAAAATGCATCCCTTTCTAAAAAATATAAATACAATAAGACATTACTTATTGTGAACAATATATATCATTTAGTAATTATGTTATTTTTCTTCATGTGAACTATATATTAATATGTATAGATAAATATTTTATTCTATTTCAACTATAAGCCATTACTTAATAGAGATTAATTATTTAAAATTTATTCACTTTACATCCCGATTGAAGCCACATCCCTCCTCTCTTCTTAGTCTCACCCTCACTCCCTCATCCCTCCTCCTCCTCCTCCTCTCCACTAGTCCTCAGAAAGAAGGAGCCCTCCTCCTCCTCTATGCTCTGTCCCTAGCCAATCAAGTCTAATATGGCTTGCCTGCATCCTCCTCCTCTGTTGCCTAGCAAGGCCGTCCTGCCAGGTTGACCTTGATATGACTGCAGATTCTCACATAAGATATTTTTTCATCTATTTTCTTATTTTGTGTTTGATTGTAAGTTTATTTATTTATTCACTTTATATGCTGATTGCAGACCCCCTTCTTTCCTTCTAGTCCCCCAGTCCCACACATCTCTACTATTTTCCCCTCTCCTTCTTTCAGCGAGAGGGGGAGGTCTTCCATGGGTACCAACTCACCCCGGCACATTAAGTCGCTGCAGGACTAGATGCATCCTCTTCCACTTAGGGCAGACAAGGCAGCCCATTTAGGGCAGTGGGGTCCAAACGCAACCAACAGATTCAGAGAGGGCCATGGCTCCAGTGGCTAAGGGATCCATATGAAGATCTGCTACATTTATGTAGAAAGCCTAGGATCAGTCCATGCATGTTCTGTGCATTGTGGTTCAGTCTCTGTGAGCCACCATGCAGACTCTATGATCTTTCAGCTTTGCAATGTTTAATCTGTGTAGATAGGAACCGTGAAAACAAAAGATCCCTATTACTTTAATACCTGTGTCAGAAAACAGCTCCTCACGAAGAAAAGTGCAACACCTTTGCTAGCCATCTTCTATGTTATCTTTTCCTCATGTCCCTGACACCACAGCTGATGTTATTATAACAATCAAATCAGAATGAGTCTTTGTTACACTAAAGCCTCATGTTACACAGCTACAATGTGAAGGTTTGGAGACCCTACATGCTTATAATAAAACAAATATTTATTGTTATTTGCCAGAGAAAGACTGTTTTCCTCAGAGTACCAGTTTAGAGAAAAAGACATACAAATGGTTTAAAAAGAATAATTCCTGCTATTATTGCCTCTCATAATTTACGTTTCATGGCTAAAATTAATATGTAATTGCAAATGTCTCCACACATTTTGATAATTTGATTAATGCTTAAGCACATGTGCGTTTTAAATCATATTGTAAAAATAACTATTTTCACAGATTAAAATAACAATAGAAAATAAGCATGATACATAATTTGTGTTCTAAAATGTGAGTCTGTTTTAGATCTAAGCATAAAATCACATTTTGTCTGTTAATCTAGATGAACAAATTCAAGGCTAAAGTTATTTTTAAAGTTTTGAAGAATTGAAAGACAAAGAATTTGTGTTTTACACAAGTAGTGAGTAGTCAGAAAGACATTAGATTAAAAACACACTCTCTCTTCCCCTCTTCTCCTCCCCTCCCCTCTTCTCCTTCCCTCCCCTCTTCTTCTTCCCTCCCCTCTTCTCCTTCCCTCCCCTCTTCTCCTTCCCTCCCC
>OU015752.1:16226270-16275950 GCA_907169655.1 Acomys percivali
CTCCTTCCCTCCCCTCTTCTCCTTCCCTCCCCTCTTCTCCTTCCCTCACCTCTTCTCCTTCCCTCCCCACTTCCCCTCTTCTCCTCTTCTCTCCCTTCATTTTATTTTAGACAGTTTAATACAGTCCAATCCGGCCTCACAATGGCTATGCAGACTCCTGGCCACCCTGCCTCTACTAGCTGGCTATTGGATGACAGATATTGGTCATCACATCTGACTTAACATTGTCAATGATGATATTATTAGCTTTTTGTAGATGTAGAAATGAATACCCTAGACATCTTTCATCTTAAATATCATAGGTATATAATTTGAACGTGATTTCTACATGATTTGAGGAATTATTCAGTCTTATTTTACATTAGTTTCAAAAGGTCAGAGTGAATGTGCCTCAATTTGATAAATAAATGAAATGAGAATTATATCAGTACTGCTTATGGCCATAGATTTTCATAAATAGATTAGGGAAGAAAACAAAAACTATGATCAGATAAGCACAGAGGTCTAATTAAAACTGTGAGACAAGGAAATTACAAGTTACAGTAGTGGAGCAGAAGAGACACCAAATACCCACAGAAGCAAATCTATGTTCAACAAAAGAAATGTGGTCTAGGTAACAAGTGCCCTGATTCTATTGCTAATCAGCAAGCTATCACACACATAACACACACACACAAAAAAAAAAAAAAAAGAAAGAAAGAAAAAAAAATAAACAAAAGTCTCAAACCCAAAAACAACAAAAACCAAATCAAAATCAAAAGCAAATCCCCAAACAACAACAAAAGACCCAAACAAAGAGGCCTGGAGAGATGGCTCAGTGGGTAAGAGCACTGCCTGCTCTTCCAGTGATCCTGAGTTCAATTCCCAACAACCACATGGTGGCTCACAACCAGCCATACTGGACGCCCTCTTCCGGCATGGAGATATACATGCAGATAGAGCACTGATAAAACCTTAAAATAATTAAAAAAAAAGACCCAAACAAAGAAAACAACAACAAACCTGTAGTAAACAGTATCTAATTGTTATAGATAACATGATTTTGAAATTCTAATAGAAGTAAGCTGACTTTCTGTTCCAGGACAGTCAGACCCCGAGAATGATGGACTTCAGAATACTTTAATCTGTTTCAATTAAGTAATGTTCATTGCAAGAAAACTGGGAAGACTGTAGTTTTCTTTCACCATTTTTTCTCTAATATAAAATCTATCACAACTGGCAAAGATGGAAAGAGATTATATTTCCTTATCAAGTAGAATACTATGTTCTGTCTCATGATTATATAAATTGTCATACTGTAATAAGCATGATTGACCCATGCATAAAAGCATCCCGTTTTACTTTCTGTAGCTTTGGTCAATGGAAAATCACTAAATAATTATAAGTTATTGATCTCAAAATGATGATATTAAATCATCTTAATCTATTGCCTTAGAGTGATATGCCCATGAGTGCATCATAGTATTATTGGTAAGTGGTTACCAACCACTTTCTATTGAATTTAAGGCCCACCATGGAAGAGGAAATGAACACATAGTACTGTAAACACTAGCCAAAAACTCATGGTTGGGGAGCCAGGAGCCTCATGAGAGAAGCTAATATTGTTATTCTATGAAACGGATGTGGTAGCACACTGCCCTTTAACTTCATATTTATGTGTACATTAGTTTGTCTCTCAGACCTCATCGAAGAGATTTCTCCACAAATTTATGGTGGTAAATGAAAAAAAAAAAAAACTTAACTGATCACAGTGCAGACAATAAGTGTCAATAGAGTTACAACTGGGATATTTGTAACCTTCTCCATCTAAGGTTCAGAAAGCATTACAAAACAGTGGTCACACAAGTATTATAAGAACCAGATGTCTGGGAGGAGAGAGAGGAAACACTGCATTCTAGGCCTGACAAGACTAGTGTATTCATAAATGTATGGCCAGCCGTGTGTGTTCACAGCAGATAAATCTACTCACCATTCTAACATAAAATGGCAAGAAATCATGAACCCACTCTAACTGAGGGACTATAACAGGTGACAGCTTCCAGAGGCAAGAGAATTAGATATCTTTAGGTAAGTCCCTGTTAAATGGTCCCTAAACCCAGAGTATAGGCAGGACAAATTAGACACAATGGGATATTAAAGAGAGAGAGAGAGAGAGAGAGAGAGAGAGAGAGAGAGAGAGAGAGAAGAGAACATGGCATTTGTGTGTAGGGTGGATCTGAGAGAAGTCAGAAGGTTTACTGGGAAGTGAATATGAGAGAAAGGTATAAAATTCTCAAAAAGAATTAAAAAATTTTAAAACTAAACTTAATGTTCAAGATTAGTTTTATGTATATTTAATTTATATATAATAAAATTTACATTTGTCCTGTGTACAATGCAAACACTTTGACATGTTCATAAATCTATGCAAGTTACTACTATTTAATACAAAAATGTGCTCCCCCAAGCTAAGAGGTTGCTTCATATACACTAGCATCATTATTATACATTTCATTTGAAATCTAGACCCTGAAAGTTTTCTTTGTTGCTTTATTTTGAGTTTTTTAAAATATAATAATATAACATATGTTTTCCAAGTCTACGTTTTTTAAAAATTTTTCACCTAACATGTTTACAAAGGTCATTATTTTGTTCTCTCATAGATGAGGAGACAACTGATATATATATATATATTTAATTTTGGATACAATTGAATACTTACTATTCACCCCATGGCAGGCCAATTAAAAATAAAGGAGTAAATGCTGAAGCAAGGAAATAAATTTTATTTGAAAACGTAGGTAGATAGAAAAATGGGGTCTCTTAGTGAAAAGTCTATCTCCCTTGAAATTTAATTTGATAGTGACACATGTTGGTAGTGGATAGGTGCTCACAGAAAATTGATTCCAATTTGTAGTTGGTGAATGTTGATCAGAAACAGGTATCCTTAACAGATAGCATGATACATAGTGTTCAAGTCATTATAACTTATAGAAAACCCAGTCAGTAAGCCCTCTTTGATTACTTCCATCCCAGTATGAAATAATGCCTCTCTGTGGTTTTGATTTGAACGCCTCCATTTACTAATGATTTTGAATAGTATGACAATGTTTATCATCCATTTGAACATTTTTAGAAAAGATCTATGCAAATTGTTTTGTCCAACTTTAATTGGATCTTGTTAATTACTCCCTAATTGAGTTCTGTTTAATTGGGTGCTATTCAGAGTACTATTATTTCACTTTATTGAGTGGGCCTATTTAAAACACAATATTTTTACTTTTTATAGTGTGAAATTTAGAACTTTAGTCAAAAATTTCAGGACATTTTGAAAGTATTCTAAGAAGAGTTCTGATTTCTTTTGGGGGGTGTGTGTATACTCTGTTGTCCTACCATCATAATATGAAAAGGCATGTCCCCACTCACTTTGAAATCTTCTCAAAATTCAGTTTAGTATTGTAATGAGAGGATTTACTTGACTCTTAATTCTATTTAATTCGTGCATTTTCTGTTATTATGGCAGTACCACACTGGTATGATGATTCCAGCTGTGTTTTTAATTGGGAACTCTGAAACATCCTAGTTTGGTCTCTCACTCTGAGATATTTTTAGTTATTTGTATCCCTTCATTTACATATGAATTTTAGGATCCACTTGTTGATTTCTCTGGGTTATCTTCCTAGCTGAGTTCACAGCTGAATCAAATTTATACTTTAATTTGGTGCGTATTACCACTTTTACTATATCTATGCTTCTAATCCTTCAACGTAGCATTCATTCTCATTTGCTTACGATATCTTTGATACTTTCTTTGGTCATCTGAAGATTTAAACTTCCTTTTTAAAAATTTTTATTGAATATTGTAAAATATACATTTATATTATTACACATATATACAATAAAATGCCTTCAGTAAGAAGAACCACACAACTATCAGGAATTATATTAATGTTACATTCATAGTGTTTTGGCTATTTGTATTTTGCATTAATGAAGAAAGCATCTCTCCTATCTTGGTGAGTCTAAAATTCTGAATGTAAATCCATATCTATCATATCTCCTCATTATCAACTTAAAACATCTATCTAGATCTAAAAACATCATAACCCATAAACAACTAAGCTTAATTATAAAACTAAACTATCTGATTTTCCTTTGATCATTGTCTTTAAGTTCTTTATTTATTGTGATTCTATGAACTTATTTGTTTTTTTTTTTTTTTCAAATAAATTCACTATGGGGGTTTGATCATTTCTTATGTGCAGAGTTATAGTGTATTTTTGTTTATTGAGCTTATATCCCATAACCTTTGTAAATTGATTAATTATCTGTATTCTTAGTGTTGCTAACTTCACAAAATCTAGAATAATCTAGGAGAGGGTTCTTGGGTTGCTATGAAAGTTTGTATAGATAGTATTAATTCATATTAGAAGAACCATCTTGGAGAAGGTGGCATCTTTTCCTGGGCAGCATACCTTGTACTGTATAAAATGGATAAATGACGTTTAACACTAGAGCATATTTATTTTTCTTTGTTTCTTGAGTGGATATAGTTTGACCACTTGTTTCAAGTTCCTTTTGTTTTGTTTTGTTTTCAAGACAGGGTCTCTCTATGTAACAGCCTTGGCCGTAGAGGGTCTGTACCTATAACCCTCAGACATAAAACTTTCATTTTTAAAAGTTACTTTTGTCAGTCTATGACAGAAACAGGCAAACAAACTAAAATATTTGGTCTAGACATTTTGTCTCAATTTGATGAATTCCTTTGGATATTATGTTCTTAAGCAAAAGGAAAATACTTGCTAGTGTGCATGTGTATGTATGTTTGCATATATTCATGGCATGTGTGCACACATATGTATATATATATGTATGTATGTGTACATGTATTAATATAATTAACATTCTTAGAGCTCAGATTTTCAGGTGAAAAGATAAACCATTTTACCCTAATTTGTAGTTTCTGGCATTCTTTCTTTCTTTCTTTTTTTATACTATGTTTCTTTTTTTAACATATACATTTATATTATATATTATAATATATAGTATGTATATATAACATATATAATATTATACATATTATATTATGTTATATATATTACATATGTATATACATAATATATTACATATATATTATATTATTATATATGGGTAAAATATACTACATACAGTAGGAAGAACCACGAGAAAATCATGAATTATATAAATGTTACACTCATAGTGTTTTGGCTATTTTTATTTGGCAAACTTGAAGTAAACATATTTCTTTTACTTCTATTTCAAAGTCTTCCATTATTTGAATGTTTAGGTCCCTGATGTTTCCCACAAATCTTTGATGACCTGCTTTCCATACTATGTTCTTTACATTTAGTATTTCTTTATTCTTTTTTTTTTCTTATAGAATACTTGATAATGTGTCTTTTCAGCAAATGCCAAGGGAAAAGGCTCCTTGCAGTGAAAACTCTTTTACATGAACAGGTAACTAAGGTAAGCCCCTACTATATTTCTAGGTAATTTTGGCAAGTTTTAATGAGTATAGTACACTAAAATTGGTGCTTTTCTAGACTCTCTCCTCACTGGCTACCCTGCTGGTGTTCATCCTGACTATAGATCTGAAAGAGCTGTTTCCAAGACTTCCTTGGAGATCAACATAAGAGGATGTGCCAAGAACAATTGCTTTTATCTATCTTCTTATAGATCCTTTTCTTTTATTCTTCTCATGCATTACATCCTTACCACAGTTTCCTCTCTTTCCTCTCCTCCCAATTCCTCCCACCACCTCCACTCTCTCTCCCGGATTCACTCCTCCATTTCCCAGGGATAACCAATGAATATGGTCTAATAAGTTACAACGAGACTAGGCACAAACTCTGTTATTACAGCTGAGTGAGGCAAGCCAGGAGGAGGAAAAGGGTCCCATGCCCAGGAAACATAGTAACAGATACTCCCTGTCTCCAACTGTTAGGAGTTCTATAAGAGCATCAAGCTACACAATCATAAGGTATATGCAGACCCATATAGGCTCTCCGATTCTTGCTTCAGTATTTGTGAGCCCCTGTGACCCCTGCTTAGTTGATTCTCTGGGCCATGTTCTTCTGGTGTCCTGGAGGGCTCTGGCTCCTACAATACTTCATCCCACTCTTTTTTCTGGGTTCCCCTGGTTCTGCCTGTTGTTTGGCCATGGGTCTCTGCATATGCTCCTATCAGTTGCTGGATGACATCCCTTTAATGACAATTATGCCGCTCATTGATCTATGAGTATAGCACAATATCATTAAAAATCATTTCATACTTTTCTTGCCAGTTGCATTCTTTTTCTTGAATAATTTTTTTTATTTGAAAGATGTTCTTAACTTTCAAATTGTAAGAAAAATAATTTTGACAAGCTTCATGGTATGCTTATTGCCTCACGCAGTAGATCTTTTTAGAGTTTTTCAATGGTGAAGGTGAAAACAGCATTGCACAAATCAACCTTCACATTTTAAAAAGAAAAGACCTAATTCATTCATTTTATTTAATGTTTTAGGATCCTAATTACTCATATCTGTTTCATTTTAAAATTTTTATGTAAAGTAGTTGCAACTGTTGTAAGATTATATAAAACAAGGTTTCCCATGGAGTCTCTTTTTAAGAGAAAAAAAAACATTACAGCATTGTTAGTAATATTATGTTAAAATGAATTATTTCATGGATATTTTCAGGGTTTGCAATCCCTTCAAGAAGTTATTATAATTGTTTTCTTATTGGAATTGGTTATAACAATAGGCAGTTTGTATTTACGTAAACATAAAATATTCAATTTGTGTTATTATTTCTTAGCAAACAGAAGCAGTGTGAGCTTTCATTACTTGTAAGGATTTTTAGCACTGGTAATAGCGAGCACATTATGAGCATTGTTATACTCAAAGTGCTTTTCTCAAAGATAGTCTGGGGACTAAGAATGGAAAGATTAAGGCAGTTTAGGTAATTTAATTTAAAAGTATTTATGCTGGTATTATATCAAACGATTGTTTACTCAGCACACTGCTAAACTTTTTTCCTTGTTTCAGATACAAAGAATTTATTCACAGTTAAGACCAACACTCCCTGGTAGAGAAGAATATAAGAATTCAGAAAATATTCTCATAGTCTATGTAATGCCGGGACCAGACTTTAATTTGGTTATACTCAACGCCTAATTTTCTGATAAGTTCCTGCTTTCTGATACAAATTATTTCATCTCAGAAGTGAAAATGAGACATAGAATCAGTTTTTCGAAAGCTTAAAGTTTATAAAATAAATTATGTGTGAGGGGGCAAAATAGGACTGAGCTTGTGCAATAGAAGTACTTGAAGGCCATGAAGAAAACAAATTCACGGGTCTGAAATTGACAGATCAGAATTTACTATCCCGCTTCATCACAATTAGCTGCGGGATTATGTGACTAATGTGAAAGCTTTTCTATTTCTCACTATTTATGAAAATCAGAGGTCTGAATTTAGATAAGAGTAATGTGATAGTTACTATGTAAATGGGATGAGAAAGTTGAAAGATTTTCTTTTGTAAATGTAGAAATGAAATGATCTTGTCAACTCAAATAATATACTCTCAAGGAAGCCTTTACTGAATAACAGTGTGTTTAAAATTCTCATATTCCAGTCAACAATCTGATGGTGATTATATGTTTCAATTCATGCCCAAATATAGTTCCCAGGATAATAACAATGTTACACATTAAAATGCATGTCTCGTGTGTCTGAGAATACTTGCAGTATCACATGAAATCCAACCCAGCATGTCCTTTGTGGGATATGGTATGGGTAGGATATTTTGAACATTACAGATCTAAGTGGACACTTCTGGAGAGAACTCAGGTGATGGCTTCTCACATACGGAAAGCATTCTCTTTCAGAGTTAGCAGCTGTCTTTGTGTGGCTTGGTAGGAGGAAAAAGGATGTTAGGAAAGATTGCAATAACTTAACTCGCAGCCTGCTGCTGTAGACCTGACAGCTGAATGGATGCTTTTGCTCTGTGGGAGACTGTTAACCTGTTACCAGCAAGTCTTGCTGAGTGTAGTGCAATATTAATGGAAAACCACAGGAAGAAGAGAAGAGGTGCAGCTCAGGCCATAAGAGGTGGCTACCACTACCATCAATCACCTCTTGTTGTTCCTCCTCGAAGTCTCCATTTTTAGTCTCTTTAAATTAAAGAAAATTAAGTTTGTTCAGAACTGACTACAGAAGAACATTTTAGAGTTCTTGTGGGATGATGCTCCAAAAATGAATGATGGTTACAGTTTTAAAATATTTAAAAATTTGCATATTAAGTCTTCGTGATTGATTGGGAGGAAACTAGCTAGTTTGATATTTACCAGCTGTAGTTCTCTGGTGGAATTTTGGGGGTCACTTATATACACTATCATATCATCTGCAAATGGGGATAATTTGACTTCTTCCTTCCCCATTTGGATCCCCTTGGTCTCCTTTTGATGTCTTATTGCTCTGGCTAGAACTTCAAGAACTATATTGAAGAGATATGGGGAAAGTGGGCAGCCTTGTCTGGTCCCCGATTTTAGAGAGATTTCCTTGAGTATCTCTCCATTCAATTTAATGTTGGCTGTTGGTTTGCTGTATATAGCCTTTATGATGTTTAGAAAAGTGCCTTGTATTCCCGATCTCTCCAGAACTTTAAACATAAATGGGTGTTGGATTTCTTCAAATGCTTTTTCTGCATCTAAAGAAATGATCATGTGGTGTTTCTCTTTCAGTTTGTTTATATGGTGGATTACATTGATGGATTTCCGTATGTTAAACCATCCCTGCATGCTTGGAATGAAGCCTACCTGATCATGGTGCTTAATTTCATTAGGAGAAAACATTAAGTGAAGAAGTATTACTAATGATAATTTTTTAAATTTATTATTCTACTGCAGAACAAAATAATATTACAAACTCGTTCATCTCTGATAAATAAAATCACATAAAGATGGGAGATCATTTAGACATTAAAAATCTCAAGCGTCTGTCAATTTTGCTTGCATTTGAATAACTGTTATCCTATCCAAAAGCCTTTGCCATTCCATGCATGCAGTCACAGAAAGCAGTGTCACCGGTGTAAATAAAACAGTGAATAACATAAAATGATGTACTGTCTGGTAAACTCTTCTAACTGATATAGGCACAGATGTCCATTCATGGTTAAAAAGGACATCAATTCTTATTAGCTATGAACATTTATACCAAAGATAGATATAACTTTCTGAAACTGCTGTTGATCTCAAGTACTGCCAGTGTGCTGACTACTCTAGCATTACCCTGTCAGTAACAGGGAAAGTGATCCCATACATAGCCAGGTTTTCTTCATATGAAGCATACATTCTGTTGGGGTAAATTATAAAAAGAAAAGTGATGGGTCTTTGATATCTTAAAATTTCTTCACAGTTCACAAGCTTTATTGCTGGGTAGGACTATCATGTACTCTGTCTTTTGGTAGATTGTATAGAAACTTCTGTCATTACAAGAAACAACACTTCATGGAAGAGGCTTCCAGATCAGTGTCAAGTGGCTTCCTAAGGTCTTGTGTACTAAGGGGGTGTCACTATCATCATCAATATGGTCTTGTCTTGAAGTTCTGGGGAGCAGCCAAGGCCGGTGACAATAGCTTGTTATTTTGTAATGTCTCGTGGTTTTTTGTTATTTTTTTTTTACCAAAATTCCAAACTTTGCTGGCACTGGAGTATTAAGAGTTATAAACATATTTAAAACTCTACATTGGGTCCAGTTTGTTTTTATGAAGGAAATATCCTTTTGAACAGGCTAAAATGATTCTCTTCCCTATATTCAGTTCAGCATGAAATTTTAAAGCAGAATTCAGATTCCTGAATTATGTACAGGATTATTTAACATATTTTAGAAGTTAACAATTAAAACTTTTCTTACTTAGAGAAACAGTTGATATTTATAATGGCAGTTAAATTATTTATTAAAAATAAAACAAATAGTGTGATTTCTTGCTAGTTCACATAAAGTTCATTTTCTTAACATACAGTGAGCGTGTTTTTCCCTCTCGCTAAAGTTTGTGTTTTATAATGAAGAAGTCTCTTAGTAAATGGCAGGATATGTCCCAGATTAATCCAGATGCTAATTTTATACCCTAAACCACTAAAAGTCAGCATTGTTTGGATGCTTAATGTTTTATACTAAGAACTGTTCTTCAAGATTTAAAAACTCATCCCAATCTGCATTTCATGACTTTCGAGGAGTATGCCATCAGGACAGAGATGCATTTAGTTATTCCACATCCTTTTAGAGTCTTTCGTTTGGGACTCTATAATTAGATTTCATTACATTCATTTAAAAGCTCACTTGACCAATTTGGCTGCTGAGAACCGTTATCAAAAGAACAAAAAGATGTGGTTGTCTAGTCATTGATCTTAACACCTACTAAACAAAATAGGGCGAGGGCAGATACATGGTAATCTATCATATGCTCTAGATGCAGGTAAGTGTTTTAGTATACAATTTTTTAAAATTATTTTTTCTTGCTGTGTGCTGGTGCATCTTCTGGGTATATTCCAAGGAGTGGAATAGCTGGGTCTTGAGGAAGCCCTATTCCCAGTTTTCTGAGATAGCACCAGATAGATTTCCAAAGTGGTTGTACTAGTTTGCATTCCCACCAGCAATGAAGGAGTGTTCCTCTCTCCCCACATCCTCTCCAGCATGTGGTGTGGCTTGAGTTTTTGATCTTAGCCATTCTGATGGGTGTAAGATGGAATCTCAGAGTTGTTTTGATTTGCATTTCCCTGATGACTAAGGAGGTTGAGCATTTCTTTAAGTGTTTCTCAGCCATTTGATATTCTTCTGTTGAGAATTCTCTGTTTAGTTCCAAGCCCCATTTCTCAATTGGGTTATTTGGTTTGGTGGTGTTTAATTTCTCGCCTTATTCATAATAGCCAGATCATGGAAACAGCCTAAATGTTTCTCAGTAGAAGAATGGATAAAGAAACTGTGGTACATATACACCATGGAATACTACTCAGCTATTAAAAACAAGGAATTCCCGAAATTTGTGGACAAATGGATTGAGCTAGAGATGATCATAATGAGTGAGTTTACCCAGAAGCAGAAAGACTCAAATGGCATACACTCCCTTATATCTACAAGTAGAACATTATGATAGGCATATTTGGGCCAAGGGGTCCCACTCAAACTAAGGCACTATCCAAGGACAATTCAGGCAGTAAAATTTAAACCCCTACCCAGATCTAGTATACAGTTTTTAAATGTCATGTGTTTATCATGACACACACATACTAGTTACTGATCTTTAATAGTTTGGGCTATTTTCTTTTTTGTTGAATAATAGGCAATGTTTTGGGTATTGTGATAGTCTAAACCATTTTACCACACACAGGCAGCTGAAGAGAATAATATATGTTCTTTACTTTACATATATGTTCATTAACTTTACATATGTTATGAAGCCAAGGTTTGGACTTAGATACTCTTAGCACCCAGGAACTTTGAGTACATCTTCATTCTAAGGCCTCCCTGTTGCCAACATTGAATTACCATCTTCTGTCAGACTAATCATTATCTTATCTATTTCATATATTTTAGACTAGTCTTATATGTATTTTTGCTTAATATTCACACTATGTGTCTAGTCATCAATCTTTAAAACTCCACAGTGTGAATATGTCATGGTTTAATTATCATGTGCATTAATAGACAACTTGAGTAAGTTTTGGGAAGTGGATATGTAATGTGCAATGTGAAAATCTTTATTCTCTTAAAAATTAGTGCACTAAAATTTCAAAATTCTATTAGTAGAATTGTAGTCAAAGTATATGTAATGCACATTTGGGAGACAGTGCCCTGCCAACATATTTACATTACTTTGCTATGTTCATCAAGTTACTTGAAAATATGTATTTATTGTTTATTAGAGGCTATGGAAATTTGAAACAAAATTTTATAGTGTAGTTGTACACATGGTCTTTTTTCTTTTCCCTCAACTTTATATATTCCTCCTTCATTTCCTTGCTTCTGGTTTTTGGGAACACTGAAAGAAGGAATCTGGGGAACTTGCCTGCTTGTAAATGTCCTCTGTGATCACTGGGATTACATGTTAGTACCGTCTTGTTCATATTAAGGTTATTGTTAATATTTACCAAGTATTGTATTTAATTTATAAAGTGTATTCCTCTATTTATTGACTCATAGGTTTAATAAATAACTGTAAGCTTTCATGTTCTTATATTAAAATACTATTTATATGTATTCTTACAATATTTTTTACAAATTATGAAGTATTTACTGTATGATACAACAAAATATCTTACTGAGTAATAGCTGAAAATATATAATCTATTGGCAAATAGTAAATATTATATTTTATTTATATATAAATAGATAATATTATTTTGTTTCTGTGTCTTTGGCTAGTGACTCTTAGACTTTATTGTTTTGATGCATGGGGAACTATGTACAAACAAAAGATATTATGATAATAGGAGTCCAACACTAAGTTATAACATACTGTCTGAAAGCTATTTTAGTGAAGTGAAAGAAAGTAAAGTTGGTCATTTTATATGGAAAAATATTTTAAATAAGACTTATTTTAAGTTCCAAAGCTTTAGTTTTACTTGAAGCAAAACCTTTCATGTGCTGATGATAGTTGGAGATCTGACAGCTTATGTCTTAGATTGCTCAAATTTTAATATTTTTCTAAATCATTGTAATTGTTTCTTAACTAAGCCATACTTTAGAAAAATAACTAACTTTTAAAAGTAATAGTTTAGAAGTTGCTGCATATTTATACCTAAGGGATGATGTATTTAACAACAAAAAAGGGAAAAACACATCCTTTTAATGACGTCGGCATTGAATTGTTAAATAGGAAACAGTTGGTTAATTATATCATGTAAAATGGCTTTTATTATCCCCTCCATATTTACTGTGGTGTCTTCTCAAAACAGGTAAGAATGAATCTTGTATTTTAAACTGTACATCTTAGTGATTACAATAAACTTGCTGTAAAATTGTTCTTTTTTACATATGCATAGACCCACCCAGATTTCAATATTTATATGACTAATACATGAAAAACTTGCCTGTGGCTTCTCATAAAAACACCCTTCCTAATTGTGTTACTGCTAAGAATGGGGTGGGAATGTATATAATTTTCTAATGAATATAGTAAAGCCACTGTGTTCTGCAGTTATTAACTGGTGAATACTACAATTTGAATTTAAACCCACATATTGCATAAACTCACTGTCCAGTGGAAACTCTCCCCTGGCCCCATTACCTTGAGAGCTCTTCTTCCCATGGTCTTTCATTCACAGGGCTTTATGATTTTTACAGAATTTCACCTTCATAGCTGAGATTATTTAAGCAATTATTAATAATGACATTACCTCATACTCATTTTTTTCTCAGCAAAATTGCAACTGTGTTCAGACTAAGCAGTGTGAGGCAATTGAGCCTGTCCTCCATCCTTGCTATAATCAATAAAATACATTCCCTTGAGATAATATTTATTTTTTTCATGAATTAGATACATCATCCCTTCACACTACAGATAAAAAACAAACAAACAAATAAAAATCAGGAAAAGAAACCCTAAATTAAATTCTAAATCTGTTTCCACATCACTAGATTTAGGATTGTCAAGATACCCTTATCAACTAGGATCAATTAAGTACCAATACACCTTTGGAAAAGTAGCTGGTTTTATAATAAGGCATTAAAGTCTCGATTAAATTTTGTTGATATAGAAAATAAATAAAAATATCAAGATAGCTCATCTATTTTGTATTTAAAATTTGATTTTCAGTATGAGAATTCCTTGCAAAATGGTGCCCAGTCACTCCTTCTGCAATCTAAATAGATGGCCTCACATTGACTTTTCTTTGCTAACATTAGTAGTATTTGGTACAAAAACTAAAACTCGAATCAATTACACTATAGTTTTGAATTTTATTCCTGATGGATAATATATCAAGTCACACAACTGAAATGCATTTCCTTTTCTGAAGTTCATAGAAAATTGAAACTATCATAGCAATTTAATAGCATATTTGAGACCTTTTTAAAATGCTTCATTTAAAATATTTTAATGGAATCTTGCAGTTGAGAATTCATGATGGTAGCCATGCTAATCTTCATATTATGGTGTTTGATAAAATTACATCTAACAAGTCCTCATCTTTTTTTTTTTTGTTAAGAAAGAAAATAAAACAAAAGGTCTAGCTTTTTATCTGCTCAGGTTCTGTTACAGGTTCATTAGTTCTAATTTTTAAACTATAAGAATGTATTCAAGCTTATCTTGAATTTTCTATACACTTATAATTTCTAGAAGAAAAATAAGGGCTGATCCATAATAAAATTTTACCAAATGCTTTTGATAATGAATCCCTATTTCATTTTAAATAGAAACAAAGCAAATAATCATGAGGTAAGGTCCAACCAATGTTTGGGCCCACTGAATTGATCAGTTTTATTTCACAGTGTGGTATGTGCTTGACCAAGCAGATTGACCAGTGCTTGGCTAATCCCTTTTAGAGTATGAATGAGTATATGAGTCAATAAATGAGCAATTTCACCTTTTTTTGCCTCCAAGTGAATGAGAACCCAATGAGTCCACGCAGAATGCAGAGGCCACAGGAAGCACAATTACTCCTTGCGTGAGTCTCAATTAAGTGGCTTAAATGTTAGGCTGATCCAGTTTGCTGATTTTTTAAAAATGTACTGAGAAGATGTGCTCCAGAAGCCCATTTTGTTTAATTAATACATCAGTTCTCCCTGTGTCAGCATGAAATTAATCCCTTGGTTTGTTATGGACCATGAGATTACCAGAAAGGCTTACCTTTAGCAATTCTATTCTGTAATATAATTACTAGAGTACCCAGTCCCTTGGAAAGATCATTTAATGCAAAGACATCTAGAGAAATGTCAGGTGATTATTTTTCCTCCTATCAGAACTCTTACCTCTCTAGTAATTAACTACTGAATAAATACATTTTTTCCTTAACACTGCAGCTTTCATCACTCCTGCTTATAACCAACTGAATTTTATCTTGTTTCCCTGAGTAGTCTCAGTTTTTATTTGTATAGGATTTTCCTGAGTTTCTACTAATGAACCTACAATTACCTTGAATGAAAACAAAATAAAAATAAGAATCATCAAATTTCCCTCAGTTTGTATCAATGTGGAGACAAGGGCAAGAGAGATGAGTCACTAATGTGGAGATTGCAAGATTTTAGAACAACTTTAAAAATTAATGCGTTTATTGTAGATTGCTATAAAAATATTGTATTCCTTGATTTACTTCCTTTTTTTGTTGTTGTTTATCAGTTTTCAAGTAAATATCTGTGACTTTTTAATTAAGATAATATGGATAATTATAGATACCATCACTCTATTTTTATTTGATAATTTAAAACAACATTAATTGGTGTGGTAAGTTATTTTTTCTCTTGTTTTCTGTTTCTACATCATAATATTTATTTCATCCATAATAAAAGTTTTATTATTACTGCATTGTTTCACAAGTGGTATGTATCAAGCATTTATACCTGAATGTATTAGAAATACACTTCACACACACACTACTCAATAGAACACACCTTATATACACACATGCCACTATCAGCCATCTTGCAGATACCTTACACATACCCTTTATACACACACCTACCCACATGCCTCACACTCATGTCTTTAGCACATCTCACACCTATCCTTCACATGTACACACCTAACTCACAAACCTCAAACTCATAAATGATATAGATTTCATATATGCAACATAGCTTCAGCACGCACATACTTCTGCCCTTAATCTTTTATTTTGTAGGTAGGTGAACTGAGTTCAGTTCTTGGACAGTTTAAGTTTTAAAACTTCTAGGCCTAAATTGTCTCAATATAGAAACTAGAAAGATTTCATATAAGTGTGCATGTCCATACATTTTCTCACTATTGCATAAAGGAGAATTACGCAATTTGTAGTAAAAAAAATATCTATCTTGTCAACCTTTATCTTTTAGTTAACATGTAATTTTAAAGAATTTTTCTCATGAAGACATAAATTATCATTTGAGTCTTTCTGCTTCTGGGTTAACTCACTCAAATGGTATATATTCACTTATATCTGCATACTAGCCCAAGGGGCATGTCCCATGAAAGTCTTCACTTACCAGGAAACTGCGACAGAGGGGAGGACATTCTATTGGGACTCTAGATGAGTGAAGCATGGGAGAATAGCAAAGTAGAAGGATCCAGAAGGCCCTAGAAACCTACAAGAAGAACATTATGATAAACAGATTTGGGCCCAGGGGTCCCGCTCAAACTATGGCACCAGCCAAGGACAATACAGGCCGTAAACTTTAAACCCCTACCCAGATCTAGTCAATGGACAGACATTCTCCACAGTTTAGTGGAGAGTGGGGTATGAGTTTCACATATACTCTGGTGCCTCATATTTGACCATGTCCCCTGTAGGAGGAGACCTGGTGGCACTTAGAGGAAGGATAACAGGTTACCAAGAAGAGACTTGATACCCTATGAGCATATACAGGGGGAGGAGGTCCCCCTCAGGCACAGTCAAAGGGGAAGGGAGTAAGGGGAAAGTGGGAGGGAGGGAAGAATGGGAGGATTCAAGGGATGGGATAACCATTGAGATGTAACAAGAATAAATTTATTTAAAAAAGACATAAATTAGTAGCTTTTCCCCCTTGAAATGTATCCCACATGCATTTAAAGGTATTATAGAACCATC
The DNA here is from genome assembly GCA_907169655.1 of Acomys percivali. Taxonomy (NCBI): domain Eukaryota; kingdom Metazoa; phylum Chordata; class Mammalia; order Rodentia; family Muridae; genus Acomys; species Acomys percivali. The sequence goes on from OU015752.1 coordinate 16,243,012, forward strand.
AATATGGAGTGACCTAAAAAACCTAACCAGCAATTGGAAGCATATTTATCTTGTACAGATAAGTCTATTGGAATGTAAATTCAGGCTTTGTTCAGAAGTTCTAGTTAATCACACTACACTCTCTATATTATTCAAGTAGCTGATTTTATTGGTGGTGCATGCACACTCAATTAGCTGTCCACACACTGTCTCTCACTAGGAATATTGCTCAGTACTCCATTTACTGTGTCTTGTGTGCTATTACTCTCCAACGGCCCCAGCTGCACCATGCAACGGAAAAAAAAATCACTTTTGTCTATTCTGTTTAGTAGTGGGGGATGAGGATAATTTCCCTCCAGAGGATGCTTTTTACTTGACTAATAGACAGAGCCTCAAGCCCAGCTTCAAGCAAACATCTTTACCAACAGAATGACTGATAGAGCAATTTACTATTTAGTGGCATAAGAATAAAAGTGCAAACACCTTCCCATCATAATGTGTACACTGCATGAAAATAAATGTTTTATTAGGATGGAAACCCACAAAGAAAGATTATATTCAGGCAGCACTAGACCATCTCCATCATGAAAACTCAATACAAGAGAATATTTGAGGCAAGGACTCTAAACCAGACCTGCTTGGAAATTTTTTTCTTTAAATTTTTTTCTTTTAATTGTATTTAACCATAACCTATAATTTGAGACATGTTGCTAAGATTGATGGATTGTAAGAATACAATATATACATATATATATATATTTCCTATTCATTATTGATTCATATTGTAATGTTAGAAAAATGTTTTGTGTGGTATTTTTTTGTTTTATTTGTTTTTATTTTTTATTAATTTATTCTTGTTACATCTCAATGGTTATCCCATCATTTGTATCCTCCCATTCTCCCCTCCCTCCCATTTTCCCCTTATTCCCCTCCCCTATGACTGTTCCTCAGAGGGATTACCTCCCTCTGTATATGCTCATAGTGTATCAAGTCTCTTCTCGGTGACCTGCTGTCCTTCCTCTGAGTGCCACCAGGTCTCCCCCTCCAGGGGTCATGAATATTTCTTTAAGTGCATCTTCGCCATTAGAAACTCCTCTGTTGAGAATTCTCAGCCTATCTCTGTACCCCATATTTTAACTGGATTATTTGGTTTGTGGGTGTTTAATTTCTTGAGTTCTTTACATATTTTGGATATTAGCCCTCTGTCTGATATAGGCTTGGTGAAGATCTTTTCCAATCTATACACTGCCATTTTGTTCTATTGACAGTGTCCTTTGCCTTACAGAAGCTTTTTGGTTTTATGAGGTCCCATTTATTAATTGTTGATCGTAAAGCCTGAGTTCTTGATGCTATGTCCAGGAAGTTGTTTCCTATGCCATTGAGTTCAAAGGTTAAAGATATGTCAGAGTACATAATTTTTTTACCTTGTATGGTACTTTACAAAATACTCATTGTTGAATGTCTTCTGCAGACACTGGAAGACCATTTGATTATTTTCTCTTTCCCATCAGAACGCTAGCCCACAAGGACATGATGGTACTCTGCTTCATACAGTGCTATATGTACAGTAATTTTTTTGAACCAGGTTCTTACTTTGTAGCCTTAGGTGGACTGACACTCACTATGTAGGCAGGATGGCCTGAGACTCAGAAACCCATAGCCTCTGCCTCTAGAACCCTGGAGTTAAAAGCATGCAGTATTATGCCAAGTAGAAGGATAGATCTTTAGTGCAGTTCATCTCCGAACTTTAAATGCAAGAATTTTAGATTGCCTGGGTTTTCAAGCAAAACATTTAAACAACGCCTGATATACAAAGACTTTATGCCATGCGTCTTGTCCTCCTTGAGCTGATTTTGCTTATTATGCTCATCAAAACAATAGTAATTAAACTACAACAGAAATTAGCACAAACATGTAATTTTTTTATTAATTTATTCTTGTTACATCTCTATGGTTATCCCATCCCTTGTATCCTCCCATTCTTCCCTCCCTCCCATTTTCCCCTTATTCCCCTCCCCTATGACTGTTCCTGAGGGGGATTTCCTCCACCTGTATATGCTCATAGGGTATCAAGTCTCTCCTTGGTAACCTGCTGTCCTTCCTCTGAGTGCCACCAGGTCTCCCCCTCCAGGGGACATGGTCAAATGTGAGGCACCAGGGTATGTGATCTGGTGCTAGCTCAGAAAACTGGGAATAGGGCTTCCTCAGACCCAGCTACTCCACTCCTTGGAATATACCAAGAAGATGCCCCAGCACACAACAAGGACATTTGCTCAACCATGTTCAGAGCAGCCTTATTCATGATAGCCAGAACCTGGAAACAGCCTAAGTGTCCCTCAGTAGAAGAATGGATAAAGAAACTGTGGTACATATACACTATGAAATATTACTCAGCTATTAAAAACAAGGAATTCCAGAAATTTGTGGATAAATGGATTGAGCTAGAAATGATCATAATGAGTGAGTTAACCCAGAAGCAGAAAGACTCAAATGGTATATACAAACATGTAATTTTTGTGGCCGACCTGGCCATGTTGTTTCAAAGGAAGATTCTGGAAATCTCTAGAAACTAGAGTTGAAAAAGCCATGGGTTGCTCTCTGCAAATGTAACTTTTATTTGCTACTTGTAATTGCCATTTTAAAGGCTTACTGTTAAATGACTGCCTCTCCCCCCTTGTTTTTTTTTTTATGTTTTTTTTTTCTCCTGAATTTTGTCTGGCTAGTTCACCTCATCTGTTCTGGCTCAAAACTCCTCTCCAAGCTGACTGACTGAAACTGGCTTCTCTCATCTTCTGCTGAATTGCTCTGTTCTGAACTCCACGAACTGACCTGCACCAAACATCATAAACTCAACTGAACCCAACTGCACTGCACCAAACTGCCTGGATTGTACTGTACTAAACCCAACTCTACTGTACTGTCTTCTCTACTGAACTTTCTACACAAGTCTACACCTTTCTCTACTGTGCCATCTTCTCTCCTGGACCCTTTACTGTATTGTCTATTCTCTCTCTACTGAAACCTACTCTCAAGTAGTGTCCCTCCTGTCCTTTCGAGGGAGAGTTGGATGTGTCCCATCTCTGACTCACTCTGTCAAAGTTTCTCTGATTCATTATTTTGTCTGACCTTCAGTGAGAGTTCACTTTCAAACATGTCTGCTTCCTTCTATTAACTAACATTTCCTATATAATTTATAGTTAAAGGCACATACTAAGGACATGCCTGTGTTCCAGCCAGGTCATACTGTAACCTAGGTCATGTCCGCATTCCATCCAGATCACATAGACCCAGAAGATCTTTGGCTGTGATCCCTTGTCCGAGCAGCTATGTTGCTGGGTTAAAATTTCTCTACAGTTCTGAGAATAATGGAATTATCTGTCGATATGAGAATGATTGAGAGAGAAGTGGTTACAATAGAGAGTTGGCTTATGAAGTTTCATGTGGGGTTTAAGAATTTGTCAAACACTATATAGCCATGCCAGTGTGGAAGGGGGAAAAGCAGCAAGGTCTAGGTGAGGGCCACTGGTTGTCAATGGCTGCTGAGAGAGGAGAAATCAGTTTCTTCCAGGGCTCCCACAGGGGTTGTATAATCACTTGTGGAAGATGTGGAAAATAGGAAGATTTATTTGTTATAATTATTTAAGAATAGGGGCATTATAATGTTTTAACATGTAGAACTTATCTGATATTCATTTTAAATTTTTAGTAGATTTAGAACAACTTATAGTGAAATTAATTTAATTGAAGGATTTAGAGTTTCCTTGAAAGACTTCCTGAATGTTCCTTAAACATAATTGTCAATTCTTTACATCCTTCTCAAACCTGCCTTGAAAGTGTAATTAATTAGGAAGCTTTAAAAAACACACACACACACACACACAAAACAAAATCCCAGCACTTCAGGTATTTTATAAAAAGGAAAATGTAATTATTTTAAATCTTAATTTATATCAGAGTATGTATTTCCCACTCTTTGCAGAAAGAACTATCTCAATTTTAAAAAAATCATAGAGATGCAATCACATCATGATGAGCACATCATCAAGTTCTATGTATGACTTATTGTACCATTTATGGTCTTGATCGCTTCTCTCATTCAAGAATAAAATGCCTATTGGTCATATATCCAGAAGGAACCACTTAGAGTCAAATGGTGCTCACATGCTTCCTGTAACACAGAAAAGCAAAACATAATGATATTTGGAAGCAAAGTGATGATATAACGCATTTAGCATACAGAGACATCATTTCCCTATTCACCACAATTTTCTGCTCAAGACAGGATTTCTCTGTCTTGCTTTGGCTGTCCTGGACTCACTTTGTAGACGAGGCTGCCTTAGAACTCACACAGAGATCTGCCTGCCTCTGCCTCCCAAGTGCTGGAGTTAAAGGCGTGTGCCACCACACCCAACTCAATGTTTTATCCTTTATATCTGTTACTACATTGTGTGCCAACTGTATATAGCTTTATATTATCAGAGTGAAAAGAAAAGACATGTTCCCCATGAACCACGTACAAATCTATTCACAGATTTATTTAATAATATTCACTTAATACCATACTGTCATAAAATTTGTAGTTGGTGTCAAATCATATATGAAATAAAATTGTAACCAAGTCACCACATTGTCTTTTTAAAAAATAAACCTAGAACTTTCAGTTTTCTTCTCTATACGTGCTGCCAGTGATGTGCCCATAAGTAATTCAAATAGAATGATTCTACAGCATTGAATAGAGAAAATACAAGGATAAAACTTACTGCTGTTCATGTTTATTTTTCGTATTGTCTATTTGTTATTATTTGCTCTACAGCTTATCTGGCAGAACTCATCAACAAGAAAATAAAATCAATCTATTTCTAATTTTCAGAAAATCTTTTGTTGGTGTGGACTTAAGCTTCATTTACATTAAAATAAATCTACTGAGGGAATTGATTCTCCACTTTTCTGTAGTTTGTTTTGCCTTGTAATTATGTTCTTTATTCTTTCTTGTTTTACATTTTACCAGAGGAAGAATATCAGTGGTAAAAGTGCAAGAAATTTTGGAAACCAAAAGAAATACAATATAATGAAATATAATGCTTTAAATTCCTGTGAGGAAACAAAGAAAGATTTGTGCTAAAGGTTAAATAGTCCCTAAGCAATAATATTACAAGTTTTGTAGGACTGATGTTTCTGTATTTTTGTGTAATGGATCCTCAATTGTACTTAAAAAATCTTTACAGAATAATATTTGGATTCCTCTTAGCTCTGAAACAATTATTTCGGAAATTATGAATGTATTTTTTCTGGGTTTGAAGGGAATGCACATCACAATGTAAGATGAAATGTGGACTCTGAATCCACAGCTGATGTGTGTGCACTTGGGAGGCAGAGCAGGGCTTCCTGTTCTATTTCACTTCCCCTAGCTTTGTACATAGAAGCCAAAAATGATACATATGAATTTTTGGTTCATATTCTTCTCTTGTCTAACTGGGTAAATGATTGCAATCAACCAGATTTTCTTTGTTTTGGAAGAACCAAGAAATTACATTTGGAAAGATGTTCACATGTAATTTCAGTTATGTGGTGGGCAATGACCGACAGCTGAGTGGCCTGCCTCTGTTGCAGACATGGGATGTTAATTTTCAATAATTTTTTTTTCACTTAAGAAAAGTTACTTTTGACTATGCTGTTTTTTACACATCCTAAAAAGATACCTCGAGAGACATAAATATGTATTTTGAGTTCTTAGTCACATTTTTGTTTAATATACCTGTTTAAGTTATGAAAGGAATGCATCAGAAAACATCTCAGTGTAAAAAAAAGACAAAACAAAAAACACAGAAATCTTCAGAAAAACTGAATTTCTCATTTTGTGGTACTTTACAATATATAAAAATTTTCAAAGAAATATATTGCCTGTTTCAAAAGTGACATACTAGTTTTAAAAATACTTTAAATCTAGGTAAATATTTGTGTTATTAAAAATAAATTTTACTGGCAGCAAAGAGCTTATAACAAAACGGATGCATTTTCCCACCATATCATAGGAATAACTTTTAACTAGAGATTTTCCAGGCACATTTCTCTAAACCTTATCCTGAGTGCTAACATTTTACCTAAAGACTTACAAAGAGGTTTGGTTCTAAGTTTTAAGTGTATAATATTTAATGTTTTTCTAATAAGGTAAACATCACATGGGAAAAATTTATTCTTAAAAACATTTGGTATGAATTTTATCTAAATCCAATATGATACAAGGTGCAGAAATTACTGTGGATCTATCTCCCATGCTCTTTAATTTGAATAGTTTTGAATCTGGATCCTGAGGTAAAAAAATATATGTTAAAAGCAATGCAAAATGTATATTGAGAGTTAGAGGACATTAGAGGACATTGACATAAATCAATTTCTTTAAACTTATTTCTGCTATTGATTGTTCAAAGGGCATTTGAACATAAATATGTCTGCATTGTATACTTACATATGCATTTATTTAAATTATTTTAATTTGCTTACCATTTGGCAGTTCTGAGCTCTATGATGGTTATGAGAGGCAGAGAATATCTTAGATGTGGTTCACTTTCCCTTTCTGGTCACAATGTTTATGAATGGAGTGACAACAGATGAGAATATAATATTATATATAATTTCCACACTAATGAATCTCCTGTCATTATTGTGATACTTCAGTGGTTATATGTGCATACCAAAATTCTACCTACATGACCGTTGGCCTTCTGCACTCTGGTGGGCTGTCTACCATTCCGTTAAGAACATACTATTGGAGTGCGCATTGACACTATTACTCATTATCAATGTTGACCACCACCAGGTACCACAGAGTAATCCATGCTGTTGAGCTTACCTATATAATCTACAGCATGAGTTAAGTTCATTTCAATAAATAAATTGGAAGCTTATAGTCACAAAGTTATTATTTGTTAAATATTTCATTTAGGTTGGGAGTGGTGGTGCATAGCCTTTATTTCCAGCACCCTGGAGGCAGAGGCAGGTAGATCTCTGTGAGTTTGAGACCAGCCTATCCTACAAAGCTAGTCCAGGACATCCAGGGCTCTATTATACAAAGAAATTGTGGTTATTCAAAATATGTTCATTATATATTATTACTTTTAAACCTAAAAATGAATATATTAAATTATTTTTATTTAAATTAATCTATCCCTCACTTCCAAACTTAACCAATCCACAGACTTGGATCAACTCTCAGTACTGACTCTTGTTTCTCACCAAGTCTTACAGAGTAAAGCAGACGCATAGTCCAGCAGGACTTATATGCATGTTTCACACTGTAACTTATCCTCAGATATTTTACCTGTGCAAGATAGTCTTTCCTGTTTACTTCAGAGTCTTCTTTTTCTGGTAATAAAGAAAAAAAAACAACAGCAAGAAACCTTTTAGTTGACTTCAAATATCCTGCCTAAATACCCATCAAAATATGTTTTCTTAACATGAAACGTCATGCATTTTCAATGTGGCAGATGAGTGGAGCCAGCAGATTTAAGCTTGAAATATCTGCTCCTACCAGCAAATCTGTTTTTACTTACATCTTTTCTTTCCCTTGATGACAGATTGAGAGAGTGGAGCATTTGAGAATCTGAAGTTACTCTTCTTACATTATTTGGGTGAGATCTACTTCTGTGGTCTCATAAGTCTATTTTTTTTTTCACTGAAGAGTCACCATTTATACTTCAAGGCCATTTACATTTTCCTCTTGTGAAACATTCCCTACACACAGATTCTCTGCATGGATCCCAGACACAATGAATCATTTCTCTTTGGCCTTACAGCTGTACCTGGATTCACATTCATCGTACATGTTTCTTCACGCTTTTGGAAATTGCCTGCAAACGCAGCTGAGTTTCTGCAACTATAATTTTCTGACCACCTTTCCAAGAATTATGATTCTACAGACTTGGAAAAGTTAGAAATCTGCCTTGTGGATAAGTGCTGTGGGAAGACCATCCTGAATTGAAAGTCATGGAACAGTGGAAAGAACATAGACTTGCAGCTAAAAGAAAATAGATGGCAATTTTTTTTTCTGAAACTTGTTAGCTTCCTTTTTTTTTTTCAAATTACTAAGTGTACTTGGATCAAATTAATGTGATCCTCAATCATACATCTTGTTTTTATCTTGAGAATATATGGATTCCTACAAAAGGTTATTAGCTTCATCAGGAGCTATCAATTGTTTTCCATATCACACTGAAAACCTCTCACTGACCTTCACATTTATGCTTGGTTTCTCCATTGCATTTGCCCTGCCTGAAATGCAGATATTTATTTACAGAAAAATAGCATGTCACCAGTTCTTCATGGATGTTCAAATGCTGTTCAATCTTTCTTCCATTTAAGAATATACTTTCCTATTATTAATAATAGTAATGTCAAGACTAATAATGATGGCTACAACTATAATATATTTACTGTCACCAACAAGTACCAACCCATTTTGTGTATCTAATATAATTATCATGGCATAATGAATTGCCATCTTTCTCACAGTTATAAATAAAGATTTTGGGGGTGACAATGTTACATAAACCTCATTAGTTCACACAGTTGCTTCCTCTGACAAGCAAAACAGTATATAGAATATTCACGATGGCTTCTATCACTATCAGATTTGCAACTTCCAAGTTTCCCTTTCACTTCCTCTAAGACTTTGATGCCTTCTTTGTCCTCCTCACCCTTCACTCTGCTGAAGTCCTCCTGTCTTCCTGGTATCCTATAAACCATGAACAAAAATCCCAGGTTGCATTGGTTTCAGGTATTCCTCTGTTTTTTTCCTGAGAGATGGTTCTTTGGTTCTTGTGCTGCTATCTGGTTTTGTGGCTTTTTAAGATTGCTTTTGTTTTTGCTTTCATTTTGTTTTTGTCCTAATGACACAAGTTAGAGTCACCTGGAGAAAAGAACCATAATTGAGAAATGGCTTCTTTCTGATTGCCTAAAAGTCAGGTGTGGCATCTCCTTTATTTAAGGTTGATGAGGGTGATGCCAGGAGTGGTTCCATCCTTCAGCAGGTGGTCCTGAGAGCTATAAGAACATAAACCTGAGGCACCAGCCAGTATGCTGCACCCTGCATGGTCTCCGTTTGAAGTCTTGCTTCCAGGTTCCTGCCTTGAGTTCCTGGAAAGACTTTCTTCCCTGCATGATGTATGACAAGTAATAATATGAAATAACATCCCCCTATGGCAAGCTGGTTTTGGTCATGGTGTTGATCACAGCAGCACAACTCTCTTTTCCTCTTAACAGATTACTCGTCAACATCACCTCCTATTGAAGGGCATTCTACACAACCCTAATTGTAACAATATGTGTCACTCTTTATAAAAAGAGCCTCACAGAATAAAAAATATTCTTTAAATGAAGACATTTTTGTCAGCCTCACTGACAGAACAGACAAAAAACATGTTGTAAGTTGAAGAGGCCGTAGGATTCAGGGCAAAGGCTGCATGACTGATCTTACGTAGTCCGTGAGGGCAGTGCTGGGCAAGAAGCACATGAACATATTGCTTGGCCCAGTGGGGTCACTTACAGCAATGCTGAGACATCAGCAGCCAAAATACAGAAACATGGCCTTGATTCCCTGTGACAGGGGAAGTCAAAATACCAGGAAGAGTAAGGCAGACCTCCCAGTAAAGGGAGCACAGTCTGCTCTTCTCGGATTCTGTGTGTAAAACATTTCATATGAACAAATCTGTAAGACAAACTATCTTACTTCCATAGTTACAATGGTCTCTGAACTGAATTTGGTTTATTCCATATTGATAACCACTGCAATTTTTACATTATGATAATAATAGTTATTATTTCATACTAGCACAGTATTTGTTATACTGTTATGTTTATTATCTTCCTATTACTTTATTATAATTATATTTATTATATTATTATATAAATAATATTCAGTGTGAATAGATCAGAGTTAATCAGTGTTTATTTTTTTTGATGAGACATTATGTTTTTCACTCCTTGTTATTTTATTTCTAATACAGGGCATCTTAAAGGCTGGCGTTAAGTGTTTTTAAACCTGACATGAGGATGCCTCAAGTAATCTCACAAATTATTCTAGTAAAAGGAGAAGGCCATAGCTCATTTTCCTCATTAGATTATGCCAGTTATAGTATTACCAAACATCTATTATATTTTCCCAAATAGGAACATGCTCCATATGATTGTTTCTTAGACAGGAAAAGGAAAATGTGTGTGGGTGAAAAGACTCGTTATTAGTTTCCCTTTGTAAAATGTCTCTTGGTTAATTAGAATTTGTATCCATTTATAAATATTTCATTGAAAATTTATTAAATAAGCGTTAAGCCTTGTCACGGGAGTGAATGGTAATTGTCTAATTTAAGCCTTAGTTTTTTACTGTAACAATGCCTTTGTCTGGTGACACAATTTCCTATCAGCTTAATGAGAGTGAGTTCCGCTTACTGTAATATCCCTTTGTTGCAGTGTCATGACATTGTTCTGTGTAACTATTTCCTCTTTCACTCCACTGTTTACCACAGTGTTATCTGTATTATGTAGAAAATGACTTCTCCATTCAGATACACAGTGATCTATGGTATACTATACTATGCTGACACAATACTGACAATGTATCTAAAGTTTCAGTTCATTTTAAACTATTATGTATTTCAGGGTTGTTTATTGGCTTTCACTGTAGGGGTTTTAGGTGAGGTTGTCAAGAAATGATAATTGAGTGGAGAGATTTTATTACGCGGCGATAAATTAAACCCTAGAATATTTGGATTCTGAGCCAGTTGTCAATTTGTCGGGAAGCTAGACTTATCTGCAAAAAATGAATCTCAGTTGATGAATTGCTTTCATCAGATGGACCTCTGGGCCTGTCAATGGGACATTTTCTTAAATATTTATCTGGGAGGGCACAGACCATTGTGAGTGGTACTATGCCCAGATAGGTGGTTTTAGGTCGTAAAGAAAGCAAGGCCGGTGGAGAGCAAGGCAGTAAGCAGCGTTACTTCAAGGCCTCTGCTTCAGTTATTACCCAGAGGTTCCTGTCTTGAGCAAGGCAGTAAGCAGCACTCCTCCATGGACTGCGCTTCAGTTACTGCCTGCTGAGGACTTTGCCTGACTTCTTTCAACAAGACACTGTGAGGGTAAGTCAACCCTTTGTTCTTTACTCCTAACAAAAAGAACATTTCAGTTAGAGGAAGTTTCCTGATGATTTTTAATTGTCAATTAAGTGTTCAAAATATTTACATAGTAAATCATAAATGTTACTATTTTAATAATGTCACAAATACGTATGCTCTTAACATTATTAGCTGATTGTATTAATGTAATGCTTTTCTATGCACCTCAAATGTTTACATTTAATGACATTATCCTAACATATATTATTCCTCTGTTTAACATCTTTTTAGAAAGTGAAAAAATAACAATATTTTATATTTTATATAGGGAACAGAATGAATCCTAGCTGGAAAAATTGTGTCCTTCACAGTGACAGGTACTAAACCCAGAAGTTAACCACTTAACTACTAATGGTAGTAGGTTACTTAACCATGTGAATTTGGCACTGTGGTTAGAAGTATTTTCCTACACTTCATCGCAAATTATAGCTTCAGAGGGAAGAAATACTTTCATTACCTTTTAACTAACATATGCCTTTATAGAAGTGGTTTGTGTCTTGTGAACTTCATGGCACTTTAGGGTCATGTTTTAAATTTGGAATAGCTTTAGAGGGGTACACCTAGTATGCAAAGAATTAGAAGCATTTATGTATAAATTCATTGAGTTTGTACATGTATAGACATTTGGCAGGCTTTTATCTTAAATCAGGAAATTTCACATCGCTTCATAGCTCCATAAGAATTTTTATCTTTGAAAAGTTCTTGAAGCAATACCTAATTTCAAATATTCTTCAGACAACATGTGATTTTGTGCCAAATTACTATGTTTTTTAAAAAATGTTAAAGGACTTCTTGTAGGTTTCCAGGACCCTGCGGATCCTACTATTTCCCCATCCTTCCATGCTACTCTCGACTAAAGTCTCAATAGGATGTCCTCTCCTCTGACCCACTTTCTTGGTAAGTAAAGTTTTTCATGGGACGTATCCTTTGGACTAGTTTTGATATCAGTGAGTATATACCGTTTCTCTCTTTTTGCTTCTGGGTGAACTCACTCATTATGATAATCTCTAGATCAATCCACTTGTCCACAAATTTTGGGAATTCCTTGTTTTTAATAGCTGAGTAGTATTCCATAGTGTAAATGTACCACAGTTTCTTAGTCCACTTTATGACAGGCAGATCTGGGTCCTGGGGTCTTCCTCAAATTAAGGCACCAGCCAAGGAGAATATAGGCAGTAAACTTCGAACCCCTACCAAGACCTAGCTGACGAACAGGATATTCTCCACCGTTGAGTGGAGAGTGAGATCTGACTCTCACACGAACTCTGGTGTCCCTTTTCTGACCATGTCCCCTGGATGGGGAGGCCTGGCGGCACTCAGAGGAAGGATAGCAAGTTACCAAGAAGAGACTCCATATTCGAAGAGCATATATAGGGAGAGGAGGTCTCCCTCAATTACAGACATAGGGGAGGGGAGAAGGGGGGAAGTAGGAGGGAGGGAGGAATGGGAGGAAACAGGGGAAGGGCTAACAATCGAGATGTAATATGAATAAATTAATAAAAAATAAGTACATACTATTATTATAAAAAATGTTAAAGGAAAATAAAATATGCTACACTTTGGTGGAGAACCAAGAATTTCATGTGATCTGAATGCTTTAGATTGTTGATTCTTGTGGAAAAAAGAAAAAGGATATTATCATTGTTTGGAGGGAGACTTTTCAGTGTCTTCTGGCATTCTATTTATGTATTTACTTATTTTAATATTACATATGCATTTATATTATTAGACATATATACAATAAAATATATACAGCAAGAAGGACCATGGAAAAATTAGGAATTATATAAATGTTACATTCATAGTGGTTTGCTTATTTGTATTTGGCAACCTTGGAGAAAATATCTTTCCCATCTTGGTGAGTATAAAATTCTGAATGTAAATCAATATCTATCATATCTCCTCTCTATAAACCTAAAAACATCTCTCTATACCTAAAAACATCTTAATCCCTAAACAACTAAGTTTAATTGTAAAACTAAACTATCTCATCTTCAACCCCATCAGAGACTTTAAAAGGAATAAAATTAATTATTTGAGTAAACAGGAAGTTCAAGTTAGCAGCTTCCAAAATGAGAAAATGACAGACAGTCATCCAAAACTTTCTATAACACTGGAGCATCATCTTCAGCCTTTTGGCCCAATATATCTGACAGACATTATTTGTGAAGCAAGAACAATTGAGGGATTGCTTACCCTGTCATGGCAGAGTTTGTTTGTTGTCTCTGCCTGTAATTAAGCTTGCCCACTTTTAGGCAGAATTCTGTCCGTGGTAGAAATGAGGACATTTTGCCCAGTGGCTTGTTTGCTACATTTGAAGCCATCTCCATAACAGGTTATTTGATGCTCATCTTCTTCTTTGAGATAGGCTGTGTATTGTCAGGTGTTAACCTGTCTTATTGTCAAAGGATCTTTAAAATTATAACAAAATCTCTAAATGATTCTATAGGTCTCTGAGGTTTTGGAAAATATTACATGGCTATTTTACCTTATCTATATATAATGTCATATCTGTTTGCTAAACCTTCGATTTATTTTCTTGTGATTAAAATAAATGAGTACTTGACATTACGATGAGTTGACCATCTAACAATTAATTTGTATTACTTAATTACCCTAAATATCCTGCAATAGCATGTTCGAAATATTGGAAGTAAACCTTGTATAATAATAGAGTTGTATGGGTACACTAACTCATATTAGAGTAGAAATATATTTAATGTGTGTGAGGAATAATCTTGAGTTTGAATTCTATATAAATGTATCAAATTTGAAATTATTTTGCATCAATAAAATAGCTTCTTTGTCATTGACAGTTAGGGACTTAAGCTAAGGAGTTCGATCTGCTTTTTATCCTATCATCACAAATATTTCTATATTTCCCCTTCTTTCTTTTCAACCCCTATATCCATAGCATACCTAAGAAAAAAAGATAGGAAAAGAGAGAAATTCCTGAGTCTAACCTCATTTTCTCTCTGAATAAGACCAATAATTAATAACTTACTCCCAATGAAAACAAATAACCATATCTGAAGAAAACTACCAAAACTTTACCCAACTCCTCTTATGGGCTATGGGGCACCATTCTCTTTTTAAGGCTTCTTCTGGTTGATTTGGGATGAATATTACCTTTGTATGGGCTCAAATAAAATTAGAGAAACTGGTAAAGCAAGCTAGGAATAGCATTTGTGGTCCTGTTTCTAAATGTTGAGAAATTCCAGGCTTAATAGAAGTGTAGGACAATATGAAATTCTGGACCAATTTTTATCACAAGCATTCTTTTAAGCTGTCCTGTTCTGATGCGTAACAGCAATGGAAACACTTGGGGGTATGTATGCAGGATGTCAGTGACCAGCATGCTGGGAGGAATTAGTTGTTTCATTTAGAGGATGATGCCAGAAACAAGTTGTAGAGTCCAGGGTAATGCTCTCTTAAAATCCTCAGGATGTAGTAAAATGTTATTCAGTCCCAAGCAGGAGTATCCTGAATGTTCAGAAACTATCTTCAGAATAATCGCTGTACTCTGAAGTTGCATGATTCAAATCTGTTGTTTGCCTTGTGAAATTTAGATGAATAAAGAAGTAACGCTCTGTCCATTCATTTTACATTTCTGACATCTGTGTTGCCTGTGATTGAAGATTCTCTTTCTTCTAAATATCTATTGTGTATGTCAATGACTGTTGGGATAAGAGCCACTCGATTCCACAGCAATTGTCACAGGATAGCTGCCAGATGGTGATACTGAGGACAGAAAGAATAAAACACAACAGAAAACAAAAACTTCTGTAACTGTTTGCCTCATAGAATAAATCCATTGATCCAAAGTTTGAACCACATCTTACCCATCTCTCAATGAATGTGGCAATGATTCCATCATGCAAAAGACACCTAGGTATTGCAGAGACATTAGCTAAAATTCTTTAATATGTCTTCCTATCATCTCTTCCTTTTCTCCAACATTTTACAGTGAGGAAAAAAGTCTTCATCCTCTAAAAATAAAAAAAATTGGACTCAGCCACATAACTATTTGGTGAGTCTTGAGAGGCTCTGTGCTTATTTCATATTCCATGTCTCAAACAAAGTACACAATCAACAACTGGGAAGGATGCTCAGAATTTGTACGGCTCATAACTACGAATTGTGTTTAGATGTCCATGTGAGTATAAGCCTTGTTTCCTGAAGGCAGTCTGTTGCTTGGGAATAGACATGACAAACTATGTCTGCATTTCTCTGAATGTTTCCAAGCTTCTGTTTTTGGTATTACAACAGGAACTGATGAAGTAGTACATTCTACAAAAACTTTGTGCCTAACTGATGCTGATCTCAAATGTCTTTGTGTCCTCCACAGTTTGCAAATTTTTACCCTTGACTTTTTCTATCTACTCATCTTGCTCATTAGCTGCTGTGCTGTGATATGATGTGCTACTTTTCATCAAACAGTATATGAAGATTGGTTATAAACATCAACTGGTCTGGATAAGATTGTCCTACTGATATGTCTGTGCATGTATTATCTTGATGATGATAATTGTGGTTGAAATGGTTTTGATAGCCCTGTTCCCTGGGTGGGGGATTCTGCACTATGTAAGATAAAATAAGGTGAGTAAAAGCATGCATTCTCTCTGCTCTTTACCTCGCATGTGATGTGGATTCAGGTCACATGGCTTCAATTTCCTCACAATGATTGCCTTGTTGCCTGGAATTATGGACCAAATTAATCCTTCTTCTCTTAAGGTCCTTTGCTTAATGCATTTTATAACAGAAGCAATAGTTAAAAGTGAAGCACCCCATTTTTCAGACATCCCATTTTGGGAGCACTCTGAATCTCCCTAGTTGAGTTATATTAATTTCCGACTTATTCCCCACCACTTGAGAACGTACTTGAGCTAGAGAAAGCATAAACCATTTATCTTGACTTATTCTGGCAATAAAAAATTCATTCACTACTGAAAGGGCTCTTCTTCTCTTCTTGTCTTCATTCATTTTTGTGTGAGAATTAAGATTGGAGACTGTCTTACCTTCCAAACTGGGCACAGGGAATTCCTGGAAGTGCCCCACCCTAGGCTGAACAGATCCTAGGACCCAGCAAATGGCCTTTAATTGTACCTAGAATTAAATCACACATAGAATAATTAAATGCCGTTTTCTCCTTCTTGTGATATCCACTACCCCTCATGTTCCTGCATGTAAATGAGCTACCATACTGTATGTAGATTAAGTATCCTAGTACCCTTAGCCACAGTGAATCAGACCCATTCACCCTCAAATCCACCTCCTCCCCACTTTCTAAGGTTTATAAATAAAGGCTGGTTGGCAGGCTGAATGGGCCATTGTTCTGTCATCTTCCCCATTCCTCCACTATGACCATCTGAGACTCCATTTATTTCAGTGAGAACCTCCCCTGGACACCTGGTGGTCAGGCAGCAATGTCAGAACCGCATTTACAGCCTATGGGGCCTGAGCCGTCACTGCTGCTGGCTTAGTGCTGACCTCTGAGGAAGCACCTTAGGGCTTGAGTCTCACTGCACCTGACTTGCCAAAATGTTACAAACATTTACCTGCTTCCTCTGTTGTGAGTCAGGCACCTTGTCTAGTGCCCAGGTGAAGGGCCTCACCCTAAAGTGCTCTAGCTGCCCCTGAGAAGCACCTGGACTGACCCAACAGACATGGAAAGCAAGGCCCCCCCCAATGGCAGTGTGTTCACCTGGGACAAAATTGTAGAAGATATCTATCTTCTTAAGACAATGCTACTGCTGAAACTAAAAACAAAACAAAACAATAACGTCTTTTGCTTGTGTAATTATCATTGATGGCCAAACTCTGTCAAGACAAGGTAAGCAAGTCCTCAATAGTTCCCACCTCATAAATATGTCTATCAGATATATTGGGCCAAAAGGCTGAAAATTGGGCTACAACATTATAGAGAGTTTGGGGTGACTATTCAGGTAGCAAACTGTCTCTGTCATCTTCTCATTTGGAAAGCTACTAACTTGCACTCACGGTATATTCAGGTAATCAATTTTATTCCTTCTCAAGTCTCTGATGGAGTCTTAGACCAGATGGTTTAGTTCTACAGTGAAGCTTAGTTGTTTAGAGGTTAAGATGTTTTTGTGTCTAGAAAGATATTTTAAGTTGATAATGATAGATACGATAGATATTGGTTTACATTCAGAATTTTAGACTCACCAAGATAGGAAAGATGTTTTCTTCAAGGCTGCCAAATACAAATAGACAAAACATCAATAATGTAACATTTATATAATCCCTGATTGTTTCATGGTTCTTCTTGCTATAGGTAGTTTTTGTATAGATGTGTAATAATATAAATGTATACGTAAAAGATTAAAAATGTTTAAAAAAGAATTTTTACTGGCTGCATTTTCAATTTAGGCAGGAACATTAGTAACTAATGGTAAGACAAAGAAATTCAAGATGGGTCCTTCAAAGGTAGCATTTTGGCAAAGCAGATATATCTGGCACTACTGTTTGTACGAGGTGTTTTGTTCTATTCATATTTACCCCGCTGATCCGGAAGATAAAACGGGTTCTTCACTGCAGGGGATGTAGCAGCTGGAATGAGGCATTGTGTTTGTAGGACCTGTGATCTCCTCTACCAAGAAAACAATTCATAAAGTTAGCAAAGGGCACCAGGAAAAATAACTCACCTCAGACCTTTGTAGAAATAAATGTGAAGATTGCTGAGCAAAACTAAGTGTCAGCAACAGTTAAGCCGAAAACAGCTGAAACAAGTGCCTAATTTGTTCATGCGAAAGTGAGGTTGAGAAAAATTAGTGCACAAAAAAGTTTGAACTTTCTGAGTCTATAGGGATAGGACACTCCTGTAACCCCTGCAGATGCACACTTGTGTTTTCCTGCACGGTTTTTACACATTGATACCTATGTTATTCTTCAGCCTGCCTTAACTCTGCAACCAATTTCACTTTGGAATCACTAATAACAACTTACATACATGCTATACATGTTTCTGTGCATTTTTTTTCCTTTTCTTAATTTCCAGTGACTCACATGCATAATTATCCACATGTGAAAAAAAATGTCAATTCCCTGTGTGTTCAGTACTTTTTCATTCATTTGCTTCTGTGTTTTCAGCTTATTTCTCTGCTCATGGTTTGTATTTCCTTGTAATTTTGTATTGGTTATTTCAGTAAAATTGCATTTGTGTGGGGAGAAATCAGTTTTTATATATAGAAGTACATTTACTATCCCTTCACTCTTGACTTTTTCTTTAGCCAAATAAAAACAAACCTACTTGATCTTAATTTTCAGGATTCTGGGGATTAAATTGGAAATGCTTTCTTATGTATAAACTTGATCTTTGGCTTCATGTGATTAACAGAGTGTCCTATTGACCTGGAAATCCTTTGCTTTTTTTCTGAGATCAGTTATTGCTATATTCCATTTATATACTCTACACAATATAGTATCACGAGGCTACTACTGCCAATTCTCACCAAGAATGTGAAGTTGTTCTTAGTATAGACCTTTTTTCAGAGATAGAATTGCAATGACCCTCACAAGGACTATTTCACAGAGTGAGATTTTTCAAAAAATTATTGTTCTGAATTTTGAATTTGAATATACATGTACATGCAATAGTCTTATATCTTATTCCAAAATTGTTTCAAAGTGTGCATCATTAAAAATGTGAACTCATTACAGTAAGTATCATGTGGTATACACATCATAAACCTATTTTAGGACTATAAAACCCTTTTTCTTACTTGTTTATAGCAATACAGACAGTGCACAGTAAAAGTGGTAGGATGTCATGTACTCGTGTACTATTTAAAGGACAATAAGTTAGTGGATAAATGTATATAACTGATAGTACTCTCTGGAGTGTTTTTCAATACTATAGGGAATTAATCAGTTGTTACAATAAGTAACTGTCTCATTGGCAATGTGTGGGAGTGGAAACGAACAAGTATCTGACCAAGACCCTACATGTTTAATAGTAGAAAATTCTCTCACTAACGCTCAAAAGCTCAAAAATTTAATTTTTACACCACATTTTTCTCTTTTATTCAAATTTTAATTATAGCCTCCAGGCTCCAACCATAAATTTGTCTTATGGATGCTTATATAAGATACTATCTGTTCTTTTTCTTAATGCTCACGTAAAATCAGTTTGCATTACAAACACCATTGCTAAACTGAGTCTTAGATGATGTAATTGCTAAGACAGTTTTCTAGAGCCCATAGGGAAGCTGGATGTGATGACTCACATGTATATTCTCAGTGCTTGGGAGACTAAAGCAAAAGGATCCCCACAGGCTCAACTCCAGACCTGGCTATATAGTGGGGGCCCCTGTTCCCAAACCACAGCACACACATACCTAGCATCTCTTTTCATTCTGATCTGGACCTTTCAGAGGACAGCACTGTACAGTCACTGTGACGACCCTCTCAGAAGTCTTGCATACATAACTGTTAATGATCCATCAAGGTGAAAGACATGCAGGGTTCTCTCTGCAACAGTTTTTTCAGTCAAACCAGAAATTCTGTAAAGAAAATTCACATTTCACTAAGAATAAATCAATATTTAAACCAAATATTAATATTTATAGTTGTAATTTTAAGTAGATGTTATTTTACAAATGTACTTCTAAAAATCAAACTTTAGAAATGTGCAATCATCATTCACCATGCACACTTTCTTTATACAATGTATGTCACTACTCATCATAATTATCAAAATATAAATGCTTCAGTAACCTAGCATCATTGTACATTTCATAATGAAAAAAATCACCTTTATTTTTTATAGTAGTATCTATCAAAATAGTAATTTTTACAGTGTTTTCAAAAAAGCTAAAGTGTATTGTATGAAAGTGAAATACTATTTCTAAAAGTTAAACTATTAGTGACTATGTTGATATAAAAAAAGATACAGACATGTCTGAAAGCTCAATTATGTGAAAAAGCTAAGTTGATTTTACTTTGAAATTTATAAATTTGCAAGTTTGCCAGTACAGAGAAATTATTTTTCTCTGGCTTTTATAATATAATATTAGAATGAAGCACCGCAATTCCGAAACAGACCATAATAATAAATACATCTTTTAAAGTCATTTACGAAGCACTCACCATCTATAATCTGCCATGTGTTATTAACTCTCTCATTTTTATAACTAGCTTTTTGACATTCATCTGCTGCCTTTAAATATTTAGACTATTTTGAAGTCACATAAAATTGTACATACAGAGAGAACAAAATGTGATATCTAAGGACACATGTTTAACATATCATTATCACATCAGCATAAATAGTACACCTGTCACCTCAGACATGTACTATTTCTTTGTGTTTGAAACTTTCAAAATCCCCTTTGCTAGTGTATATCTAGGGATTTTTGGCAACCATTGTTACAGTATGGTGCTGTGGAACACTGGGAATTACTCCTTGTCCTTTGTCCATGCAAGCCAACATCTCTCCTGTATGGGCCCCTACATTTCCCAGTCGCGAGTAGCCACTATTTCACTAAGTCTCCGAAGTCTTTTATTTCTTTACCTGTGAGAGACAAGAAGGACTCTGTAATCTTTGCTTTGCTGTTCCCGAATTATTCCACTTAACATAATCTTCTCTAGACCCATTCATGCTGCCACAAACAAAATTTCCTGTTCTTTTCCATGTCTGGACAGTTTCCCATAGTGTATGTTTACTGTATTTGACTTATCTATTCAACCACTGATAAACAGGCTGATTCCATAACTTGGACATGAGGAACCGTGCTGCAATAAATATGTGCGATATCAACTTGCTGAAGTCATATTATGTAAATACTCTGTGTAATAGGATTTTATTGAATTAATTAATAAATGATTAATGAACAATAGGTTTTTTTTCCCTTTTAGGAGCTAGCTTGGCATTTTCCACAATGGCTAAGCTAGTGTATCACTTTGCCGTGGCTTCTGAGCATTTATTCCTATCTACTGGTTCTTGATCAACATTTGTTAGTTTTGATCTTTCTTATGTCTGTCTTGAGCTCCCACCATGATAAATGAGTTCATCGAATACATTTTGATGTATTTCATTAAAATAGTTTAAATTCTGAAAATTGAATGGAAATCAAAATGCTGTTTAAGGCTTTTTAATATTCCATTATACTGTGAATTATTTTAATGTGTCCTTTAGAAAAAATTATTTCTTTTTACTTTCAAATTTGTTTATGTGTGGTAGGTGCTGTGTGTTTGTGTGTGTGTGTGTGTGTGTGTGTGTGTGTGTGTGTGTGTGTGTGTGCGTGCAAGAGTCCACAGAGGCCAGAAGCATCACGTCCCCTGGTGCTGGAGTCATAGGTGGTTTCCATGCAGATGCTAGGAACAGATTCAGGTCCTCTATAAGAAAAGTGCATATCATTAACTGTTGAGCCATATCCCAGACACCCACACAGTAGAATTCTTAATGTCAAGAACTTTCTGTTTTCTACTCAGTGGTATCTAGAGCCTTCATGAGTGTGGCTCACACAGTGAACACAGAGAGCTTTGTGATTAGACTGGTAAGTGTACAATTCCAAGTTAGGCGTTACTCTCTCATCACCATGCAGAGCAAAGACACGGCCTTATCTTTGTTTGAATCACGTTTAACTATCACCAATTGTTTCTAGCAGCTAGTTGTGGAAATTGCATTTTATCCAGGATTATGTTTATGTTAATCTGAGCAATATTTCATTTTAATATTAGAGAAGTTGTTTCATAAGTGTCTTTAAAGAAGAAAGCATTTTAGATGTATCTTTACATTTATTGACTGTTTCAGGTGCATTCTGCTTTTGAGATCACCAAAGAAAAATCCTGTTATATGGCCTTATATCTCACAGGCTGAGTATAGAATTTAGTGCCTTGTATTTTTATATTCTTACTATTGCCTGCCTCTCTAAATAAAGAATAAAACATTAGTATGTTGGTCATACACTGTATTTCTCACTTTGTCTTAGAGCTATTTTTAACCATTACAAAAAGAAAATCTAGGTGCCAAAAAAATTAAGGCTTGAGCTGTCACTCAATTATTTTCATATTTTTATTTTAAAAATTTTAATTTATTATAATTTATTCAGATTACATCCCAAGTGTTATCTCTTCCCTTGTTTCTTCCTGTTCCCACCCTCCCCTCCCTCTTCTGCCCTATTTCCCCTCCCTAGACCGCTGACAGAAGGGGATCTCCTCCCCCATCATATGATCACAGCCTATCAGGTGTCATCCAGATAGCCTGCTTCTCTTCCTCTGTATTCTGGGCCGGCCTCCCCACCAAGGGGAAGTTCTTATGTGGAAGTTTAAAGACCTCTAGTTTTTTTCTGTTGTTGTTGTTTATTTTTTAATAGGATTGGAGCCAGCTTGGGACTGTGACAATGAAATTCTTTCCAAATAAGAGACACAATTTTCTACTGTCTCTTCTACTTTTTGCTTTTGATGTTAAAGTTAGTTGTTTAATAAATTAGGGTCAATGTATTTTCATGATTATTATAAGTTACTTTCTAACCTTTATCACTTAATCATTTTAAGTAGTTCTTGTCCTGGTTACTTGATATCAAATATTAAATGTTATTAACATATATAATTAGGTTATCCAACCTGATAGAAATGTGACCTTTGCTAGTTTGGGAATATAAACACTGTGTTAAACAGTTTTGTATGCAAATATGAAGAAGACTCCTGAGTTAGGCAAAAACATAGCTAGAAGTAGACAGATAGCAGTCACACAGTAGGTCAGACCCTTGGAAGTCTTTCCTGTGAGGCTAGAAGCCTGCATCTGACATGATTGCTGTTGTTCATCAAGGCAGGTGGGAAACCCTTTTGAAATATTGTGTTTTTCTTATAGAAAAAGTAAAACATGCTGACAACTTCTGCCTACTTAGCAGAGAAAAATAAAGGTCAGGTAAAATGACATATTGTCATCTCATTGGCACAGAAAAACTATTGAGCAAGGTGAGGTATATTTTCCAGAGCCCAAGTGGCACTCAGAGGAAGGACAGCAGGTCACTGAGAAGAGACTTGATACCCTATGAGCATATACAGAGGGAGGTAATCCCTCTGAGGAACAGTCATAGGGGAGAGGAATAAGGGGAAAATGGGATGGAGGGGAGAATGGGAGGATACAAGGGATGGGATAACCATAGAGATGTAACAAGAATAAATTAATTAAAAATAAAAAATAAATAAATAAATAAATAAATAAATAAATAAAATATGTCAATCTCAAAAGCATTGTTTGCTCAATATCATTTGAGTATGTGTGGGAAAGTGCAGTCCAGATTACTACTGCCTTTAGCAATATTATCTTAAAAATTCAATGATCCTATAGGGTGGAAAATTATGATATGTAATCTTTTTTATGATACATAATCTTTAAAATATTATATTGCTTAATACTCATGAAACAACTCTGGTTGTGATATAAGTAGTGATATGTTTTAGTCCTATAAGGTAAAATAATGCTGGAATTGATGAAACTACTTGACTCCATGAACCTGTGTAAAGGGAGATATATGAAAATATGTGACCAAATAAAACAAAAGTATAGATGCAAAAGAGAAGAAAGGAAAAAAGCTATTAGGGTTCATGATAAATTTAAAAACCACATACTCAACTGTGAAGAATGTCCTGTTCATTGGCTACATCTGGGTAGCGTTTTGAAGTTTACTGCACGTATTGTCCTTGACTGGTGCCATAGTTTGAGCAGGACCCATGGGCCAGATCAGCCCGTCATAATGTTATTCTTGTAAGTTTCTAGGACCCTCTGGATCCTTCTTTTTCCCCATTCTCCCATGCTTCTCTCATCTAGAGTCCCATTAGGATGTCCTCTCCTCTGTCCCAGTTTCCTGGTAAGTGAAGATTTTCATGGGACATGCCCTTTGGGCTAGTGTGTAGATATAAGTGAGTATATGCCATTTGACTCTTTCTGCTTCTGGGTTAACCACTCATGATCATTTCTAGTTCAATCCATTTGTCCACAAATTTCTGGAACTCCTTGTTTTTAATAACTGAGTAGCATTCCATAGTGTAAATGTACCACAGTTTCTTTATCCATTCTTCTACTGAGGGACACTTAGGTTGTTTCCATGTTCTGGCTATTATGAGTAAGGCTGCTATGAACATGGTTGAGCAAATGTCCTTGTGTGCTGGAGCATCTTCTGAGTATATTCCCAGATCTAGCCAATGGACAGGACATTCTTCACAGTTGAGTAGAAAGGGGGTTTGACTTTCACACGAACTCTGGTGCCCCATATTTGACCACGTCTCCTGCATGAGGAGGCCTGGCAGCACTCAGAGGAAGGATAGCAGGCTACCAAGAAGAGACTTGATACCCTATGAGCATATACAGGGGAAGGGAGTCCCCCTCAGTCACAGTCATAGGGGAGGGGAGTAGGGGAAAATGGGAGGGAGGGAAGAATGGGAGGATACAAGGGATTGGATAACAATTGAGATGTAATATGAATAAATTAATAAAATATATTTAAAAACCACATAGTCATGTAAAAGATCACATTATGTTAACTAGTGGTCAGTGAGATTGCTTAATGACTGAGGCACTTACTTCTATGCCTAACAAACTGGGATAGAGCCTTAGATCCCCGCATTATGAAAGGAAAGATTTGACAAGGCAGAGTTGCCCTCTGCCTTCAATGTGTGACTCCAAATATGCACATATAGGGATATGTATATGTATGTATGTATGTATGTATGTATGTATATATTTGTGTGTGTATGTTTGTGTGTGTGTGTGTGTGTGTGTGTGTGTGTGGTGTACAAACAGTATAAAGTGAATGTAAAAATGTCAAGTACATTAATTAAATATTTTAATAATTTCCTGCATCTACTAAAGTGTACCAGGGCATGAACACCTAAAATGAAAATAATTACTCTTCTAAATATAGCATCCTTCACACTTTCATCTCCTGCACAGATGCTTATAAATGAGTTAGGTAAAAATACTTTGCCATGGTTTATTACCAGGTGGCAGAGGTGTGCATCGCTTCTCCAAAGCTATCATGCTAGTACATTATCAGCAGAGCCACTGGGACCATTTAAACTACACTGTATGTGCATTTACAGTAGAGGGCACAGAGAACATTAAGCCTTCATATTTTAATCTATTTAATTTGGCACAGTTGGTACTGTTCTTTATGAACTGTTAATCTTTTTAACCAATGAAGCAAAGTGTCAGTATCTTCCTTTACCGAACATAATAGGCTTATATCCTGAAACAATAACATTGTAATAGCTTGTCTGTTGCTTGGTGGAGCTATACAGTTTCAGCATGTTCAAATTGTTTCTTGACCTATGTTTAGCTCAAGGTGCTTCACACTGCTCTTCCTTTCCAACGCATTAGCCACAGTTGCAGTGTTTTCTATCTAAATCCAAATCCTTAGTTTAGATTAATTTTTTGCTGTTACATAATTCGCTTTCAATTTACATTATTAATATAATTGGAAACAGAGCATTCACACTTTGTCTCAAATTAATCATCAGTCATTTTGTTAATAAAAGATTTACTGATTTTCTTTTGTGGTAGAAAAGAATAATATTTTGGAAAACCACAAATATGTAGCATAATTATAGAGAGCTGTAGACAGTATTTTTCTCTTGATTAGAAAGTAGTTTACTTTTTAAAAATTTGAGATTGCAATAATAACACATTTCTATTTTCATCTCTCCAAAGCCTCCCATATACCATTTCTTGCCCCCCATTTGAACCATGGCCTCTTTTTAAAAAAAACTAATTGCTATTACATACATATATGGATGTGTCTAAACATTTATATTCATAAATGCAGTCGATTCAATCTGTATGATGATACCTATACGTATGTTTTCAGGCATGACCATGTGACAACCAATTGGTGTGCTTCTCATCAAGAATGGCCATCTGTCCCATTCTCAGCTTTCCTCGATCATCTATAACTTTTTGAGTAGAGTTAAGCCTCATGGGCTTTTCTCTGTCCAGTTTGGCATGTCTGTTGATGTCATACTTGTTCAGCTTGTATCTGGGCACCACAGTAGTGAGACAACACGACCTCTCTTATTGCAAAGGAGACTATTTTTCATGGAACATATGTAAATACATTCTATTGAGCTAATTCTCTTTTGTGGCACTACTCTAGGACCAACTTTTTTATCTGTCATTTCAACAAAACTGAGTGTAATTACCTAATAGATACCAGTTACTCCAAAGCAACTTTGAGAACACTGATTGGCAATTCGGTGTCCAGCACTCTTGTTGAATAAATTCAGAGATTTCATTGTTTCCCATGGGATTTACTTACAGCATTTCTGTCCTTTTATGTGCAATGTTGAATATAAATAAATGTGATTTGTCCCATGGACAGGACAGTCTCCACACTTGAGTGGAGAGAGGGATTTGACTTTCTCAAGTACTCTGGTGCCTCACATTTGACTATGTCCCCTGGCGGAGGAGACCTAGTGGCACTCAGAGGAAGGACAGCAGGTCACTGAGAAGAGACTTGATACCCTATGAGCATATACAGAGGGAGGTAATCCCTCTGAGGAACAGTCATAGGGGAGGGGAATAAGGGGAAAATGGGAGGGAGGGGAGAATGGGAGGATACAAGGGATGGGATAACCATAGAGATGTAACAAGAATAAATTAATTAAAAAAATAAAAATAAATGTGATTTGTGATTATTACCACTTGTTATATCCAATTAAAAATTTCACATTAAACAATGATTATATACATCATGGTATAATCCATTTCTAGGGTTTATAAAACTATCTAATTTTGAAATATAATCTATATGACATGAAACAAAATGTACATCCCCATGAATTTCTAAGTGAAGGGTGAATTTAAAAAGCCTTGAAGGACTGAGTTGGCATTCCATATAGAGGGGCGTATTTTAAATTCACAGTGTTGGAACCATGGAATTTGCTCAACCATTAAAGGTTAAGGCTCATAGCCAAACATTTCATGAAGATCAAAAAAGTATTATATAAAATATTGCACAGCCTCACCTGCTAATCTTCCTTTATAATTTTTATACTTTTACTTATACATGAAATATACATGTATACTTAATGTCGTATGGTGATAGAAAACATTGTAAAATCTATATTGTTCAGTCAGAACCAGCACATCTCTCTTCTCAAATTGAAATCACTTTATGATGATAGCACTCAAATTTTTTCCCTAGCACTAAACAATGCACAATAAGCTGTCACCTTGTCAAGCAGCTTTTGACATACTCAAGTATATACACATATATCTGAATCATTCTCATAGTAGCATCTTAGTGCCATGGGTAGTGATCAAAAGAGAGACTCATAACTGGTCAAAGGGCCAAGAGTAAGTGATGTTCATCTCTAAATGTGTCAACTGTACACCCTCCTTCTAATACTCAATGGAGATGAAGGAAGAAGGGAAAAGAACGTTAGGTCTGGGACACAGGAAAGAACATGCTAAAACGTGGTCTTCTGTACATGCTGTGAGCACTGTGCCTGAAATCGCTGCAATGAAGTTGCTTTTGCAAAGCTTACATAAGACTGGTGCCATAAACACCCCTCATAGATGGAGGTGGATCATATGATACCTGTTTCTGTCTTAGGAGATATTTGATATTTGTTTGATGAGGAGGAGAGAGAAGAAGAAGCCTTTTTCAGTGGATTGGCTACTAGCAACTCACTATTTCTTCTATAACTAATCACCCTAACCATTCATGTTCAAGCGAATCTAATTAAATTTAGTGGATCTCACACATACAAAATATAGGAATAGGGTTTCCTCAAGACCCAGCTATTCCACTCCTTGGAATATACCCAGAAGATGCACCAGCACACAACAAGAAAATTTGCTCAACCATGTTCATAGCAGCCTATTCATAATAGCCAGATCATGGAAACCGCCTAAATGTCCCTCAGTAGAAGAATGGATAAAGAAACTGTGGTACATATACACTATGGAATACTACTCAGCTATTAAAAACAAGGAATTCCCGAAATTTGTGGATAAATGAATTGAGCTAGAAATGATCATAATGAGTGAGTTAACCCAGAAGCAGAAAGAGTCAAATGGTATACACTCACTTATATCTGCATACTATCCCAATGGGCATGTCCCACAAAAGCCTTCCCTTACCAGGAAACTGGGACAGAGGGTAGGACATCCTATTGGGACTCTAGATGAGAGAACAATGGGAGAATAACAATGTAGAAGGATCTAGTGGGTCCTAGAAACCTACAAGTAGAACATTATGATAGGAAGATTTGGGTCAAGGGGTCCCGCTCAAACTAAGGCACTAGCCAAGGACAATACAGGCGGTAAAATTTAAACCCCTACCCTGATCTAGCCCATGGACAGGACAGTCTCCACACTTGAGTGGAGAGTGTGATATGACTTTCTCATGTACTCTGGTGCCTCACATTTGACTATGTCCCCTGGAGGGGGAGACCTAGTGGCACTCAGAGGAAGGACAGCAGGTCACCGAGAAGAGACTTGATACCCTATGAGCATATACAGGGAGAGGTAATCCCTCTCAGGAACAGTCATAGGGGAGGGGAATAAGGGGAAAATGGGAAGGAGGGGAGAATGAGAGGATACAAGGGATGGGATAGCCATAGAGATGTAACAAGAATAAATTAATAAAAATAAATAAATAAATTAAATATATATATATATATAAATAAGAGGGGGCACTTGTTAAGAAGAGGGTTTTAGTGGGAGTGGGATTAAACAGAGTAATGTAGGTGACAATGAATAAAATATTATGTATGGGTGGAATAGTTAAATAACAACTGACAAAGCTGAGCCAACAGACTCATCTTTTAGCCATCCAACTGCAGGTAGGTACCAGAATTTTTCTTCTATTTGGTTTTCTTTGCTTTTTTGTTGTATTTGTTTGTTTGTTTTTTGTTATCAGATTTTAGTTCATATTTGTGATTTGTTAGGTGAAAGTATTATCTTTTATAAATTAAAATAAAAAATGGTGTATCATACATATTTAAACATACATACAGATATTACACCATCCTCTGTTTGTACTAAGTGATAAACTGACTGGTCTCTGTAAATTCTTCTTTTGGCCTTGTCAGTCCAGAATATAACCCATCAATCCACATTATTGTTCTTTTATTCACATATAATTAAGGGTTGTTTTAATTCTTGTTATAATAAACAATGTTATACTCACCAATTTATATCATTCAGACTTTATTAAAACATAGTAAAAGCTGTTTTTACAGCTTTTAGGGAAAAAGTGATGAAGTTGTTATAACTCATAAAAATTAATATTTCATATTTTAAATTATACAAATGAGTAGATATATCAAATTTGATGTATAAATTTATAAAGAATATGCATAATTTGATTTGTTTATATCATACTAAATAGAAGAAAATATTTTTCAGTTTACACTAAAGAAACAATCTCAGATATTTCACAGTTTGGTCATTCTGTTATGACCCTGTTCTATGTTGAAATACTTTGAGGAATAGCTGCATTGTTTGCCCACTAAATTATTTGTTTGTTTGTTTGGTTCCCTTTTATTGAAAATAGAATTCTTTTTCATATAATCTTTCCTGATTACAAATTCTCCTCCCTCTGCTCCTTCAAGTTCCTCTTCACATACCCTCCCATTCAGATCCACCCCCTTTCCGTCTGTCACTGAAAAACAAGAAGGCATCTATGGGATAAAACTACTAAGGTAAAACAAAAACAAAACAGAGGAATTGGACGAATAAGAACACAGAAGGAAAAGAGTCCAAGAGAGGGCACAGGACCACAGAACCAATCTTTTGCACACTCAGGAATAACATAAAAACATTAACCTGGAAAACACAATATATACCAAAAGGACCTGTAGAGTAAAAAGAGAAAAGAAAATGTATGTGTTAATAAAGTAAAATAAAACAAAAAATAATTTAAAATATTACAAATAACATGAACTCTGGTGCCCTATATTTGACCACATCCCTTAGATGGGGAGGCCTGGCAGCACTCAGAGAAGGATAGTAGGCTACCAAGAAGAGATTTAATACACAATGAGCATATACAGGGGGAGGAGGTCCTCCTCAGTCACAGTCACAGGGGAGGGGAGTAAGGGGAAAATGGGAGGGAGGGAGGGAGGGAGGATACAAGGGATTGGATAACAATTTAGATGCAATATGAATAAATTAATAAATTATATTTTAAAAATTTACAAATAACAAGGAAGTGTATGACATCAAATTATAGGACAAGGAACCTTCTAAGATGCTTTTCTGTTTATTTTCTGTTAGCCATCTACAGCGGGGCATGGGACCTAGTCTCAAGAATGGTTTGTTCCTGGCACATGAAGGATGCAGGATGTCAGCGTCCAGTATGCTGGAAGGAGTGAATCCCATCAGATCTGAACCAGAGTCGCTGTCCAGTTCTTTTGTTCTGAAAACATATAATTTCTCATAAGCATTATACAGTTTTAAGTTACAAATGTATGAGGTGTGCATTGTGCAGAGAACAATTGAAGCTAGTTTTCTGCTCTTTGTAGGAGCTGAAGAAAGACATCTGGAAATCTTCATTCATGCCATATGAAGAACGGTATCTAATAATAAGTCGCAGGGATTCTGTAACCAACAAGAAGCACTGTGTATGCATAAATTTTCATGTCTCAGCCAGTCTCAGCTATTCTGATGTAGTGGGATTAGCAATATAAGTTACCTCCTTGTTCTGCAGTTTGAATTCTTTACATCCCGATTGTAGGCCCATCCCTCATTGCCGCTCAATCCCACCCTCCCTCCCTTATCCCTTCTTCCTTCCCCTAGTCCTCAGAAAGGGGAGCCCTCACCCCTAATATCTGACCTCAGCCTATCAAGTCTCATCTGTACTACCTGTATCCTCTTCTTCTGTCCCATGGCATGGCAGGGGGATGTGATCAACTTTGGAGGGTCAGAGTCCACGTCAGAATTAGTTACTACTCCCCATATTGTGGGACCCTCAAGGATACTGTGCTGTCTATCTACTACATATGAGCAGAGGGTCTAGGTACTCACCATGCCTGGTCCTTGATTACTGCATCAGTCTCTGTAGCACCCTCTCATCCACTGCATTTTTAAAATGTACATTTTATTTATTATAATGTATTCATATTACATCCTGATTGTTATCCCCTCTCTCTTATCTTCCCATGTCCTCCACCTCCCTTGTCTGCCTATTCTCCTCCCCTAGACCTCTGGTTAAAAGCTATTAGGTTTCATCTGGATAGTCTGCATCCCCTTCCTCTGTGTGCCCACTAGACTGTCTTGCCAAGGAGCAACGATAAAATTGTGGGCACCCAAGTGCATGTCTGAGGATCAGCAGCAACATCCTCTCTCTCCCCAGTTTCAGCTGCTGTACCTCATCAGAACCCAACAGCTCCCAGGACAGCTTCGAAGAAAGCCTCTAATCACCAATTGGTCTAGCATTACACACTGTCCCACATAGGACTTCTATTAAGCCTGGAATTTCTCAACATTTAGAAACTGGACCACGAATTCTATTCTTGGTTTATATAACCATTATCCCCAATTTTATTTGGGACCATATAAAGGTATTATTTGACCCAAATCATCCTGAAGAAACATTAAAAGAATGATGCCCCATTTCCTTTAATGGGATTGGGTAGATTTTTGGTTGCTTTATTGGGCAATAGATTTTTATTTTCATTGGGAGTTAAGTTACTATTGGTCATATTCAGAGAGAGAAGGAGGTTGGACTTAGGAATGTCTCTCTCTCCTTTTTCTTTCTTTCATAGGTATGGTTATAGGGGTTGAACAAAAGAAGGGGATATAGAAATGAACAGGGAAAGATAGGGCAAAAATTAATTATTGAATCTATTCCTCCACTTAATCCCTTAGTTGTTACTCACAAGACTATTTTTAATTCATTTGTATAGAATTTTGTATATTGATGCAAAATAAGTTATAATTTTGGTACATTGGTTTAGAATTCAAATTTAAGATTGTTCTTCACACATTATATATATATATGTATATATATATATATTTCTACTCTAATATGAAGTAGTATACCCATATAACTCAAGTAGAATACGTGGTTTACCTCCAATACTTTGAAAATGCTATTGCCAGCTGTTTAGGATGAGTAAGTTATATAAGTTAATTGTTAGTTGATCAAATCATGGTCATGTCAATTACTAGTCTATTTATATTACCTGAATATATATCCTAGGTTTAACAGATAGATATGTTCTATAAATATATAAGGTAAAATAGTTAGATTAGGTCTTCAAAAACCTCACAGACCTACAGAATATGGCATTTAAAGATATTTTAACTATTTTAAAGATTCATTGACAATAAGGCAGGTTAACTCCTGGCAACACCCAGCCTACTTCAAAGAAGATGATGAGCATTGAAGAACCTTCTTATGGAGTAGCAAACCAGGCACTGGGCAAAATGTCCTCATTTCAGCTACTGACAGAATTCTGCCTAAAAATGGGCAAGTGTGGATGCAGGCAGAGTCAGTGGACAAATTCTGAAATGACAAGGTAAGTAAGTCCTCAATAGTTCCTGCCTCACACATATGTATGTTAGGTACATTGGGCCACAAGGCTGAAGAAGATGCTCCAATGTTATAGAGAGTTATAGGTGACTGTTCAGGCAGAAAACTCATTTTTTCACTTTGGAAGCTGCTATCCTGCAAGCTTGCCAAATGCTAACAGCCAGAACACTATGAGTGTAACATTAATATAATTTCTGATTTTTTGTGGTTCTTCTTGTTGTATATAGTTTATTTTATATGTGATATATATATATATATATATATATATATATATATATATATATATATA